>VDFB02000003.1:663092030-663146265 GCA_007258455.2 Sequoia sempervirens | reverse complement strand
TGACTAGTTTTATGTCTTTTTTGGTAGTTTTGTTGTAGTTTTAATTTTGTCTTGTTGACATTTTGTTGTTACTATCTTGCTAGCTTGTAAAAGGATTGGGGTCGTTTCAAACACCTTTTTTACCTTTTATTAAAACATTGTTGTTGTGGACTTATCACCCTTTAACCTCTCTTTTTTGTTTTTGATTAAGTAAAGGGGAAAATAAGGGACCCCACCCTTACAAGAGCCATATGATTGAGACAAAATACGTTTCAATAAAGAGACCGCAAAAAGTATCCATTAAATAGACAAACAACAAAATAAGAGAAACTAATAACATAAAAATTACATTGTGCCACAACACATAAAACCAACACTAGTCACCAACACCATGAACATGAGCTAACTAAAGGGAGAGCAACTTCGACCTTGAAGATTGAGAATTCCCTTTCTTCTAAAATTTGAGGCATAACATATTTGAGGGAATTAGTATCACCACTAAACTCGCAAACAACAATGTTCTTGTTTGCATTAACCCAACCAACTCCTCTTCAAGGATCTTCATGCTTGAGGTAGTGTAATTTAAGCATTATTTGCTTATATTCAAGATATTGATAATTAGAACCTTTAACTCTTAGAATTTCCCTTTTAATGAGATTGTTTTGTTTTGTAAAACATTTATCAATTTGTGGTTGAAATAATATGTGATGTAGGCATAATTTTTGTTGTTAATTTTACCAAACATGTTGCTCTTACTATATTAAATACCTATATCATTGGTTTGTTTTTCATCCCTCTTCTTTGGGGACTTTTTATCCTCTTTTTTATGCTTCCAAATGGGGTGCTTCACATTAACCTTAGCTTCTTATTTTTTAATCCTCATGTCTCTCCTCAACAGTGGTAGATAGGTTATTCCTAGTATGTATCCCATAGTGAATAAAGGAGTGTATGTTATTGTACAAGTTATCATTAGAATCTAAAACCACCCTCTCAATGTCTAAGGGCACATATAAATTATCCTCACCATCACTGGAATCCATGAGATTGACCTTGTAAAAAGGAGGGTCAAAAAAAATTATTTGTTGATGGCAACAAGATAAGATGAACTTCTAGTCATTACAAAACTCTCACCAGTTCTCTTTTTAAGGCCCTTGCTTTTGGGACTACCAGCAATCACATTGATTTTGCTTTTTTTAAATTGTTGGTAAATCTTTTGGTACATCTAATACCATATAAGTTACATTTACTTTACAATCATGACCAATGTACAATTAATCCAAGTGCTACATAATTATATGATTCAAAAATTCAAAGAGTTTAATGACGTTTTTTAATTTTATAAGAAATTACTCGTACTATTTTTTCATCTTATGGATTTTTATTAAATAATAAAGTGTGTGGTGTTCTCCTCTACACATACACAAGTAAAAGTGGCCTAAAATATATAAATTAAGTATGGAGTATGTACTTTTCTCCTTGTGATGGCGAAAAAGTGCATATCTTACATTTTTTACATGCATTTCGTCCTACTTTGTATAGGTATCCTAAGTAATTGGTCTTAGTACACTATTTTGATTCATTTGGCTCCCACACAAACCTACATTTCTAAATTGACTCTAAAAACAAAACTTGACCTCTCCTTCAAAATTTAATATCAAATTTATGAGTGCAAATATGAAATAGTTCATTTCTACAAGATAGATTTGACACTCTCACCCTTCTATTAATTCTTGTACTAAGGAATTAAAGTTGTGTCCAAGTCAAATATAAAAGGTCATGATCCTTGGATCATTTAAAAAGGAAATTGATCCCTAATCCATGTATCATTAGGACAACCCCACTACATCTATTTATCACAAAAGGGTCACTAATTAATTCTTATTGATTTTTTCACATCAACTATTGCATCAACACATGGAAAAACCTAGTTCTTGCACTATGGCATTCTAATATATGCATTGCATTCCATTTGCATCAAGACTCTAATGTTATTCACCTAGCATCATCATGGCCACATCAACATCACTTACATTATTATCTATTGTCTTCAGATTATTAATGAAATAATTGTTTTGGATCTAGGGGCTTGTCATAAGGAAAATTTATTCACCTAGAAATCTCCTAGAGGTGTTTATCAAGATCACCAATTTCTTGCTTCAATTTTACACATTAAGGGAAAAAAATTACAAGTACAAAAAGTTTGTAGGTCATAAGTTCATTTTTTTAATTCAAAACTTATTTACATGCATAGAGTTCATTTTTCACAAGCAAATCCAACACAGGCCATCTCTGTGATGTAAATTCAATTCTATCTAAATTTTAAGAATGACTTTATTCATATTTCATTGTGACAACATTGACACATCCAAGTTCAGGCATGTATGAACTACAATTCAAAATAATGGACATTTATTTATAGGCCAAAAAATGGCAAAGTACTTTCACTCCATTTAATTGGGATGGAGATTGAATAACTTATAATTAATGAATTTGAAATATAACCTCTTTTGTGGCTCCTTCTTAATATGTATTCATCTCTACAATTCATTTTTGTATTTTTTTTTCTATTTGAGCCTTAGTGCATTTTTTTAAGATTTATTTGTTTTAGTTTATTCTGTACTCCCTATTTGTAGGAATGATTTTGTGCTTTATTTTTTGTTTCTTAGCCTCTCTATGTAATCTACTATTTTTTCTACCTTAAAGTCAATACAGTTCCAAAATTCTAAATTTTATCATAAAATACACCAGTCCTCTAAATTAAATTGATTTATAATCTCGTTACATTCATTAAACCTAAATTTTATAAAACATTCAAAAAAAATTATATCCCTATACACATATAAATCATAATTCTATAGTAGTATCTACACTCTTAAAGATTGTAGCGGTTGCATTAGGCAAGCCAAGCCTAGTGGAAATTTTTTAGCTATAATTTTTTTGTCTTGTGTTGCTTGTTTTAACTTTTCATTCAAGACCTTATGAACTCTAAAATAACATTTGTTATATTTGACATTTAAATAATCAGTTTTATTGTTATCCTACCAATACAAACTTGAATTTTAAATAAAGCTAAAAGTGATGATGGAAAATAATGAGATCAACACTAGTTTGGAGGAACTTCTAGTCAATAAAAAAGGGAGAAGATGAGATGGTAGAGGAAATTTTATTGTCTCAATAAAGGTGAGCTTGGAGAGTATCAAGGAATAAAATACTTAGATATTAGACAGTTAGCTCCTTAATTCATGTGTTATGACCCTCATGAAGCATCTAAGATCTTTGGATGCTCATTACAAAGACTTAAACCCAGTGTTACAACACTTGGTGGTTTCAAACCATAATGTGGTCATAAAGGTTACTAGTAGTTACATGTTACTAAAATTGAAAGATGAGAGGATCCTTTGAGCAATGTGAAGTGTGGAGTTGATTTTAAAAGGAATTAAAATTCATGGATTGGTTGCTACAAAGGGTCCATAATGACCACCAATGGTATCAATAAATGTGTCAAGAAATAGAGTTCATAATCAAGCTCATAAATGTTGAAAATTATCTCCTCTAAAAGTTGGTCTTGATGGTGGAGATGTTTAAAATATTCTAACTTGGAGTATATTTTTTGGTGTATGTATTTGATTTTTTACTATTAGATAGGGTAGTTATACATGTATACATTATCTATGATATAAATCCATCCATTCGTTAGGTTGTTCATGTTTTTTTCTAGTTTAGATGATTTGTGTTAATTTATCTCTTCTTTTATAGAGGTTGTATATGCTTTTTCTATGTTATATTGCAAAGGAATGATTTAGGTAGTATGTGCAACATTTACTTTATAGTTTCTAAATGATATTTTGTAGGAAAGGAGCCTCTTAATAGCCCTTATACTATAACTTTAATTCCCATCACATTAAATGGTGGAGAGCATGAGTGTAAACAATGAAAGGAACTTTTGCTTTGTTTTGCATTTTAAGTCCTCTCTTTCTTTTATGGGCTAATGTTAGTCAAGTTTTTTTAGCCATGGGAGGTAATTATAACAATTGAATTTTGTTAACTAGTTATTATTATTTGTGTTCCCTAATTAATAAAAAAAAATCGCTTTTTATGTATTTTACTTTCTTAATTTCACAAAGTAAAATATACATTTTTTAATGAGAAGTGACCACAATATTATTTATCTCAAATAATATTAGATCAAATTTTGAGTTCTTATTACAAACCACCCATAAATCAAGAAAATATTTAATAATACTTTCTTACAATACAATAAAAAATGGCAAATGTCTTAAATGTCAAACATTTATTATTAACGTCATAATGTAACTTATGAGAATATAAGATATACCTTTTTTATTTAATAAATGAATTGACAATAAGTGGCAACAACATGAATTGACCATTTTCTCTTTTAGTTGAACAAATATTGAACCATTTTTTCTTTTCATTTCATGCTTGTCAAATAGATAATGTTGATCTCAAAATTATAATAAAATAAGCATGCCAATTTTATAAACAAAATATATTGAATTTGATAAAAATAAATATACACTTAAGAATGCTTTTATTAGCGTTTCCACCATTTATTTATCCATTATTTTCCCTCAATATATATATGACAAATTCATGGTTAACAAATAATATTCTTTCTAAAGCTTGCACTAACAAGACTCTTTAAACTTTCAATACCAAACCTTCAACATTATTCATTCCATTTGTCTTACCATTCCATGTCATCTTACCATTCCACGTCTTACAAATTCAATAAGAAACAAACAAATATTCAAAACAAAACTTCTACTAACTAAACCCATCAACTAAATATTTTATCTAAAATAATTTTTTTTCTTTTCATTTTTGTTAAAATGCAACGAACCCACCTACCAATTTAGCCACTATTCCTTGTCATGCCATTGACTAATTTTATCACCCATCTTTAAAAAGTGGGAAAAAGAGGGGGTTTCCCTAAGGCAACTCCGAGACAAAATTGTACAACAATTCAAGGAGACCTATTATTTAGTGCTTAAAAGTTAGGTGTATTAAAATCTTGAATAAATATAATGAAAATGTGTATTTGATGAAATAAGAATGTAGACAAAAAAAACAATAATATAAGAAGACACATAGGCAGAGGGTGCAAGGAAACATGGGCAAGGGTGTTGTGTTGGGATCCAATGTCATAGTGTGTCTGTGTACAAGTGTCAGGGCATGAATCAAGTATGTCCTATACTAGAATCCAATGTTCTTCTTTTGTCTTTGTGCACCTGTCCCCTAGTGGAATTCATGGATTTGTATTATTTATATATTTTCTTTTAAGGTTGGTATCCTATGCTTCTGGGTTTCCATGTGGAATTGGTATCTATGTTGTGTTGGTATGTTTCTCTAGAACTTGCAAATGGTTTTGTCCCATACAATAAATGTCCATATAAAAAGGTTTTAAATTTGAGGTGGACTAAGAATTATAAGGCTCAAATCCAAATTTGGTGGCACACGAGTTGGCCGCACGTATGCAAGTGAGTCAACTCGTTATAATATGGTGGAACTTCATGTGATACGCTTGTCTTTTTTAATGCGGTTAAAAAATGGTGGAAATTCGTAGGTCCGTGTGAAAAGTATGGGCTCTTATCACGCATGCATATAGTTTTTTTAATATAAATAATTAGGTTATGATATCAATGTCTTGTTTAGTGTGTTAATTGATTATTGTATGATAAATAGGTGTATATTTAAATTATAAGTTGTTTTTTGGTTGAGTTTCTCGAGTAAGAAGAATTGGTGTATCAAAATTAGTTAAGGGTTAAATTTGATTAAGTTGGATTTGTGAGGGTTTGGATCTTGGTGGATGGTGTAATCAAGAAACATGTCATCATCCTCGTCAATTGATTTATAACCCTTAGATCTTATTGAATAGTTTGGAAGAGCACATATGAACACGAAAAATTAGTTTGTCAAAGTCAAACAAGGGTCAAACCTATCAAATTGTACTTGCAAGAGTTTGAACCTTGGTGGATGGTGTAATCAAGAAACATGACATCCTCCTCACCAATTGATCTACATCCCTTCAATCATATTGAATAGTTTGGAAGAGAACCTATTAATTTATAGAATTAATATAGAGATATTAATCTGGAGGAAAATAAACAACCTCTACAACATATCCCGATTAAATAAGCTTATCCTATTAATCATGATCCAAGTAGGATGGGCAAAAACATGTTTGTTGGCATGTAAGCTATCAAAAACAAATGTTTATAAATTGTGGCGAGTATTCAACATGCTTAAGTACAACTTGGTAATTGCTACACGACATGGTAATCAATATTGGTTGTCATTTTAGTTTTGTCATTTGAAGAGTTGGGGCCAAATTGTACTTGTGAGAGTTTGAACCTTGGCGGATGGTGTAATCAAGAAACGTGACATCCTCCTCACCAATTGATCTAGATCCCTTCAATCATACTGAATAGTTTAGAAGAGAACCTATTAATTTATAGAATTAATATAGAGATATTAATTTGGAGGAACATAAACAACCTCTACAACATATCTAGGTCAAATAAGCTTATCATAGTAATTGTGATCCAAGTAGGATGGGCAAAAACGTGTTTATTGGCATGTAAGCTATCAAAAAAGAAATGTTTATAAATTGTGGTGAGTATTCAACATGCCCAAGTACAACTCGGTAGTTGCTACATGGCATGGTATTAAATATTGGTTGTCAATTTAGCTTTGTCAAGATCCATATATAATAAAAATAAAATTATTTTTATTATAATTTTGCAATGGTGAAATTTGCACATCCATGTCTTTTTTATGTTTTTAATTTTGTGTTCAATTTGGGGAGAGTGTCTTGATACACTAACATATTTATAAATGGCTTGAATTTTATGTAAAGTCCCAACTCTCTTACCCTATGTTCACACACCCTTATACATTTGTCTTATCCATTTGTTAATCATTATTATGATCAACACTTATTTCAACACACTCACCATCTTCGAAGATCTAGTCATTTTTATCACATGACTAGTTCATAGTTATAGAGTCATCCTCACAATCACAAATTCATCCTACCCTATTTTAATTTTTAAATTCAAATTTGATTCCACCTTATCCATTCCTTCCTAGGCTCAACCAAGCATATATTTGTGCAATATGTTGTTATGTCCTTGTATTTAAAGGTACCCAATGTATTCATTCTAGTTGTAAAATTATAAGGATAAATCATTTACTTGCACACTTAAATTGGTGCTATAAATGGAATGTAATTCTACACAAACACTCTAGAAGCATTTGCATGACTAAATATTGTTATTTTTTACATTTGTACACATTTGTGGGGTTGACCTAAGAGAACATATCTCCATGTGACATAATGACAAACCCACAAAGGTATTTATAAACACTAAAAGTATATAAATATTGAGAAGCATAGAGGAAATCAGGGTACATTGGTTAAAGTGAACAAAAGTAATATAAATCACACATGAAAAATTCACAGGTGTACTTACGAGTTCAAAATCATATATTCTCCCTGATAGATAGGATCATCCTTGCATAATGTCAATAAAATATTCTAATTTCAATACAATTAACAAACTATCATATACAATCCTTGATCCTAAGGCACATTAGAATTAGATCCATTATAGTCTTGTTCCATTCTTCAATTATTGAGCTAGTACCTTTGTTTCTATTTACATTATTATTCTCAATCATTATAAAATTGTTTAAATTTTCAAAGTTGAGTTGTTAATCAATTAGTCTAGGTTAATTAAGCTTAAGTGTATGCCTTATATTAGATTAACCTAGATTAATGTTAAGAGAGGAATATTTGTCTTTACATTTTTATGAACCCAATCAATCCTACACAACCTTATCTTGCCTTTAGGGTTTCTAACACTTATTTTCAAGTTTTATATAATTTTGGTTTTTCATATCTATATAGGGTTTGATCTCTATGCTTATATCTTTTGATTGGAATTTGGGTATGCATAGTGATTTTATCTTTTATCCTATCCATCCTCCCACCCCTAGAATTTTCCCTATCATTGTAAAACCTATTAGGGTTCACTCATCGACTTATTTAAATTCATTTTAAAGTATGAAATGCTCCTATCTTTTGTATAGTATGACACATATGTCCTTGATATTTTCATGACACATTATAGTAAGGATATAGACATGTCTCTTATGAATGTTTTGTTATAACATGTGCTATATTTTCCTTCCTTCGTGGAGTTAATTAGTGCTCATCCTCACTTATTAGATACACATATGTCATTTGTTCATTAGCTTTATGATGATCCTATAGTTTTTGATAATGATCATCTACTTAGGAATAATTGTTAGCAATGCATTTAGTATGTCAGTTTTCAATGATATCACACACCCTCACCTATGTGTGATATTATTATACCTCTTGATGACATATCTCTTATATGTCATGTTGTTCCTATATCAATAGATTTGTGTGCTTTGAATGTATTACCCTCTTTTATATATAATACTAATATTTAATATTCTTTTATTCATCTCGTATTGTAACTATTAATATTTTATGTCATGTAGGCTCAAATAGTTACTAGGAAGTTTTAAATGGTTTTATATGGTCACGTTTCTTGGTTATAGGTCTTTAAGGGCTCTAAAGTCATTTTTATAAGGCACAAATGGACAATGTTTTGACCTGATAGTATTTATTATTTCAAAAAGTTGCAAAATCAAGCTTTGGACTTTCCAAATCATCTTTTGCAAGGTTTGGAGGGATTCCTAATTGAAAATGGAGGTGAGTATTAACTCAAGTTTATGAGGTTTTATTGAGGTTTAATCAAGAGTTTAGGGATTTTTTTTGTCTTGAGAGAGTTGAGGTTTCTTTGAAGCAAACATTACATGCTTTACCTCCATGAAACATGAACACCCATAGAGATTTTGTCAAGCCTTGAGGACATGTTCATGAAGGGAAACATCAAATGTTGCGATAGGTATGTGAGATAACTCTCATTATCCCTATGTATCAAAACATACATTCACTCAATATTTATGCATGTATGAACACTTGTAGATGTTTATTTGAAGATAGAGATTGCTAGGGATGAAGTTTGTATGTTGTTCCTTTGACATGGGGTGACAATCAAAGTATTAAGTTCTCATTTTTCTAGACATGGATCCTTGTGCATAGTTTCTAAGCCATGCCATGAATGTCTTGCAATTCTTCTCAAATATGACTGCCTCCCACCCCTTTCATCATGTTCACCCTTCATCCCAAAGCATATATCATTGGCAATCCATGTCAAGAGTTTATTTATTCTTTCAAAAATGCCATTAAGACACCCAACACTATTTCAAAGGGTGTCATAAGTCATCAAAGGTCTACATGACTATGCAAAAGGTGTCTCCAACATTGCAAGTGTGAGGAATATATTCACTATCTCTTGTACTATCTCCACATACCTACATAATCATTCAATAGTACCAAGTGTTGAAAACTAGAGAAGTTGTCAGGATAAGAGGGATTCTTTCAAGGGTAGTTAATAGTGAAGAGGGTTGAAGGCAATGATCTGTAAATAATAGTAAGGAAGGGTTAAAAGATTGTTAAAACCCTTAGGGTATACAGTGCATCACTTTAAGGAGATCTCAAACCTTATCCAAAATATTAAAACACTTCAAGGACCTCTACAAATAAATATGACATTCATAACAATTGTCACACCCAAATACCTTGTGTTAAGTCATGGGAAGAATACAATTAGCAAGACAACCTTTAAGCCTATCATGATAGTGGAGTTGTCTAGAGTGAAATGGGCAATGATAGAGCACCAAACAAGTGACCATACCTTTAAAGAGGAAAGCCATGTTAAAGTGACAGTCATAAGGTAGAGTATGATGGTGACTACAATAAATAATGGATAGACTTAGTACAATATGATCATGAACACGACTTGTTATATAATGACATTGTTGAAAGTGATAAAGCCACAAGAAAATATTATGCAAAGGCTTCTAAACCTGCATACTTGTGAAAACCTCCACCCACTTGTAAGTAATAGTGTCAAATCGTGAGTGTAAGGAAAACAATCTGCAAATATGGAAGATTAGATATTATATTTAACAATGTAGGAGTCCTTGGTGAACAAGCAAAAGGAAAGAGCTTGGGCACCACTTGTTGCGTAGAGTAAAGGATTAATGATTTTTTATAGTTACTTCTTGTTTAGGTGGGGTAAGATTCAAGTTTTATAGTTGCTATGTTCTTATAAGGACTGTTAAATTATATCAAATCAAGTAGATGTATGAAGAAATGCACGAGAACTAGCTTTTAAGAAGTGCACATATCATCTCACTAGTAGTACATATTGTATGGGAGACCCCATAGAAGTTATTCAAGGCCCATTTACAATGAATAAATATTTTAAAAGGTCCAAAGAACATGTACAAAGGTTTGTCACAATGGGAAATAAACTACTAGTCATCAAAGAAGAATATTCTAGTGACAATGTGTAAAGTTAATGATAGTGTGCATGATAGTTTATAATGATAGTCATCATAGTGACAATGTTATATTATCACAAGTGAATAGTATAAGAGCCTTAATGGGTAGTATGAAAATCTATGAAGAGTACAAAAGCATCACTAAAGGATATTATGATAGTTTTTACAAGATGCCTATAGACAATAATCAATAAAACAATGATAAAGAAAGTATGAAAATTGAAAGAGGATAGTGCTAAAAGGAAAAAGAATATGAGATCAAGTTTTGTAAGGGTAGTAATCTTCAAAATTTGATAGCTATGAAGGCAAAATTTCATGACAATGCTTCAAGGAATTCATGATATGGTGTAAAGGGTGATAGGGAATAAAATGCTTGGTGATGTTAGTTATCATTGTCTAGCATGACAAAGTCTATGTATCTTTATAAAATGTTTAAAAGAGATACCAACATGCAAATAAAAGGCTTAATTATCCTTAACCTTAACAAGGGCTCAAATTTTGTATCTTGCAATATCTCTTTATGGTTTTAAGATCTCGATGTTGAATGTGTCAATATGTTATTTATTGTTACAAAGCCAACTTTGCAAGATAATGAAGGAATGGTCTAGAAATATGCCTATAAGTAAAGGAGTCTAATAAAAGACAAGGAATCAAGCTTATGAGTTTCTAATCAATTGGTCATTTCTTTAAGGACTTAGAGAATGAAGATTCAAGGAGAAGTATCATTTTTTTCACACAATGATTGGATGTCTATCTAGTAATTAACCACATACAATGGGTGTAACAGTACCTGGGCTATCAAGATGGATATATAAGTTCTCTAATATCACCTTATTTAAAAATAATATGATGATCATAAGCTTGAATGGGCAAAAAAATATCCTAGTGATTAAGTGTTAAGTCTTGCTTGACAATATGGCCATAATGATTGAGTTTAGTGGCGTTGGTGGTCTTGGTCAAACAAAACCTGAGTTTTCCTTCCAAAGTGTTGTCTTCAAAATCCTCTACTTATGAGAGAATGGAACTACATACTTGTCACATAGTAATTGTTACCCAATTTTTACCTACGGGCTCAATAAGGGGAAATTATGTTTCAAATTCGCACGTGGATTAAATGTGGCTCCCATAAGGTTGAGCCCAGCATGCAGGTGCTTGGATTTCATTGGGAAGGTCCTTATCTAACAAGGAGGTCTATTGGAAAGCATGCCTCGATCAATTCTAGCACAAAACTCATCAGAGAAGAAAGTCGGCAAGACCCTCCTACTGTCTTGCCGACTAGCAATGCGCTCCATTTGTTTGAATGTACCGGTCGCCAAGACATTTGGGTCGCCATGAGTCTTTATGTATCTCTCCGCGTGGGATGTCTCACCGATAGTAGCTCACAAATTTGGCGTCATGGAGATGTTGGTGTTCGCCATGAGGTCTGGTCGAACGTGGCAGGGTCTCGGCAAAATGTTTTGAGTTCGCCATCATGTCTCACTGACCCGATGGGGTCTTGCCGAAAGGAGGTGAGCTTGGCGCAAAGGAAAGTAGATTTGCCATGATGTCTCAGTGAAAGCATGAGGTTTTGCTGAAGAATGAAGGGCCTCGGTATAGTGTTTTTCCTTTGGTAAGAGGTCTCACCGACACATAGGTGTCTCCCCGACAAGAATGGAGCTCTCGGTGTAAAGTTGGAATTTGCAATAGCATCTCGGCGATCGAACGAAGTCTCGCCAAAGGGGATTTCCTTTGGCATAATGTCTCACCAAAACATGGGAATCTCATTGAAAGAAATGATCAGAGCTCGGGGAAAGTGGAATGCCTTCGGTGTGAGGTCTTGCCGACCCGATAGGGTCTCACCGAATGGACATTTGGAATTGGTAAGACTCCTGGCCATGGAGTTGACTTTGACATGATGTCTGACCGACAACGATAGTTTGGGCGACAATTTTTGACATCGACGTGACTTTTGCAACTCGCTATGAGCTCTTGCCGACGGTTGTGAGCTATGTCGATAACTGCCGAGGGGCATAATCGCATTGGGGAGACACGTCTAGTGTCTCACCGACATGTGATTCTAATGAAGAGCTTTTGACCACCCAAAGAAGCTTGTGTGGCATCTGTTCGACCAATCAGAGGAAGCTACAGGCAAGCCGTGGCAGTTTGACTAGTGAGAGGAAGATCAACAGAATGAAAGCAACATGGATTTGCTATGAGCTCAGGAGCATTCAAAGCAGCTCGACAAGGAAGTTCGAGGGTGGACACGGAGGCCATGAAGTTAATACTATGGTTGCAAAAGATCTGAAGGCTTCTCTTGGGAACGACTCTTCACCGACATGGACACGGGGATGCAATTGAATGCAGAATTAACTTCATTTGAAAAGATCTAAGGGCAGATCTTTTTGAAGACGAATATTTTTGTAAGCCCTAGGGGCCAACATATTTTAGTATATAAGGTATTTTTTCCTCTTCGTAAGGGGAGTTCTCCTGATGCTTTTCAAAATTCTATGACTTGTGCAGTCCTTTCTCAGATTAGCAATCTTCTGTAACTCATTTTGGAGCATGATATATAAAATTTACCTTGGTCATTATTGATGGTTCAATTTGCCTTCTGGTTCTTTGCAAAATATTGTGCATTTTTAGGTGATTGATCAAGCTACTTCGTGAAATATTTCTTTTCCTTCGTGTTAGCATGCCTTTCTTTGCAAAAGTAGTATTATGTAGGTTACAAACTGTGTTTACTTAATTGCACATGAGCTTTTAATTTGTGAAAATCTGCTTTTCCTTCTTGAAAGTGTGTGCATGTCAAACCTATTTGTGAAATACTTATGCATAATCTACAAAAACTTGTTGTGCAGTCCCATATCCATCATCAGTATTCAAGTGTAACTTGAGTGTCTCATTGTTCTTGTCATTTTGGTGTATCACCATAGGATATTATTTTTATTTTTATGCATTCCTTCTCCCTTTTCCTTACAGAATCAGTAGTTAGGTGATACCAAAGGAAGC
Source organism: Sequoia sempervirens (assembly GCA_007258455.2). NCBI lineage: Eukaryota > Viridiplantae > Streptophyta > Pinopsida > Cupressales > Cupressaceae > Sequoia > Sequoia sempervirens. The sequence continues at coordinate 663,132,828 of VDFB02000003.1, read as the reverse complement.
CAGCCTTCTCCGGAGGTTGACCTCTGTTTACAAGAAACCCACATCTTTAGAGGTCTTCCCATGTTACACTGAGGTGTTGAACATTAGGTTCAACAAGGGTGCAATTTCAGGTGATAACAGTAACAAAGCAAAATGAGATTCAAGTTGCCATAACTCAACAAAATGAGCACTAGGTAAAGAATCATACACAAGAGGATGACACTAATTAGATTATTGGAGGTAGTTTATATCTAAACAGGAGGTCAAAATGGATATAAGACCATAAGAGAGTTTACTTTATCCTTAGGTTTGTTGGCAGTTCTTACAAGAATGTTCATATGAGTTTTTGACCCATGTACATATCTTAAGATATGTTGAAATGATTATTAGTTGATGTTGCATGTAATGATAAAAAAAAATGCTAAAATTTTATGAAACATTGAAACTCCATGGTTAGTGGTTTATGTCACGTGAAGATTGTCAAATAGTGATAAGTATATTGGGGTTGGTTGTGTTATATTTGTCAAGTTTTTGTTATCTCTATCAAGGGAAGTAAGGTAAATTTCCTTAGACCATATGCAATAGCAAAGACCTTCACAAGCATGAATACAAATGTTCGTAGAGTATTTAATAGGCTTGTAGAAGAATCTAGAAAGATAATAGTAAGATTGTGACAAGGATAATTTTGATGGTTTTCAAGTTCATAAAGGAGACTTCAAGGCATAATTATACTCTGTGATGCAAAAGAAGTATTTTCCTATGCCTCCTAGGAGTTAGGATAATTGTAGAGAGTTAGAAACATGTCCTATTATCATGCAAGTGGCAATCAAGATAGTAAGATCCAATTTGAGAGGATTAAGGGGTAGTTGGAAGCATTTATGACAACAATTGTAGGTATTGATGGGTTTAAAGAGTAGATGTAGGAGCTAAAAAAGAAAAATAAGGTTGAAGAAGTCAAAAACCATCAAAAACCATCCTTCTCCAATGCCACCTAGGAGCATTATCATAAGTCAAAGTAAAGAACTATTTTTAGCTCCCAAGTAAGGTCAAATAGTTTTCATAAGGCAAGGAAATGCCATTAATTTTCTTTAAAGCATGTCATATATTCTCTCCAATGTTGGATTCATAAAAAGGGATGCCTAGGCTAGTATTGAGAAATTATTTATAGTTTTCACCAAGTATTATAAATCAGCAACTCAACTATAGCATAAACAACATTGTAAAAGTTTCATTTTTCAAGAGAAATAGAGTATTTTCATATTTGTATTGTAGTTGTAATCACCTTTTATCAATAAACTCAAACATTTTTGGCCTTCTCAAATGTGTATGTTGTGTGTAATCATGAATGATTGATGTAGTTTTATGATAATATATGTTATCCTCAATTTTATGTCCCATTCTCAAATGCATGCATGCAGAAACATAAATAACTTATATAGGTTATAGATTATCTCACTTGTTTAAATCAATGTGTCTCATTCTCAAATGCATGTGTTGGGGAGTCAATGTGTCTCAACCATAAGACCAATGTATGGTGTGTTCATTTGGTTTTAATATTTTATTAAGTGAGATTGTTTCATTACCACATCAAAAAATTCTTAATTAATGTTCAAACTAAAAGATGTCCATGTCTAAGCAACCTTCATTCCACAATGTCCATTATGTGAAAATCAGGAAGCTAAGGCCATAGTTCCCTATGTTAACTCTAGATAGTGTGAATTAAGATATAAGTCCAAATATTTAGAAGCCTTTAAAGATAAAATCCTTAGGGACAAGTAGCAATATAGGAATTTTCAAAGGTATTCACACTTGATCCAAAGGGTTTTAAATTTGATGAACATGTTGATGTGTGTTTAAGTTGTTTTGGAACCAAACATGTGTTAAACTGACTCACAAACAATAAAAATCCTAGCTCAAGTGGGTACGTATTTCTTGGTAGGCTTACCATCATCCCCTAAGAGATGATTAATCAACAAAGATGGAATGGACAAATAGGCTATGTTAAGGAAATGTACCATCTTGACACACCAAGCAAAAGAGTCCTTTCCCTATTTGCTTTATTGCCTCAACCAAAAACTGAACATGGTAACTTCTCGGAATGGCCCTATTTCGATGCACTACTTTAAAATATGTTTCAGAAATGGACTTGGTTGGCTACTACACAAAAGGTTTTTAATGACAACAAACCAAGAACACCCATTGTTACATTACCGTTCACTAGCCACTTAAGGCTCTTTAACTATTCTCGTTCCATATAAGGCATGGGATTAGGTGCAGTATGTTGTTTCCTAGGATTGAAGATAATTTCTCATGATTTTGCAACCTTTAATATAGCTCATCGATAAACGTGCTTTGAAAACTTGCTTATGAGTTCTCCATTGCAGGATATATCTCATAGCAATCCCTCTCTTAATAAGGAAAATGTGATTTCTCTTCACCCAAGATCACATGAAGCGCAAAGGGAGAAGATACATAGCAAGTTACTTAGGGTGACTCAAAGCAAGAAAATACACTTGAGTGTTTCTCTTCACCCAAGATCGCACGAAGCACAAGGGGATTATATATGCACTACAAGTGTATAAAAGAAAAGAAAGCACATCAAACACTCATTCATTTTAACCCAACATAGCAAAATGACTTGATTTTAAGCACCAGTGGAAGTGTTTGTTTGTTTTGTCCAATATCAAGCGATATTGCAAAATGAGGATGTATGGGTCCAATTTTAACCAACTTTGAAAGTAAATTTTAAGCCCAATGGAAATTTAGTGTTCCTAAAACATAAAGCAAAGCAAAATATGATGAGTTATAATTGTCCCATAAGTGTAAAAACACTTTTACAATGTATGGTCAAATGATATTATGCTCCTTCACTTCAAGTTTTTCTTAGAATATGCAAAACTAATTAGCCTCAAAAACAAAAACCATATTTTAGTAAAATATCAGAGAGCGTATGAAATCAAAAATTTAAAGCACATGTGAAATTTTTCTCTGTATGTTCTTTACCAATAAAAATCGTCATTGAAATTGATAGATGCGTCATTGAAACTGAAGTGTGTCACTCTGGCGAAGTTTGCGGGTATCACTCTGCAGCAAAATAATGACGTCAATTACATCACTATATCAATCGCATCACTATATTTAAAATCACAATATTAGCCAAAAATTTAAACACATCACTATATTTAATGTGTCGCTAGATTTAATATGCATTGCTATATTTCGATCAAAAGCATCGCTCTATGGTGATGTTCTTCAATAGAGTTGTTTAATCCATCAAAGGCATCGTTGTTTCTCCAAAACCTACAACTCATAGAAACTTAAGAAAAATTCATCAAATGAAGTTAGTAAAGCCCTCCTTCTAGCACCAAAATGTGAATGTAATCATAGTATAGGTTAAATACACCAGATCCTAATGAATTTAAGCATTATTTAACCCTCTAAGCTACAATCCTAATGAAATGTTCAAAAGCTTAAAAAAACCAAGAAACCATTAAACTAAACACGAAAAAAACATGAAAGCTTAAAAGAAACCTAATCTAGAACTCCAAACCTTATCCCATTGGGGGAGTGGTGTCGCATTGATGTGGAATGGTGACCCTTTCCCAATCCCTTGGATAATATGAGCAGTTGACCAACATCCATTATTGATAAACTAAGCTAAATGTGATAAAACAATGCTATGGATGGATGAAAAGATGAAAGAGCTTGAAAATGGTGCAAGTATGAATAGAGATATTATTCAAACGGGAAGCATAACTTTACTCTAATGAAAGTGGATCCATTTCTCTCCAAATGGTGAAGTATTTATAGGAGAGCAAATGAAGAATCAATGGTCAAGATGAAAAGGATTTGTTGATGGGTGTTTTTGCACTTCTCAACATAGGCAACACACAAGTGCACTACCTCTCTTGAAAGGTAGGAACCTACAAACAAGTTCCAAATTACTACCCCAAGGTCTCTTGGGTGTCAAGTCATGACTTGCAAAAATAACTCAGTTGTTTGATGTGATTTGCTGGTAATCACAAAGGGCATTTATGGTTCACTAAGCATGAAGGAATTGGATCTTGAAATGGAGTTTTGTGAAATTTTGAAAATGAGGTGCAATTGCTGTAAGTTCAAAACAACAATCTAAAACTCCATGTTTAGCATTAGATTTGGCTTTACAATGATGCTAGAACTTTTCCTTAACTTCAATTTCAAAAAAAGTCAAAAGGGAAAAGGGATAGAAGGGTTCCTAGACCTGCAACTAATGTTGAACAGTAACAATGGAGGATGGTACAGTGGACAACCTTCCTAAAACCAAGTTCCAATTAACCAAAATAGCTTACAATCTCATGAAACTAGTGTTATCTTCTAAGGTCTACAGATTTTCGGCTATCCATTCACCATGAAGCATGAATAATAGATGAATTTTAAGTGCAAAAATAAAAGAGTGTTTAGACTAACTTTACACTACTGTTCATCATCAACAAACAATAAAAAGTATGAACATGGAAGACATCAACACCATAACATTCTTCACTATTAAGGTGTAGTATGAACTAACAACTAAAAGCAACTTAAAACTTAGAACAACAAAGCTAAAATCTAATTTTTGAGGAGAAGAATCATGCACACATGTGAAGAAACACAAGAATCCACCAAAACAATGCAATTCTCATTAAATTTCTGCAACATGTCTTTACACAACTCAACTCTCTCTTAAAAATGAGAAGAGGCCCCTATTTATAGTTTTCCAAAAGTGAAATGAATGACCAAGATTTACTTTCATTGTGTGGCCAAGATTCATTTTACATTAGGGTTTCACCTATCCCAAAAATATAACATTATAAAATACATTTTTGTCCCATTCCTATTTTGTCCTCTAGTGGCTTTGACACTGTAGCAGTTTTGTCTTCTAGTGACTGCCTTCTCTTTTCAACTATACTGTTAGAAAATCATCATCAATGAGTAGCTTCCCTACATTCTTCTTAAGGGTGGCATATTCCACAAATTTTCCAATCAAATTCTGGAGCTTTTCCCACTCCATGATGTCAGATTGGAGGATCTTAAAGGTCATCCTTTTGAATATTCCAATGATCTGCTCCCAGTTCTTAGTGAATTTGGGTGTGGCCTTGATGACCTGCTCCGACTGAGTAAATGTCCTTGCAGCAAAGTCCATAAAATCCGGTGTTAGCACATTTGTAACCCCTTGCTCCATCTTCTTGTGGAAGTATGGCTTGATTTTCTCTGGATCCAGCTCTAGGGCAGGCATGTCATAGTCCGTCATCATCTTGAGGTAGTCTTCGTTGTCAGTCTTGTGTTCCATAACCCATTCAAGATCGAGCTCTACTTCTTGCAAGACCCTCTCCAGGACCTCCTTTCTTTGATCCAATCCCATCTTCCAAGTCTCCAATAGCCAGTGATCATCTTTTACGATTCCTAATTCCTTTTCCCATGCCTTCTTGGGAAGCTTGAGAATGCTTTCAAGCTTAGGATATGTAATCCTATAAAACTCAGTGAATCTGTGACATGTCTTCTCAGTGGCTTCCAGCTGATTTTGCAAATCCCAAAATTTGTTGAACATTCTAGCAGTGTGGTGGATGCCCATGTCGCCATTGCAGATCACCTATTGGAACCAATCCGTTGTGGCCTTGGTCCAATTCTTCATTTTCTCCATTCTGCTGAGCTCTTCTTGGGAGAGAAGAGGGGGGACAAATGATATTGTCGGAGCCTCTTCCTCTAAGGATGTCCATTGCTTGATGTAGGCAGTGAGATCCGCCACTTGTGTTTTTAGTTCCTCTTTGGAAGATTGATCCTTGTTCATTTGTTGCATGATTGTTGCCACCAACCCCTAGAATTCATCAATCTTTTGTTCTCTAGTTGTCAGGCCCAAGTTGATGGTAGAGATGTTGTAGCCAATTCTCGCATCCTTATCTATCACAGGAGTAGCAATTTGTATTGTTCTTGATTTGGAAGCTTCAACTGTGATATGAGAGTGGACTCTAGGTTTATTCTCCTTTCTTATCTTTGTCTATGCTCTTGCAAGTATTGCTTCGAGTTTTTCCCTTGGATCAATAGCCACTAGAGTCCTCTTTTGCAGTTGCCTCTCCAACTAATCGATCACCTTGGTTTCCCCTTTGGGTGATTCATGATCACCTTCCTCTCTTCATTCATCTTGAGGTTGTTCCTCTTCATGGCCTAGGGCTTCTTGATCTATTCTCTCTTCCTCATTTGAGTCCTTAATCTATATAGTCTTCTCTTTGTCTGACTCAACAAAGGTCATGCTTTCTTCAGTGATGTCTTCTTTTTGGGATGCCTTCCCTTCTTCTTGTTCGAGCTCTGCATGATGCTTTGGCTCAGGACTCTTCCTCAGTGCATCTTCTTCTTTCTCTTCTTCCTCCTTTTTAGGAGGTGCTTCTTCTTCTTGGATGGGGCCCTTACCTTGGCCAATTAGTGGAGGCTCTTCGAATATCTCCACATTGATATCAGTGACAACCTTTTCTCCAGAAAGATGCTTCTTAGAGTCGGCCTTTTCACTGACATCTTTGAGCTGTTGGGATAGCTCCCTTCCAACTCTTGATCTAAGGTTTCTATTATATACTTTTTGTTGAGGGCTTCGGTGTCTTCCTCTGAGGAGTGTGAATTTTCTTCATCGGATGCCACCTTATCCAAGTTTTTGTTTAACCCACCCTCTATACGTTCAAAATAATCATCTTTGAAAGGGTCCTCAAGCTCTTAAACTATTCCTTTAGTGGCCTCCCTTTGGCGTTTCTCCATCTCAGAAATTTGCATGGTGGCCTCCATCTTTGGTGGCTCTGTAGGTGGCAAAGGAAGAGGTAGGCCAACAACAATTTGGGCCATCAAGGCCTGAACTATAGGATTCATAATCACCCTAGAAATCTCAGTGGGTATACCTTACATGTATTTCCCAAAGGCATTTGGCAGAGTGAGAGGTGACATAGTAGTAGTGGCAACTGCAAGCATTGGAGCAAAGAGAGTGGGTAGCGGAGGAGGGAGCAAGGAAGACGATAGCGGAGATGTAGTGACCGAGGAGTCTAATACCATTACCGGGGCCGTTGGTGAGGTGGAAGCGAGGTAGACTTAAATGTCCACAATGGGTGGAGATGAAATAGGCAGTGCCTGAGAGGTGGGAGGTGGAGGAGTGGCAATGGTAGCAGTAGTAGCAGGAGCGGGAGCGGGAGCGGTAGGTGGTGATCGTGGTTGCTCGGTTTCTTCTTCTCCTTCGTGTTGGGGGTCCTCTTCAATTTTAGGCATCTCACTTACAAATCTCCCTATTCTCTTTGCTTTCTTCAAAGATTCTCCCTCTGCAGCCTTCCTTGTGTACACTTTGTGCTTGGAATTGTGCTCAGGCGCATCCTTCCTTTTATTTTATCTTGTTGCTAGAGGGGATTTAGGGGCTTCTTCTGTTGGGGAAACAACTGCTCCACTGTCAGTTTCATTCTCAATCTCATCTTCGAGCTCGCCATAAGTCAACATTGCGCCCTATACCTTGAGCTGAGCAATTTGGGCGTCTACCCACTACTTTGTCCAGTTTTCAATTGGTCGTGTCACTATGTCGAGGTCAGTGATCTCTTCTTCATCCTAGTTTATCAATGGTAGTGACAAGTTAGCCACGACATTGAACCTCTCATCAATAATGGTATCATCTTCTTCAACTATTTGGTTGAGTATTGGAAACTTCACTGACCTTACAAACTGAGTTGTCATCCTCATGTAGTGCCTCATTCTCACTTCCTTATCATCTTGGAAATTGGCCTAGAAGTCTTGACCTAGGGTCAATGAGCATATTGTCTTCCAACCTATTTCTTCAATTTTCCATATGGGTTTGTTCTTCCTTGGGCTGTGTGGAGGTCCAAATTGTACTCTACCAACTCCTCTGAATACTCCACACGCTAGGCACCGAGACAGGCATACATTCCTTGCCCAAAGGTTAGGGGATAGGGTATCCCCGCTCAGTGTTCGTCGCTTAACAAGGAGTGGGCATTCTACAATTGCCAAGAAACCTCCAACATGATCATTCAATCATTGGGATAGCGTGGAAACTTATAAGGCCTCTTAGAGAACCCCTCTATTCTAATATATGTAAACTTTGGGAACTATATGAACAGATAATCAAAGCACAAGATGAAGGCTCTAGTGTTGTGCGACACTCTTCTTTCAAAGTCTCTTCCTAAGAGCCTGATGATGTGCCTAATGAAGGCATCATTCACCCTCTGATATTCCTTCTTGAAGTTTTTGTATTGTAACTGAGGGTAGCGATCATATACCTTGGGGTCTCCTCTCCTAGGTTCTGGGTTATTTGCAACAAAGAGGCCCTTGTACGAGAATTGCTTTGCTAGGAGGTACACCAAGTAGAAGGTCATGTAGAACTTGGACATTTTTTTTACAACCATAAGTTGATTATGCATGTTGTCACTAATGATCTTTGCCCAGTGGAACTTTGTTTCGCCTCAAATGATCTCCTCGATGAATTAGAACATCCACTCTTCAAAGAAGTCAGCAATGGGGAGACCCATTACCCTGCTCAATAGGGTGACTAAGTCATGGTATTCCTCATGGAAGTCACTTCTGAATAGTTCCTGTGGCACCTTGGTGGCACTACCCTTCTTTTCCTTCAACTAGTGTTGGTTGATCAATTTATTGCATGCTAGAGGGTTCACCTTCCAAATGTTATTAGCATATCCCTTTTCTATTTCCTCCATTAGGTCAAATGTGGGAATATGGAATGTCTTGCCTATGGATCTGCTAGACAAATTTGCTAACACTCTGCCATCATGGTCAATGATTTTTCTGTTACTATGATAACATTCTCTACATACCATCACTAATTCTAGAGCAACGAGCGCAGGTGAAAAGCCAGTTGCCTTGGTGAGACCACTCACTTTGATTTTTTGTGCATTTTTAGTTGTAGGGAAAATCACCACCCTTCGTCGGAACTTGTTTATATCCACATGCCCAAGATTTGTATTTGACACAAAATCCCAAGTGGAAGTGATCTTGGAGGTACACTCCACCCCATGAAATTGATACTTCATTTGATCCTTCTCCTCCTTCCCTCTTGGCAGGCGTGCAGGTTTCTTTCCCTTCTCTTTCTCTACAGACTTCCCTAATGGACCCGCAATAGATTCCATAAATTTTGCATACAAAGACGCAGTAAGTGCATTCATATAAAAATCAAGGAAGCATTAGTTAAATCCTACAAAACGAAGGTCAAATCCAATAATACATCCTTAGAAGGCCATAAAATCCATCAATATTCATCATTTGAGGTTCATTTGGATCATTTTAGAATGCGGGCCTAGGGATGTGGGTTTCCCTGGGTTGGAAGCTATTAGGAGCGATTGGGGGTAGGATGGCATCGGGGTCACAACAACCCGTAGATAGTTGTTCGCGGTCAAAGTCCTGCAATAAGGATTTGGTAGTCAAAGTCTTCAAGAGATCACTTGGCATGTGGGGAAATCAATTGTTTGGTTTTTGGAGTCACCCGATTGGTCGTTGTGCTTATGTGGGCTTGAGGAGTGCAGAGGTAGGAGGCTTCATGGATGTTTGGGGCTTCACCATTGAGCAACGGTGAACAGAGCACAAAAACCCACATGAGGAGTTCCGCAGTGCGGGACCCATAGGTGGTCAAGATGCTATGAGTTAACTTCCTATGTTTTGGTCACCTTGAGGCATGCGGGTGGGATCCATCAGGTAGCCATTAGGAATGACGGTGGAAAGATGATAGTGCACATAGACAGACCCACAAAACACTAAAACTTAGCCACTTCATTTTAGATAAGCTTAGACAGTAGAGGACATGGATTCTACTCAATAGGCAGAAGGGAGGGCATCACCATAAAAAAATGGCAATTGGGTAAAGGCGGGCCACAAATGGTGATCTGTAAGGAACGATTTGCATGGTCACTTGACTTAGGTTTTTCATTGAAGTATTAAAAGGAAATGACCTAGGTGGAGTCTGTAATGGGGGTAGATGAGGTGACTCAAACGTCAGGGAATGACAAAGGAGGCAGGGTGGTCTGTAGACATACCCCCATAGAGACTAGCTCACAAGACATGTTTAACTTGGTGTTTTCATTTGCGAACTATGACCAGTGAAGAGGGTTGTGGAGTCCGTGATGCAGGTGGGAGCGATGATTTTCGCTATTAGGGAATTACGAGAAGAAGATGACGGCCCACATAAAGACTTGGTCATTTTGGCATTCAACAGAGGTGGTTCTAATGGGGCCCACAATGCGGGAAGCAAGCAAGGGTAAGCCATTTGACAATGATGACAAGACGACGACCGCTCGCATGTAGCAACCTGCATTAACAGACCCACGAAGGTGGGAAGACTTTGAGTTTTTCATTTAAAGTTTGATAGTTTATGCTTCGACTGGGACGACGATGAGGATTATGCGAGCTGTAGAGGGGTTGATGCTTTGTGAAGAACGATGTCAATGGAGCAAGGTTCCAAATTGTTTTAAAGGGCACTATTTGCACAATTTCTAAGGGAATTTCTAATGTTTTATTATGGGGAAATGATTGCCAGGGATGCTGCCAAATGGAGTTAAGGGTTTTCCTTAAGATTCTATGATTAATTTAAAAGCCTTATTCACAAAAAGATGCATTATAAGAGGTCAACAACAAAATCACCTTGAAAATCATGAGGAGACTTGATGATAATCTAAATTTTGAGTCAAGTAGGTGCAATGTGGGTGCAAGAGCTTTGATCGATGTTCTCTCTCCGACAAGTTCAAATTAGCAAATGTGAAAATGATAGGTCAAGCACCTATTTATAGGCAAAACCTCATTTATGACCCGCATTAAATGCAAGTACAAAGGTCGATAGAGTTGTTGGGCATGGGATTTGATGAACTAGCGACAGGAAGCACAAAACCCACAATGTGAAAAGACACCTAGGCTTTGTCGTTGGTTAGTGGTTGGGAGATAAAGGTGGAGTTGACTGTGGGACCCGCCATGCAAATAGATGTTCTAGGTCGGTTGTAGTTTGAATAGTGAAAGGATGACAGTGTCGCGCAAAGGGAAGCCCGCAACTGTGGACCCACAGGAGTTGGAGGACACGAGCAATAGATCAAGGGAAACCCACATGGGAATTCCTGCAAGGGTCAAAGACATAAAATTTTGGGGTGGTGAATTTTGGTCAACTAAGAATGATGACTTTAGTGTTTCTGACCACTTGAAGCTCAAAATTAGGGGCATGCAAAATGAGGCGAGGGAAAAAAGTGACCTGACAAAGGCGAAAGGAGAGAGAGGATCCCCATTCTGAATGGGGCATGTGTGTTATAGGCACAACAAATGGCGACTCTGCTGGTAGAATGCTCCCTAGCGTTCAGAGGGTAAGGATTCATCTAGAACCTATAATCTTTGGTTTTGTTGACCAGATGCCGGTTTCCATAAGTGAACATGGAACTCAAAGGAAGACAAAATCCTTGATTGAATCAACTTACGGGGTATCTAAAAAGTGTGTGCATGGTGATTTTGTTCCCTTTCTTTGGAAACCATAATGAACAACCGTTAATCAGTCAAGGTAAGCTATGTAAGTCGTATGACCCCAAAAGTAGCCTAGACATTGCTCCACTTCTAGTCAGGCATCCATAGCCCCGACGGAGTTATTGCTGTGAACCAACAAACATTGCTCTATTGCTAGCTAGGCATCCCATAACCCCAATTGAGTTGCTAACACACCCACATGATTGATTGCTTTAACACTTTATTTCTTTTCTTTTCTTAAATATTTTCTTTTGGTACTCTTTTCTTTTTCTCAACTGTGTAACCACCAAAGCTTACTGTGGGTTTGGAATCACAGTGGTCATTGGAGCAGACTTAGGATTTTTCACTTGCCTAGTCCTCATAACGACCATCATACAACCCCTCAGAAACATTTAAAGTGTGTTTTTGTGCATGATCTAAGATAAGTGTGAGAAGATTTAATCAAGGGTTCTATACTAGGTCAAGTCAGAGTTCAAGTAAGGAAACCTGTTTCATGGGAGTGGTCAGAAATCAATGGTTACAGATGAAGACTTATCCAAAGAATGAATAGGAGTGGATAGCAAAGTAGGACGTTTGATAGACCAAGCACAACCACCACATCAAGAAAAAAAGACACCCTCAATAAAAATAAAATATAGGAAAGCGAGCAAAAATGAGATGACAACAAGGCGACAAAACAAAGGGGAACCTAAGTTATCTTGTATACAACTATATATAAAGACAAGCTTGAAAATCTCAAGCAAGGAAATAATGCTTGAGATGCTTCCTATTGACCGGCAATGGGACATTCTTTCTAGTGAGTGTCTTGAGGAAAAATGAATTATCTCCTAAAATTTTTGAGATTTAAAAGGGGCCAAGCCAAAGCTTGTCGAATTTTCCATGTCCCCCTTTCTTTTCATGGGTCTTGTCCAAGCAAAGGACTAAATTAGCAATTCTAAAGTCCTTTACTTTGGCTTGACGATCAAACCATCTTTTGACTATGCCTTGGTGTTTGGCGAAATTTTCAATTACTTGGTCACAAACTTCTTCTAAATGTAACAACTCAACTAAACAGGTTTCTTGACGCTCTCCTTCCTCATAGTATGTGTTAAGAATCTATAGCATGGGGATCTTGAGGTGGACGGGGAAGATGGTCTCCAGGATATAGATGAGGTGGAATGGGGAATTACCCAAAGTAGTTTTATGGTGTGTACGATCTGCCTAGAGGGAAAAACACAATTGGGTGTGCCAGTCTTTGGGATTCCTGTCAAGCAATTTCTTGATTACAATTATCATTTTTTTGTTGGTGGACTCAGCTAATCCATTTCCTTGATGATAGTAGTTAGATGAAAATTTAAGCACAATCCTATAGTTGAAGGCCCAACTAACAAAATTAAGAGACGAAAAGGCAGGGCCATTGTCACATACGGAAAATAGGAAACCGAAGCGATTTAAAATATAACTTTCTAATAAATTAGTAACAACTTCAATAGTGCATTGCCTACATGCTATTGCTTTTGGCCATCTAGTGCAGTAATCAAAAGCAGTTAGAATGTGCCTATGGCCTACAAAGGATGGTGGGCTTACCAGACCAATGAAGTCGAGTCCCCACTGAGCGAATGTTCTTACCTCTAGGACTGGTTGCAATGAGACAACAACATTTTTTTCTTAGGTAGCAGTAGTTTGGAAAACGTGATAGGCTCTAACATGGTTATGCACGTCCTTAAACACTGTCAGCTAGTAGTACCCAACCCACAGAAACTAGTGGGTAGTTGAAGGGCCAGAGCCATGACCAGTGCCGAATTTGTGGTGAATTTTTTGTAGAACTCTAGTTGCTTCTTCTTTCCTAAGGCATCTAAGATAGATTCCATCATGATTTCTCCTATACAATATAGATCCTTGCAACATGTAGTTGTTGCTCTTCAGTATTAGAGCATGCTTTTGTACTCCTTGTAGTTGGGACAAGCACTTGTTTAGAAAATAGTGGACAATGTCGTTGTACCACTCTCTAGGAGAAACATCTTCCAACTGGTACTGCTGCATGGTGAGTTCAGGTCTTGTTTCAGCGATTGTTCGAGTGAGAGATTTCCCTTAGACCAACTTCATGGGATGAATCTCCATGTCATATTCTTGTAATAATGTGACCCATTTTTCTCTCCATTCTCCCAGCTCATTCTGCATTAACAAAGTCTTGACCATCGGATTAGGCACAATTGTGAACACCTTATTCCTCAAGATGTAATGCCAAAATTTCTTAACTCCTCTAACCAAGGCATATGCTTGCTTTTCAACGTTGTGATACCTTAACTCTGCATCCTTCAATGGGGCACTCATGAAGGCAATAGGGTGTTCACTCTCTTCGTCATCTTTCTGGGTCAATATGCTAGTGCAAGAGTGATTTGAAGCAAATGAATAGATATAAAAGGGCTTCAGATAGTTTGGGTTGACCAACACTAGTGCATCAGCTATTACTTTCTTGATTTCTTCAAAAGACTGCTTGGCTTCTGGTGTCCATTCCACTTTGGCATCTCACTTTAGCATAGCATTCAATGGCTTGACGATGTCAGCGAAGCCCGTGATGAACTTTCTCACAAAATTAATTTTCCCAAAGAAAGATTTCAATTCTTTCTTATTACTTGGAAGTTGAATTTTTAGTATAGCTTGGATGCATTTTGGGTCTATTGAGATTCCCTTTTCTGAGATCACGTGCCCCAACAACTTTCCTTCTATAACTCCAAAGATGCACTTCTTCAGATTTAGCGAAATTCTAAATTTTCTGCATTTTTGGAAGACCCTACAGAGATCAGAGACACGGTCTTCTCTTTTCTTTGAAAACACAGTAAGATAATCCATATATATGATGATGCATTTGTCAATTAGGTCCTTGAAGGCAATATCCATGGCATGCTGGAAGGTTGCACCTGTGTTGATCAGCTTAAATGACATTCTTCTGTATGCGAAAGTTCCTCATTTTGTAGTGAACATTGTTTTGTGCCTATCTTCAGATTTGTGCACTTTTGCACACATGCCCCACTAGAGGTAGGGACCCCCTCTTCACTTGCTTTTGTTCTCGCTTTGTTGTAAGTTTCACCTTTTCCCCTTAAGGGATAGGTTCCTTTGAATTTTGGATTTTGCTTCACTTGGAGGAATTAAGGACTCATTCGCACGTAGGGTGCTTTATTTTGCAACACTTTGATCTCAGGTAATCATTAGAACCCCTTGCCTTCACCTAAGATTCAACTTGCAGGTGGAATTGGCTAAGTCTAGGAAATGTTTAGGGATTCCACCTTAGCTCAGATTTCTCAAGTGATGGGTCATCTCAAAAAATTCAAGGTGGCTCAGAATTTCTGTAGTAAAATCCTTCAGAGGATCCGACCTTGCTCGGATTCCCTAAATCTATCCCCAAATCGTTTCCCTGAGTCATTGAATGTTGTGCCATTCATTTATGAGGGGTTGTTGGGGTGTGATTAATATGGTCTTGGTGGGTTATTCAGGGATACTATTTGAATGCCACTCTTATCATTTTGAATTCCTTGGGTTTGTGGCATGCAACTAGTCGATCCTTCCTCTTGCACTGGTGATTGCGTTTGTTGATTGTGGCCTTGCTTGTGATTTTGGCTTCCATTTGAAAGTGCAGTTGGCCTCTTATTTTTTGGTTTACACACATCAAAGGTAAGGTTTCTCACCTCTTCATTTCATGATCATGCCCTAGCTTAGCTTTGTGTGGAGATTCAATGGTGATCCCCACAATTTATCTAGTTTTGATGATGGAATGCATTAGTGAATGGGCTCCTTCTATGATTATACAAACTATAATGTATCTTGTGGGGGGCTTCAAAGTTATTTATCAATCTTTTGAGATTGGATGGTTTTCACACACATTAGGGTTGCTTTCTTCTTTGTCACCTTCATCGTTCACTAGGGTTTTGTCTCCTGCTAGAGTTGGTGTGAACAGAAAATGTTGTAGTGAAATCCCACATAGATTTTAATCTAGGTCAATGAACCAAGCGATTATATGATGATGTGTTGCTAATGGATGGGTGTTAACCTTGCCCGTGCCTTAGTTCATTTGCCCTAGTCCTCTTGAATCTCAAAATCAATCAAGAGAAATGGGGATCCTTTATGCAAGCATTCAAATTATTTTATTGAGTAGGGTAAGTGACTTTGATTTGTAGGTGGGAGCGTGATCTCGTAAATCTAGGCCAAATTTTGAAAGGAACAATACCTGGATTTGCATGGGAGATATAAAAACCATGAGAAAACCTCTAAGTTGTGATCACCTCGAGAAATCCAAGGTACCTTAGAATTTCTAAGGGTAAATCCTTCGGAGATTCTGGTGCCCCTAGGATTCCCCAAATCCGTTCACTACATCAATCTCTAAGAGCCAACTTAGTCCCTTTGTATCTGAATCTAAGTCCAAGCAAGGATTGAGGTGTTTTGATTTTGACTAAGGAGTAATTTGAAAGACATCCTTATATTTGGGGATTTCTCCTCAACGCAAATTTTCCAAAGGAATCTCCTTTGGAGAATTCACTCCACTTTGGATTCTTCGAATCTGCATGGGTGAGGAAACTCAAAAACCATCACGAGGAGAGGTGAAAAGCTTGAAATGATAATGATAGAGTCATCATTCATAGTTGAGACTTGAATGCACACTAGGGTGGACCTTTCAGAAATTCTGCCCTAGCTCAAAATTTTTGAGCCCTAATCTGCTCGGAGAATCTGAGTCCCCTTGGATTTTTTGTAATTTCTCTTGAACCTCCAAAAACCTTAAGACTTGAAAGATTGAATCAATCCTTGGATGAAGTGCCACCAGGTGATCGTGAAAGGTAAATTTGCAACTTAAAGTTCTTGTGTATAGTGTGAATTTTAGGGATTCCTTCCAACCTCGAATTCCTTGAGCTCTGGTCTTCACGGAGAATTCGTTCAACACTGAAATCTATGAACTTCATTTCCTATGGAGAATCTACCCTAGGTTGGATTTTTTGAAAATCCTCTAGCACCTTAAAATCCTGAAATGCATTGATTTTTCGAGCAATTATCTTTGGATTTTTAAGATGAATGAAAGGTATTTGATGGTAATTAAGAGATTTTTATCTATTTGTTTTTAATAATGAGTTTATCAATGATTAGCATCATGGTGATTATCATGTTTTCTAATAGATGCAAGCATATATGAGTCCTGGAAAGACTTCCAAGTCAAAGGCTCCACATGCGCAAGAAGAAGTCAAGAGAAGAATAGACATAATGAAGTATGATTTCAAATGGATATGGCTAGAGTTAAGAATCTCCTCCACATGGTAAAACATAGTTGACACCAATATGGGGCATGTTGATTATGATGATTTCCTACAGAGGATGTTTCAAAATACACCTACCTAATTAGCACAAATCATTACACATACAGGCTTAGCTCAGGTAGCAGGGTTTCCACCCACATTATTGTGCCCAAAATTAGTATTAGAATGTGCAAGACACTACGATGCTCATAAGAGGATAATAGTGGGACCGAAAGGAAGAGTCGTGGCTAACTTGATTGAAGAGTCAATTGCTAAAACTTTCAATATTGCTTCTCATCACAAGCTCATCAAGGAGATCAACATCTAGGAAGCAGAAGAGTTTTATGCCAAGGATACTACCAAGGATTTGGACATGATGAACAGTTCATGGGTAGCCAAGCTAAAACCACATTTTTCCAAAATCCTAAAGCAATTACATAGGAGTGATTCCAAAATGAAATATCATGATAATATCACACTCCTAGGTAGAGTAATGGGGTTGGAAGAGGCATTCAATTTCAAAACTTGGATGT
Source organism: Sequoia sempervirens (assembly GCA_007258455.2). NCBI lineage: Eukaryota > Viridiplantae > Streptophyta > Pinopsida > Cupressales > Cupressaceae > Sequoia > Sequoia sempervirens. The sequence continues at coordinate 663,115,562 of VDFB02000003.1, read as the reverse complement.
TCTATCCCATCACTCAGATTATGGGAGAAAATCATTATCACTAGGCAGGTATCTTGAGTGGCAATTTGGACAAACAACTGAGAAGTGTGCAAGATACTAATGTGTTCACGATGACATCTTATCTTGCCTACATGTTGGCAAGTAAGAACAAATACACGGGTCTAAGTTGTAGAGGAACTCCTAGCAAGGACAGAATATGGGATATTTACCCTCAGCTCCAGTACAAGACATCAAATTATAGGAGAGAAAACGATGCCTTTTTTATGTATATTCCTAGACTGCTACAAGGTGCTCTTCATATAAGAATCTTCGCAGAGGCAATGGAGCTAATCAGGAGGTATGGACAATGGTTCATATAATTTTAGAGGTTTTATTACATCAAGATACAAGGATCTCCTATGGTCCCAATCAAAATTCCAAGGTATCCTACTAACAAAATCATCTTGTTGGAGTTGACTAGGCAAATGGTTGCATTTGAAACAGTGCTACAGGATATACACAAGAAGGGGCTTAGAGATGAATTCCCATTGAGGATTGGCACTTTGGAAGCCTGCCCCTCTCTCCAAAGTGCCCAACACTCAGAGAAAGAGATGGTGTAATATGAGTTATATTCACACACTAACTGGGATAATTTTGATCCCTATGGAAAAGCTCAAAAACAAGCCAATAGGGAATATAGACACGGGGATCACATAGAAGATTACTAGGCAAATTGTAGAGATGAATTCAAAGTTATAAAGAGAAGATACTTTAGGTTGCCTTTGAAACTTATCAGACTCTAGAAGGTGGACCAAGTGCTAGATCAGGTTGATGAAGATGAGGGGGATCTCATATATTATCATGACTATGATCCCTACAGAAACCACCCCCGGCCATCAGTGAATTGGTTAGAGGAAGAAGTAGTTGACCTCGATCAGGTAACTAAATCGGCAAAGAGATATTCTAGACTGTGGGTCAAGCATAAGATTGCAGAATTGCAGGCTGATGGTGCTCAGCTCACCTGTGACCTGATGGGAAACCTTGAATCCCATTCTGAGGATGACATCGAGGCTAACCAGGATGATGTTGCACAACCTCAACATGGGGATGATCAAGAAGAACAAAGGCCCCTCACTCTGAAAAGGAGAACAAGAAGACAAGGGAAAGAAAAGAAAATTGAGAGGTAGCCTTTACCGAAGGCAAGGAAAGGTTCTAAAGAATCTACTAAGGAAGGAGAGGAGACTCAACTTGCCAAGAAGACGAAGCTAGTGACTAAGGGGTAGAGAATAGCTAATAGAACAAATACTATCGAGGCCTCGACTACTCCTAAGGTTGTGGAAATTGAAAGCTCTAGGGAGAAGTTATAGGTATACGTGAGAAGGAATTCACCAAAACAAAGGGTGTCTCCCATAGGGGAATGAAGAATTGAGGCTGATAAGGTGCTTATTGAAGAGGCACCTACCAATGATCTCATAAAAGATGTTGAGTGGACAACTGCAGGAATTAATTCTCCTTCTCCATCTCTAGCACAAAATGTACAAAAGGATGAGGTCCCAGAGGAACATGAACAATTAGGAGGAGAAGAGAGCCTACTTGATTATCTTGATGAAGAAACATAGAGTGAAGAAGTATCTACACCCAAAGATGGGAAATTGAGTGATTTGGCCAAGGAATTGGGAGAGAAGAAGGGACTCAACAAGGAGACTACCTCAGAGGTTACCATAGAAATGCCTTCTCAACCTCAGATAAGTGAACATGTCAATATGCCACATTTAAAAGATGCACATGAAGATAAAGATAGTGAGGATAGGGAGCAATAGAATAAAGGAAAAGATGAGGAAAATATAGAGGTTGTTGAAGAAAGTCCTCATCATAATCAACCTGAGCATGGCACTCCTCAGAAAAGCATGGAGATTGAGCGGCTTGCCGCCCCAGATTGATTAGAAAAGAGGCTAAAACAAAAAGCAATTATTGTGGAGGATGAGACTCCAAGCTGGGATAAAATGCTAGAGAAATGGGGGAAACTTAAGGAAAGAAAGAGGGCTAGAACAATTTCCAAATTTGCAAGAGATGAGTTCAGTAACAAGATTGTCCATGTTGCTATTCCCATAGAAAACAAGTATAAGGATGGAATTTGTTGGTGTAATTAATTATTTAATTACACTTTGCATAAGTTTACTTAGGTAATATTTTAAGTCCTAGGTTGCATAATTATATAAATCATTTAATAATGGGGTAATTCCCCCTTACTTGTTTGTAGGAGATAAGATTCCTTCTAGAAGATGAGTTGTCCTTCTAGAACTTATCTCTATCTTTTTATCATTTCCTAGATAGGGTTCACATGTTGTCACATGTAGTGTGATTTTAACACTTGGCAACATCTTATACATTTTAGGTTTTCACTCATTCCTATATATTCAAGGCATTTTGTACATTTGTAATCATCTCATATTCAATTTGGCATTCTTGCATCTTAATGATAGCATGATATTTCTGCCATTTCTCTCTTGTGGAATTTATTTTGTCTTGCAGGTGATTCTGGGGTGTTTGAGGAGTTCACCTAAATTCTTAAAAAATCAAACCCATAGATTACAAGGTGCAAACTATTAATTTGGTTCCAACTACAAAGGAATAGGAGAAGGAAGACTTCCAGGAATCCTCTTAGGAAATTCTGCGAAGACTGGATAAAGAGACTGCTAAAAAGGAAGAGTTGCAGAGGCAATTGAGGGAGGTCCACAGGTATATCCAACATCCGATCAAGCCTCTACAATCCCAAAGTAGCGAGAGCTCTTCATTTGCAGAAGGTTTATTGTCCAAAGAGGCACTTTCAGAGATTGAGAGATTGAAGTGTTTCGTGAAGGACACACAAGAATTGTTGCAAAATGTCAGTGATAGAGGAGATGAAATGATTGAAAAGGTGTTTCCATTTTATGAGAAGTCATCCTTCCTCTCCAAGGATATAGCATATTTCCTTGATGACAACAAACAACCACCAGATGATATAATTGCTAAAGAATTGGAGAGAATCTTTGCAATTCTAGTGGAAACTCTAGTTAAGGAAGGTGTTATCACCATGCAAGATACACACAAGCCATGGAATGGATAGGCTTTCAGTTTTAAGAATGAACTTAGAATGAAAGCACCCAAGAAATTATCCAAGGCTTAGGTCAAGGAAAGGAGGTCTTTGACAACTGTAATTTTTTTTTGGAAATGGTTACAGGAAGGAAGAAATTCAGACAAAAGGACCTGAATGTAGGTCAATTGCAGCAATGGTGGCATGAAGTATATTCTCCAGGTGTAGAGGTCCCAGTGGTAAAGAATCAGTTAGAGGATGTTGTAATGTACATATCTTGTCTAGATAGGTATCATAGCTTATATGTTGACTGGGATAAAATCTTAGTCAAATATGAAGGAGAGTTAAATTTAGCTAAGGCAAGAATTAATGTGATATGTACCCTAACCTAGGCCAACTTGGATCTAGTCCTTGCAAAAATAAAATAAGTTTCTAGATAGAATGAGGTAGGTGAAGGAGAAAAGGATGACCCAACTTGATGGCCTAGGAGAATGTGCCATTTAATGCCAATTTTTCCTATGGGATAGGACGGCTACACCTTGGATTCCGCACCTAGGAAGCATTTATTGCTGAAGGTTGACTTTTGGAGGCCAACCACTATTTTAATATAGATTTGAACTCAAAATTTAGGAGGAAATTTTTGGCCGACCTAACTTGTAACCCCTAATTTTAGGTCGCCTTAGGTGTATATTGCTTTAAATGGGGTTTTTTCCCTCATTTGTTAAGGTTAAACAATTGGAGAAAGTGTTAGAATTTTAGTGAAGGCATTAGAAAAGTTCTGTAATACTCAAGATACTGGAAAACTTTGGATGGTTGCAAATTTTGGTGAAGCAAATACAAGAGAAGGCATTGTTATTTGGTGTTCTTCATTGTGTTATTCATTTGTGCATGGTTCTTGTGATTCTTGTATTTTAGATTTTGAAATTTTGCTTTAAGTAAGTTACTCTTTTGATAATCTTAGAGATATTTAAGTTTCAATTGTGTTTATGGTGGAATATCTGAAGTGTTTGAGCAACCCTTGGTCCATAATTTTGGCTATTTGCTGAATGTAAGTGGCTATGTAAAGTTATCCTTGGCCTATATTTGATGTGCTTAGTTCAATTACGAAGTGTTTATTCATTTTAATGCTATATTTGGATTGATATGTGAATGCTTTACAATATGAAAAATCTTAGTACCTTGGGAGATAAAAATGCTTCTGTGATATTGCAAGATAATCTGGGTTTAGTAGAAATTGGCTTGGAGGGTTGGTCCACTTTGAATGTTCTGTCATTTTCATGGCTGATTCTAGAAGTTAGATTTAGATTTCTCTGAAACCCTTTATCTCTTTTGTCATTTCTTTAAAATATGGGTTAGTTTAGGATTTGCAAGCATCAATATATTGTCATATCTGATGAACTTAGGAAGCTCCAACATTTGTGTGCAAGGCCCTTTGTGGAATACCAACAATTTCACATTTATCTCTTGAGTTGTTTCACTACATTATGAAGACCTGACATTAGAGACCTTGGGGTTATCTCTTGAGGCTTGCTGATAGAGATTTACCTTTCAAGAGAGATAGGATATTATATTCTGTCTAAGTTGTTGTTGTGCAGAAAACACCATCAACAAATTGGCGCTAGAAGGAGGGCTGATTTAACAAGCTAGAGTAGTTTTTATCATCAATATCTCCTCAGAGATTTAGAAGACAAACCAGGTCTACATCAGAAGGATATTTCCAGGATTTAGAGCCTCCTACTAGGTCAAGAAGGGCCAAGAATCCTCACCCATCTGGATATCATCATCGTCTTCATCCTCAGATCTTGAATCATCCTCCATTGAACCCACTCCCACTAAACCTCATCTGTCACCTATTCAACAACACCAAGCACAGGTCAATCAACCACTTCCACCCCCACTTCCACCAATAGATTTTATAGCAAATAAACCTTCACCTTTGCTCTTCAACAATTACAATGTCATGCCCAAAGACCCAGAGCACTTTTGCTCCAAATTTCATGTGGGTGATCCCAACAGAATAGCTAATTAACACATTAGAATTTTCCAGACTACCCTGAGGGATAGGGGAATTGTTCATGAAGATGTTGCATGTAGGATTTTTCCATATTCCTTAGGTGAAGAGGCCTTTTACTGGTACAATCACTTGCCAGTTGGTTCTATAACCAATTGGACTGATCTGGAAAATGCCTTTTTACTTAAATTCAAAATTCCCTTAAGCGCTAATGAGTTATATCTTCAATTCACTAGGGTTAAAAGAGAAGTCAATGAACCAATAGGGTCTTTTAATAATAGGTTTCATTGTGCCTATACCCAATTACAGTCACCTTATGTTGTGGATGACAGCACAACAAGAGAGCTTTATTATGATGTGTTGGATAGCCTGAATTCTACTTTCATCAAGTTGAAACACAACCCCCTTGATAGTCTACTGAATGCATACACCGAAGCAGTTAAGGAAAGTACAGATTTAAGACAACACTTGTCAAGACCTTTTCCATCATTAAGGTCCACTGCTCACCCAGGACAAGTTCAGGCCATATGCCAAGCCATAAACAGTCAGACTCCAATTATGAACCCAGTCCAACAACTACCTATAGTTCCTCATTCGAGACCTCCTTTGAATCAAGCTTATGCCGTACCAAATTATTCACACAATGTAAGTCAAACACCTTTCCTAAGCAACAAGCCAACATCCCAAGCTATTTACAAAATTATGAGGTGCTAAATCAATCTTTGATCTAGGGCTCACATGTAGTCTATTTATAAAATTCTAAAAATTATGGGTCTACCTCAAGCAACTCAGACAAGGAAAGGTTAGATGAACTAACATAATAAGTTAAGAAGTTGTCCATTGAGGTAACCTACTTGAAAAACTAGAATAACCAATTGCAAGCTGCTCAAAGAAGCATCCAATCTAATTATAATAGAGATAACAAGGACAATAGAGAGCCTGGTTACAACAAAGACGATAGGGAGTCTGTGCAAGGATATAACCAAGGTTATGACAAGGGCCAGTCATTAGGACAAAGCTTTGATATGAGGCCACCACCAAGGAAAAATAGGGCATGGAACACCAAACCTAACAATGGAGGGGTTCCAACACCATTGGACCAACCCAATAATCCAGAAAAGACTACTAGCACAGTCCTCCTAGCAAAATCTACTCTTAGGAGATACTATCGACTTCACAAGACAACCCAACATTCAAAGTTAGACTGTCCTGAGTTCCAAATAGCTACAGTTATATTCCAGATGGAAGTACAAGATATTATAGGAGGTCCTTCATATGGTCAAGAAATAGTACTTTCAGATCCATATAATTCGCCAGTGTTGGTGTTGAACCATGCCCCTTTTCCTAGAGGAGAAGATAATGGACCTGAGGAAGAATCCACAAAGGAAAGTGCAGAATCAGAACAAGTGTACAATGGGGAGTCAATATTAGAGTTATTTGAAATTGATGGAGCTATTGAAAATGGTCCTTTGGATGAAAAAGAACAAATAATTGATGAAGTGCATATGCTCCACCAAAGGACTAGGCCATATGACTTGAGAAATAGGCAGGCCAGTGGACCATTCACCACCTCTACTCCTCTGAACAATTTTAGGACTCCTCCTGATCCTAATGCCAGTAATAACCCTTCATACCCTTATGTACCAAGGCAATATTTCTCTAGAGGAGAATCTTCTAATGCTTCAAAAGGAGAAGCTGCCAAGTATCAACAAGGGATATCATCAAGGAGTAGCCAATTTGATATGACTGTATTCCAGATGGGAGAATATGTAGTAGAACTTAAGAAGGTGAAGGTTAGTCTCTCAGCGTTTGAGTGGTTGAGAGTCCCATATATTAAGAGTGTCATGTTAGGTTCATTGAGTGACCATGCATCCACAATGTACTCACAGGATGCTGCTACCAAGAGGGTTTGTTTTACTGAACCCTTAGTTAAGGATATAGTTGAAAAAACACAGAATTCTCAGCCAGTCCCAAGTCAGAACACTCAACCAGCTAAAGAGAAATCACAAGCATAGATGAAGGATATGAGTCGAGAAAAGGATAAAAGCTAGGTGGTTAATTTTGATTCCCCAATAAGTCTATTCCAAACCAAGCGTGATACTCCTCCTTTTCTGATTTATATTCGAATATTCGGCTAAAATCTACATAATTGTCTATTAGATTCTGGTGCATCTACAAATGTGATGCCATTCTTGGTCTGTAAAGCTCTAGGCATCACTCCTGATCCCTCTCAATGAAAAGTGACTCAATTAGATAAAATCGAGGTGAGCCTAGTAGGAGAATTAAACATGATCTTGATGTAAATGGCATCAGATCCACGAGTGCAACATGTTATTAATATCCAGGTGGCTGATATAACTAATGCCTACAGAATGATCCTTGGTAGAGAATTTATGAGACTCCTTAATGGATACACTTCGAAAGATCACTCTCATATGTGGCTGCCATGGAAGGGAGTCTCGAATCAGATTAGGATTGAGAGGGAACCTAGATTGAAGTACTTGATAACTGAATATCAAAATACCTCCAATGAAGTGCTTATTTCTGAAGCAAGTTTAGGAAACTGTCTTAGCAGCTACTGCTCAAGAGTCAGAGGTAGAAGAGGTGTTTATGATGCAAGAAATACCTAATGATTTCATCTAGTCCTCTGGAAGCACTAAGGTAATTGTAGAAAATGAGGAAGATTCTGAATTGGGTGATAGTAATCTTGGATTGTTTGATAATTTTTGAGAATTTATTCAGAAATGCATCGAGGACCAAGTAAGTTTGGGAAGACAAATAGACTTTGAGGAATTACTACTGCCTAACTAGTGTAGGGTGCACAATGCTTCTCACCCTGAGTTTGAGTGTTGTCTTTGCCAGACTGCGGTTGAGTAGATCAAGAGATGCATTATTCTGCCCTCAGCAATTGGACCTGAAGTACAAGAAGTACATCGAGACAAAAAAGGGAAAGAGCTAGCTATGCAAGATGACCCTCCATCTAGCAAAAGTGGAAGTATTAAAAATTCTAAAGGTAGTTCATCTTCAAAAATCTAGACTCTACAATTTGATGGATCAAAGTGTAAACAAGGTAGTGGAGCTAGATTCAAATTGATAAGTTTGACTGAGAAAACCTTCTTTGCTGCTCATAGGTTGCAATTTCAATGCACTAATAATGTTGCCAAGTATGAGGCATTGATCCATGGGCTATTGATGGCGTTAAAGAAGAATGTTAAGATATTGCAAGTATTCGGTGACTCTGAGTTGGTAGTGAAGCAGGTCGGGAGGCAATACTCCTGTCATGATAGGAGGATGACTAATTATTGGCACAAAGTGTGGGATTTGATTGAAGGCTTTGATGCATTTAACATCTAGCCAATCTTGAGGGCTAAGAACCACATTGCAGATGCTGTAGCTTAGGCAGCCAGTACATTGGGACCTCTATCCTTATCTTGATTAAAGAAATTCATTGTTGAATTGACACTAGTCCCTTCTATACCTGATAATGTTGTGAACTTTCAAGTATTTGAAGATGACAAGCATATCCTAGATTTCCTAACCAATTTTGATGTGTTCACTTCATAAGTTATTGATGAGATGGAGCCCTAAGAGGCCGAATTGGATATGGAATGAGTCCTCAATCTGAAGATGAACACAATCCCAAGAGGGATGGTGCAGTTGGAGAGGATTTTTGACCTTGATAGGATAAAGGACCAAGATCAGCAGATGAAAATAGATTCGATAGATAGTTAGTGTGATATCTATAGTATGGGCACTCCTAATAATGTTAAGAATGTATACATTGGAAATGTATGTACCCCAAAAGAAAGGACAAGTCTAATAGATGCATTACATGCCTACCAAGATGTCATAGCATGGAGTTATGAAGACCTGAAGACTTATGACACCTTTATTATTACACACACTATTCCCTTGAAACCTAGAGCAAAACCTTTTTCCAGCAAAGGCAGAGGCCCATCAATGCACTGTTAGAACCAATCATTCAGAAGGAGGCACAAAAATTATTATCTACTCGAATCATATTCCTAGTTAGACACTCAACATGGGTGGCCAATTTGGTCCTCGTACACAAGAAAAATGGAGAGATAAGATTGTGTGTTGATTTCTGAAATCTTAATCAAGCATTTGAAAAGGATAACTATCTAGTTCCTTCCTTGGACGAGGTTCTATAGATTGTGAATGGATCTAAGATGATGTCCTTCTTAGATGGAAAGTCTAGTTATAATCAAGTTATGGTCCAATACAAAGATATGCATAAGACTGCCTTCACCATCAAGTGGGGTACATTTGCGTACATGAGAATGCCCTTCAGATTGATTAATGTAGGGGCTATGTTCCAGAGGGCAATGGACATTGCTTTTAAGGACATCATAGGAAAATGTATCATCATCTATATGGATGATCTAATGGTTTTCTCCAAGAACAAAGGTGATCACATTGCAGATGTGTGCAAAGTATTTCAGAGATGTAAAAAATTCGTCATCTCCCTTAATCCCAAGAAGTCTATATTCATAGTAACTGAAGGGAAGCTCCAACAACATGTCATTTCAGAGCATAAAATTTTAATTGACCCTGACAAAATTTAGTCTATCCTAAAAATTCAACCACTTTCTAGCAAGAAGATGAAATATTTCTTTGGGAAGATCAACTTTGTCTGAAAATTTATCACAGGATTTGTAGAAATAGTGAAACCACTAAATGCAATGCTGAAGCAGGATGCCATAATGGAGTGGAATGCTGAGGCTAAACGGGCATTTAAGGAAATCAAGAGGGCTATAGTTGCTTCCCCAATGTTGGTGAGTCCTAATTACCAGAAGCCCTTCTACATATATTCTTTTGCATTTGATCATTCCTGTGCAAGTATGCTAACGCAGAAATCAGACGAGGGAAATGAGCACCCTATAGATTTTATGAGTGCTCCTCTTAGAGATGAAAAACTAAGACATCCAAATGTAAGGAAAGCTTAAGGTACATGACAAACTCTCCTAATGTCAAAACTTAGAGAAGAATGTAGAAATGTCTTTAAATTTAGCAATTACAGTTCATTAAGATGCACATGAAAGAAATAACATAATAGAGAAGTAAACACATACACAATTGGACACCAGATTTACATGGGAAAACCCTTACAAGAGAAAAACCCACCACACCAAGTAAAACCTCTTTTTATTATAGTAAACAAAATTACATACAAAGATCAAACTTCACTTTGAGATGTCAATTTTACAACATTTCCCTGATCAACCTTGTACAAATCATCACTGTTATAATGCTCTCCAATAGCATACAGTGAAATTTATACACTGAACAATCCCCTACTCGATCAAACAACTCTACTAGAATCTGAACAGTTCATTCTTCCATAAGCAGTCTGTTCATTTCCCATAAGAGAACAGTCACAACAGTCCAACTACCAACCAGTTTGCATTCTTCTTCTCTCATTGGTTCAAAACAAACCACGTAGGATAGTCACTCGGTCAAAAACTTCAACTGTATCGCTCATCGGTAATGTTGTACAATTTTTTTGCACACACGCCCCACCGGAGGCAGGGACCCTCTTTTTTCCTTTTGCATCTCTGCCTCTTGGCTTGGTCAAATTTTGGTTTCGCTCTTCTTGGGAAGTTATTTTGGGATTAAGTCTAGACTGGGTTTGATGAGGACAATATTTTGAGGCTCTAGGAGAAATTTGCCTATCTTGGAATTTGAAAATAGGGATTTTGAAGTGAATTTTCAATGTTATATGTAAATATTTTTTGCATATGTGGATAGAGGACGAAAAATTAGGCTGGGTTGCTTTTTGAACTTTTTGAAAATTCATTTTAGAAAAAAAGTTATGAGGTTTAGGGATTTTGACCTTGTAGGGGGATTTCCATCCTTGAAAGAAATTCGAAATTTCCATTTTTGGAAAATTTCAAAACCCCCTCAAAATCTTGAAATTTTCCATAATAGAATTTTTCTTTTTGCAACAGATAGGGGATGAAAAATTAGGCAGGGTTGCTTTTGAACTTTTGAAAATTCCTTTTAGAAAAAAAATTATGAGGTTTAGGGGATTTTGACCTTGTAGGGAATTTAGGAATTTCCGTCTCGATGGAAAATCCCAAAATTTCCATTTTGAAAAATTCAAGACCCCCTCAAAACCCGAAATTTTCCAAAATGGAATTTTTTTCTTGAAATTTTAAAATGTTCCTGAAAATGAAATTCTTGGGATGGAGAAAAATTTTGAAAATAAAAAATTTCCCAAAAATGGAATTTTTTCAAAAACGAAAACTTTCCATAAAAATGCCAAAATTAAGTTTTTTTTAAAAAAGCCAAAATTTTATTCAAGTTTAATTTGGATTGGATTTTTAACATGTGAGCTACTAATGATGATATCTATTTTTCAAGATTAAATAAATAAAAAAGGGAACTTGCATATGGATTCATGTCAAAAGAGAAATATGGAAGAGTTCAATTCAAATTTTAAAAGTGGGGCTTGCATAAGAATCTGTGCCAAAACTGTCTACAACTAGAAGGAGTTTCTAGAAGATGTGAAGCTGATTTCATCATCCAATCGGAATTTTTATTACTGACAGGCTGACATAATATTGTTTTCTCATTGTTCCATGATGTAACTGATTTTATGCAATTGGATAATGATGTACTATGAGCTCCCAAATTAAATGTAACTGCTGGATGCTTCTAGAGGTGTAATTTGTGCCATTGGATTGATTTAATCCTAGCCTTTGATTCAAAATGTAATTTTCTATAAAAGGCCAGTGCCTTCTCATTTGAAAGGAGTTAGATTTAGGGGTTAGAATAGCTAGTTTGAGGCTATAAAAAGCTAGAATTGGCCAAGTTAGGAGAAGTCAGTAGCAGTAGGAGAGGAGAGACTTGGAATTGTTATGTAATACTAGAGAAGTAATGCAACTGAGTTGTTGATTTGAAAAACTTTGTATTTATCTTTGACAGTTTATGGTTTCTTGTTCTCAATTCTCAATGTTAGATGTTAGATTTCAACTCTTTTGTAATGATGGTAAAATGTTAATGATGTTGATCAATCTCCGGTCCATACTTTTAGCAATTTGTTGATTGTAATTTATTGTGTAAAGTTAGTCTAGGTCCTATTTTGTGCTAAGTTCAATTGTGGATGCTTGTTTACATTTCCCTGGTTATTGGGTATGTGGATGAATGTTCAAAGTCTGAAAAATCTTCAGTTTCCTTAGAAGATTGCACTGTTTTTGTGGAGTTGTAGGCTTGTCCTTGATCGAATAGAGATTGGTTTCATTGAGGATCTATCCATCTGCAACATTCATCATTTTTGTGATTGATCTTAGGTTTTAGTCTTAGAAATATCTCTGAAACCCTTCTCTTTTGCTGTTTATTTCAAATCTTGGTTAGTCTTAGGATTGAAGGCATCACCATATTGTTACATTTGATGAAAGTACACTTTCAACATTGTTCATTTGTAAGGCCCCTTGTGATTACCAACATTTTCACATTATCACTGAGTTGTTTATGCATTGTCAAGACCTGACATTAGAGACCTTGGGGTTATCTCTTGAGGCTTGCTGATAAAGATTTACCTTTCAAGAGAGATATGATACTTGTATCTTGTCTAAGTTGTTGTTGTGCATAAAACACCATCAACAAATTGGCGCTAGAAGGAGGGTTGAATGAAGGTGACATTGTTGGAAGTTGGATGAGCCTTTATGCTGAAAATATGAGATATGATAGATCTCTAAATATGAAAAGTACAAATTCTGAGTCAAGATGGAAAAGCAGTCTTACGTTTTTTTATGATGGAAACGGTCTTCAAATTGATTTTCCTCAACTTTGTGAGTCTTTGAATAAGAGATTGGATCTCTGGAATAGTAAGGGTTTGCATCACTATTCATTGTTAGACAAGTGTAAGATTCATAATACCTGTAGGCATAGTGAGTTGGAATGCTTGGACTTTTTGGGTAAAATTGAGAGGATTTTGCAAAGGGTTATTTTCATGCAGAACTTGCCTGAACCATTAGCCTCTACAGATCTAGGGTTTATTGATGTTGCAATTGAGGCATTAATGTAGATAGTTGTGTAGACACGTAAAATGTACTGATTGACATTGTGCATCTGATCCTAACCACTAACATCATTTCGTCCTGAATCATCCTTCGGTCTAACCATTTAATCAAATACTTTTATCTGATTAAATTCATCAATATTCCTCTCTTAGTTAAATAAATTAGTTATCTAATTATGTCACCTTGCCTCGATAATTAAATTAACTATTTTAATCTAATTATCCTATTTAATTAAATAAGTAATTTTATTTGATTAAATCTCTTAAGTCTATCTATTAAATTAAATAAATTAAAACCTTATTTAGTTTAATCTAACATCATCTCTTTTGATTAAATAAATCAAAATCTTTATTTAATTAATCCCTTATCACATTCTTCTCATATTTGATTTAAATAAATCCACAAATTTAAGTCAAATAGGTCACATCATTTAACCCCTTCATTAAATTAATTAACTTTGATTAATTTAATCTCCTCTCATGTCCCATCCTCTAGCTTTTACCACGTGCACATGAAAAATAAACTTATTGGATTTATTAAATCTCTATTTTCCTTCAACAAGGCATCTTTTAAAGAATATTCCCCAAATTTGAATTCAAAATCCAAGTGGGATAAGTCCTTCCAACAAGGCATTTACTCTCTTACATGTCTTTTGCCTTGAGCCAAGTGGCATTCAATGCATTCTTCCTTCCCTCTTGCATGTCATTTCAACAATTTCAAAATTCAAATATATGCATTTATTGGCACAATCCTCAAAACTTGCACATCCTCCATCCATTCACAAGTTGACAAGTGGCACTTTGCCATCGGTTAATTCTTAGTCCCCCATTGCTCTATTTTGAACATTCATCCATCTTAGCATTCTATAAATAAGAGGCTAATCTCCTCATTTGATCGTCCACGATTTGAGTAAACTTACTATGCTCAAATCATTAGCAATTTTCATCCATTATCATTGAGTTCATAGCTAGGTCATGCAGATTTTTCTTAGCTAGGTCATGCAGATTTTTCTATTGGAGCACTCATCAAACATCAACAAAGTGGATTAAATTTCTTCATCAAATCAACATTGCATCATTGGAGTTGGGAAAGGGCCAATTTTCACATCAAATTGGCACCAATTCCCTCAAGAGATTAGGATTTTGTTGGCTTTAGAATATGATTTGATATGCTTTGAAATCTCATCGTGTTCTTCATTTCATATTCTATCTCTTTTGCTATTCAAATGAATTTCTTAAGGAATCCTTGTTCTTGCTTGCATTTCACCTTATAATGTGTTTGTTCATGTTGTTTTGCAGGTATTGGGATTGGAGTTCACACATTTGGCACTATACTTAGTCAAAGTTATCAAACCATCTTATTTAGCTAGGTATATTTAGATGCATCCTTCTTCATATGCTTGGTTAAATTATCATCTTGTTTGAATAGGTGTGGGTAGATGCATCCTTCTCCCTACACATATTCAAATTATCATCCTTTGAGCAAATCTACCCCTTAGATAATCATCCAACATCTTAGGGTCTATTTGTTCAATCAAAGCAAACCAAAATCAATCAAGTCAAGGATAATCCGAAAAATCAAAAATCAAAATCCGAAACATATCCGAAAGTCCTAAAAGTCTAGCATTCCCCTCAAAGTTTATCAAAAGATAAAAACATCCACATCATCCACCTCTTGCATAATCATCATATCACCTTTTGATTCTCAAGATATCCTAAAAAAAGATCAATCCAAAGAATTAGAGATTCATCTCCCATATTCTTGAAAATTGATCCTTGTTTTATGGTTCAAACTAGATCTTAATACAAGAACATGGAAGCCGACAAAGAAACACCCGCTTCAAGTGACCTAAGCCAAACGAATGCCGAAATGAATCCAGTCGAATCAAGCAATCATTTGACTATCTCATCATCACAAAACCCACAACAAGAAATTCAAGAAGAAGATCTTACCTTTGGGATGTCGCATGAAGAAATAACCGAAATGCTCCAAAATCTAGAAAACCATAAGATCATCAACATCATGATGAGGCTTAAAATTTCACTATACATTCTTGAACTAGCAAAACAAGGGACCAAATTACCTTCTGATCTTGACGTGAGCTCTATAGTGGAACCATCTTTGGAGGTTATGCCTCTAACTTCATCCACACTCCCCATCTCATCTACACCCCCATCCCAAAGCATCACTCAAAAAATTATGCAAATCACAACATCTTTTGCTCCAACTCAACCTAATGTCAATAAGGGAAATGCATTTCTTAATGCTATTCAAACACACCCCCTTGTTAATAATCAAGACTTGAATGCAAACACCATTTTGGAACAAAACATACCCCAAAATCCATTACATAAGTATGTCCCTCTCACTTTCCATAATCCTAATGATCCATCGTCACCATCCTTCCATGCAACACCCCAAACCTCTCTCCTCATAACATCACAAGGAGAAGGTGACATGTTCGGACCAGGGGGCATTTTTGACACCACATCATTTTCTCAAGAACTAACACCCCTCACATTTTCACCTCTTCCACCATTACCACCATTATCCACACCTCTATTTGACTTGGGACTTCCACCATTAACAAATATCAATCAAACTAACCTTCCAAACACCAATCAAAACATCATGCCAAACTATAAAAAATTGTCATCGATATCACAACAACAAATGACAACTACACAAGCAATCCCGACATCATCAACCACCCCCCTAACATCTCAAAGCATGGGCTCTCAAGGACTTACCACATAGATTGCACCATTCACCACTCAAACCACTAATACGACATCACCGCTCACCATCACCATAGGCACCATTCCGAATCCACCACCACCCCCACCCCACCACTACCAAACTCTAATTTATCAAACCAATACAACAGGGCATTGCAAACTGCTTAGCAAGCTGCTTATCAAAAGGCATTCCTACAAGGGCAAAAGCAAAAAACTACACAAATAGTTGCTCAACAAGTCGTGCAACTAGCTGCCCAACAAGTCATGCAACTAGCTACCTAACAAGTCGCACAAGCAGTGCAAAATGCTCAAGCCACCTAAATTGCATAGCAATCGCAACAGGCCACACAAGCCCAAGCCTTATTGCAACAAAAACAACAACAACAAGCTGCTCAAGCTGCACAAGCTGTTCAACCAGCCCAAGCAGCATTACAAGTACAAAAGGCTTCTCAAGCCCAAAGTCTATTGCAACAACAAGCGGCACAAGCACAAGCCCAAGCCCAAGCTTAGGCACACGCCCAATATCAAGCACAACAAGCCCACACACAAGCATAGTTTCTTGCACAAAAACAAGCAGTACAACTACAAGCATATCCACAAGAAATAAAACAATATCAAGAGTAGCAAGAAGCAACCCAATTGGCAGCCCAACAACAAGCGTTGTTGGAACAACAACAAACACAACAGCAGGATCAACAATACACAATCTTAGCGCAACAAGAACAAGAACAAGAACAACAACAAGCGTTGTTTATACAACAACAAGCGTTGTTTATACAACAACAAGTGCAAGCATACCTGGCTCAACAAAATGTGCAAATACCATCAAACAACCCACCCATCCAACCCATAATTGAAACACCCCAAAACACTTTCATCCCACCCCCTGGTCCACAAAATGACGTAACGACACAAATCAAGTTTCTCTCGCACCGAGTGCTCGATCTTCAATCAGGGAGAACCACAAAAACACCAAGTAACTTGTGTTCCTATCCATTTGACAAGAGCCTTGTGATGAAACCATTCCCGAAGGGATTTGAGATCCCCAAGTTTGACAAATATCATGGGACAGGAAAACCTGAAGATCACATCAGGGAATTCCAGGTTCATTGCATGGAAGTCGCATACGACGATACCTATTTGATGCGGCTATTTCCTAAGAGTTTGGTAGACCACGCTATGGAATGGTTCTCTTGCCTACCTACAGGCATCAAAACATTCCAAGAAATTATAGACAGATTCATTAAAAACTATGCATGCAATATCACAATGGATGTCAGTCTGGAAGAACTCTCAGCTCTGAAACAAGGTAAGAATGAATCATTCACTTCATTCCTACAATGATGGTGATCCAAGGCCAATCAGAGCAAACATACCATGCCCGAGGAACAACAAGTTTGCACCATCATATCCAACCTTGACGGCCTCTTGGAATTCCATCTCAAGGTTCAAGGGATCACCACGTATCACTAGTTGATCTCCAAGGCGCTCAACATTGAACGAGCCCTAATGACACAACCCGTGGGATGAACTTCATACCCCAAACAACAAAACAACTGCCCACCCACCAATTACAACGACAAACCTCACACATAAGAAAGGAACAAAAATGTAACCAATGATGGTGTTGTTGACACCAAAGTGGTCATCAGTGCCCCTCGCCAAAAAACACCCGCACCACAAATCCAAATCCAACACTGAAATAATCATCAAGCAACAAAGCAACAAAACAATAATCAAGTAATTCAAAATGTCAATGACCAAAGGGGACCACCCCAATGAAACAAGAATTACCCCAAGCGAAAGTACATCGCTCTTGGGGAACCACTTGAAGTCATCATGAAGAAGCTGATAAACGAAGAACTCATCAAGGCACCCACCTATGAGAATTACCAAGAATCGGATGTGAAACCTCCTTGGTATAATGAGAATCAACTCTGTGACTTCCATAAAATCAAATGGCATACCACGAATAGTTGTATGAGGTTAAAAAACATAGTTCAAGATCTCATCGATCAAAGAATTATAAACATGGAACAACCAACAGGAAACCAAAACCTTAAGATATACACGAATCCGATGCCCAACCATGGCAATAAAGGGAATAATAACACATATAAGGGGAAAGAAACCTTCATGAATGTAAATCATGTGTATGACCACATCGTTGCATCTCTGGATGACTACTGCGCTACCATCACCATCAAAGGAGCCCATGCTGATTGTGGAGTCACCATAAGAGGCGACAAAGTTACCATCGCAGGATCATCCTAGCCAAACAAAATCCCTGCACCTAGATCTGTCCCCAATGGCTATAATGTCCTTGATCAGCTCAAAAGAACGCCAACGCAAATCTCCATCATGGAGTTACTAAAAATATCATCTTCCCATAAGAAAATCCTTGAGGAAGCATTGGCTTCATCCACTGTCCCCACAGATCTTGATGCAGAATAATTCCAAGCTATGGTCAAAAATATCATTACACCGAATCTCCTCACATTCTCTGACCAAGATTTTCCTTCCCAACCATCTCATAACCGTGCACTCCACTTAGAAGTCCTAGTACAGAAAAGCAAAGTCAAAAGGGTCTTGGTGGATGGAGGTGCAGGCCTAAATATTTGTTCTCTCAAGCTCATCAAACAATTAAAAATCTCAGAGGATTCTATTGACAAAGGAAAGGGTATCATAATAAGAGCATATGACGATCAAGAAAGAGTGTCTCAGGGCACAATTAGAATCCCTATTCAAGTAGGGCCAACCATCATGGAAACCACTTGTCAGGTCCTGGACCTTGACTTTCCGTATAACATCCTCCTAGGACGTCCATGGATTCATGCAATGCAAGCATTAGCGTCAACTTTCCATCAATGTGTCAAATTCACATATGAAGGACAAGAAGTCACCGTCCATGGAGATCCCAAACCATTCTTCTACTGCAAAATCCTCAAGGCAAAGTACTATAAAATCCCCCAAGTACCAAAAAATGATGAAGGCCCATCTACACCATACATTTATCCCGCCACTCTCGCTTCCACTTCTGCGACAAAGACACCCGTCACTCCTGCCATCCCCACCATCTCCAATATCAAAATCATCATCCAAGATAATGGTTGTGGAAACTACATGCTCCCTAAAAATGATTTTGTGGTAGGAGAGTTACCACAATCTCCTAGATCACGGGGACATCTGCAAGTAAATGAAGCCTCCACATCTCAAATGTCTCCTGAAGACTATCCCAACTTTACAAGTTGGGAAGATCTTGGCTAAGAAGTAATCTCGGTGGATCCATCCCATCTCCTATACCAAGATGAGAGACCAACAACTGATTTACTAATGGATGACAGAAGCAAGGGTTTGCAAATGATGCTCGCAATGGGCTATGACAGAAACCAGAGACTTGGGAAAAATGATAATGGGATTATAATACCTATCATTCTGGAGATGCGAAAGAGAAATCTTGGTCTTGGATGTACCCCTCTGAGTATAACCATACGTGGTCGAAGTCCTCTAGTTAGAAAGGTCAATAATCCTCCTAAGCTATCCACAGCGAAACTTCGCTTACTTGTATCTACAGGTCGAGTCTTAAACAACTTCACATTTGACATAACCGATGTCTATAGTAGTAGCGATGACGAGGATCCCATAACCAACCTACCTAGAACTTTTGAGGATACCACTCTTTTCATGATTAGCACCTTATCCTTTGAATCAGACCACCAAAATCATGAAATCCGCCTAGTATACCCCCAACTCATCAACTATGACCAACGAGGAGCACCAATTCTTGATATATTTGAAAATGATGAGGCACTCTCATAATTCATGGGACTGCGGGATAACATTCCATGTGGGGATCACAAAGCAGGGTTCATCATTGAGCTAGATACACATGCCTATTATGGGGAAATGATTGAATCCCTTAGTCACAAAAGTAAAAAACTGAGAATAATATCCAAGTCCTTGAGTGAAAACCACATTGTAGGACTCTCCAACCAGAAAAAAGTAAAAAGAAAGGACACATCCAATGGTGAAAACCTCTCTGAGGTGCCTCAGGATGGGGGATTCAATCTTCCTTTCAAAACTCTTCATCAAGAAAAATCAGCAGTCCTGGCAGAAAAATGCAATCTGGTCAATCTAGGAACAGAGGAAACTCGACACATCACATTCTATGCGGAATAATTACTATCAGAAGAATAAGAGCTCCTAATAGCCTTCCTAAGAGAGCGACAGATAAACTTCGTGTGGAGCTATGCTGACATGCTAGGGCTTGATCCAGAAATCGTGGCTCACCACTTAGCAGTATACGCAAAAGCAAAGCCTGTTAAACAAAAGCTTAGGAAAATGCACCCTCAGATCACCCTATTAGTCAAAATGGAATTAAAAAAGCTATTAGATGCAGGATTCATTCGACCAATAGATTATCCAGAATGGGTGTCAAACTTGGTGCCTGTCTCAAAACCTGATGGGGGCATCAAAATCTGCACAGACTTCAGAGACTTGAACAAAGCATGTCTGAAAGATGATTTCCCGTTGCCCAATATTGACATGATTGTAGACATGACGACGAGACATGAAATGCTTTCCTTGATGGACGGTTTCTCAGGTTATAACCAAATAATGATTTCCAAAGAAGACCAACACAAAATGACCTTCACTTGTCCATGGGGGACTTACTACTGGAATATGATGTCATTCAACTTAAAGAATGCAAGAGCAACATACCAAAGGGCCATGACGTTAATCTTCCATGACATGATCCATAAGACTGTCAAAGATTATGTTGATGACATTATAGCCAAATCCAGAAGGAGAAAGGATCACATAGCAACCCTAAGTGCCATTTTTGCTAGGCTAGAGGAGTACAAGGTCTGATTAAACCCAAAGAAGTGCGTCTTTGGTGTACAATCAGGAAAGTTACTAGGATACATAGTGTCAATGAGAGGTATTGAGGTAGATCCAACAAAAGTAAAATCAATCCTTGAGATGGAGGAACCAAAAATATTAAAGAAATTTAGAGGTCTCTAAGCAGGCTTCAATCCATTCGAAGGTTCATAGCTCAACTGGCAGACAAATAGAACCCATACTCTCACCTAATTCACAAGGGAGGAGTGTACAAATGTGAAGAAGCCTTCAATAAAATAAAAGAATATCTACTTACACCACCAGTCCTAATGCCACCAATCCCAAGAAGACCCTTAATTTTGTACGTATCAACAACAACAACAGCCCTTGGAGCTCTCCTAGCTCAGCATGATGAAAATGGAATAGAAAGGGCCATTCAACTTAAAGAATGCAAGAGCAACATACCAAAGGGCCATGACGTTAATCTTCCATGACATGATCCATAAGACTGTCAAAGATTATGTTGATGACATTATAGCCAAATCCAGAAGGAGAAAGGATCACATAGCAACCCTAAGTGCCATTTTTGCTAGGCTAGAGGAGTACAAGGTCTAATTAAACCCAAAGAAGTGCGTCTTTGGTGTACAATCAGGAAAGTTACTAGGATACATAGTGTCAATGAGAGGTATTGAGGTAGATCCAACAAAAGTAAAATCAATCCTTGAGATGGAGGAACCAAAAATATTAAAGCAATTTAGAGGTCTCTAAGCAGGCTTCAATCCATTCGAAGGTTCATAGCTCAACTGGCAGACAAATAGAACCCATACTCTCACCTAATTCACAAGGGAGGAGTGTACAAATGTGAAGAAGTCTTCAATAAAATCAAAGAATATCTACTTACACCACCAGTCCTAATGCCACCAATCCCAAGAAGACCCTTAATTTTGTACATATCAACAACAACAACAGCCCTTGGAGCTCTCCTAGCTCAGCATGATGAAAATGGAATAGAAAGGGCCATTCAACTTAAAGAATGCAAGAGCAACATACCAAAGGGCCATGACGTTAATCTTCCATGACATGATCCATAAGACTGTCAAAGATTATGTTGATGACATTATAGCCAAATCCAGAAGGAGAAAGGATCACATAGCAACCCTAAGTGCCATTTTTGCTAGGCTAGAGGAGTACAAGGTCTGATTAAACCCAAAGAAGTGCGTCTTTGGTGTACAATCAGGAAAGTTACTAGGATACATAGTGTCAATGAGAGGTATTGAGGTAGATCCAACAAAAGTAAAATCAATCCTTGAGATGGAGGAACCAAAAATATTAAAGCAATTTAGAGGTCTCTAAGCAGGCTTCAATCCATTCGAAGGTTCATAGCTCAACTGGCAGACAAATAGAACCCATACTCTCACCTAATTCACAAGGGAGGAGTGTACAAATGTGAAGAAGCCTTCAATAAAATAAAAGAATATCTACTTACACCACCAGTCCTAATGCCACCAATCCCAAGAAGACCCTTAATTTTGTACGTATCAACAACAACAACAGCCCTTGGAGCTCTCCTAGCTCAGCATGATGAAAATGGAATAGAAAGGGCCATCTATTACATTAGCAGAACAATGGTTGGGCATGAGCTAAACTATTCATTCATTGAGAAAGTATGTTTAGCAGTAGTGTTTGCATCACAAAAATTTAGACATTACATGTTGGCACACAAAATAAAACTCATAGCCAAAATCGACCCTCTCAAGTACTTACTTTCAAGGGCAATGCTCACAGGAAGAATGGCCAAATGGGTGATGATACTGTCAAAATATGACATTGAATATGTGGAGTGGAAAGAAATCAAAGGCCAAGTCATCGCAAATCAACTTGTAGAAGCACCAATCTATTCAAAGAATCCTATTGTCTCAGAGTTTCTAGAAAAATCTATTTTCAATCTCAACTTAGCCGACCACTAGAAACTTTACTTTGATGTCTCATACACACAACATGGATCAGGAGTCGACATCTTATTTATCACCCCACAATGGGACTACATACCAAGGTCCTAAAAACTGGCGTTTCCCTGCACCAATAACATTGCAGAATACAAGACTTTAACCATAGGTCTCAGAATAGTAGCATAGTGGAACATTATAGCTCTCAGAGTATACAGAGACTCTCAATTGATAATCAACCAAGTAAATGATGAATACCAAACTAAAGACGACAAGCTCACTCCATACAAGAAATTGGTGGAGACTCTCAAAGAATCCTTCATTGAAATCACATTTGAACAGATTCCCAGAGCCAACAATAGAGCAACAGATGCCATGGCAACAATTGGATCCTTACTAGACATCCCCCAGAATGTTCTAAAATATGAATTCCTGATAGAGTAGCTTCTCATGCCTGCATTCAAGGTACTAGAATCATAATTTGCGTGCAAAATATTGGTCCCAGTGATCCTTGGTACCACGACATTTATACATACCTTCGAATAGGTGTCATACTTGCCAACTTACCCTCAACTTTAAAATGAACCTTTATTAAAAAGGTATCTTGATTTGTCATCCTAGGAGATACCCTGTATCGTAAGAGCATAGAAGGAACCTTGCTGTGTTGCTTAAACATTGAGGAGGCATTGACCACTCTAACTAAAGGGTGATCCCATAATAGTGGTTTACAATTTTTGGCCAAACTGGACACTGAAATTATTATTTTTAACTGAATCTTCACATTCGGGCACCTATAGCAGCTAAACTGTGAGGAATTTGAAGATGGTGCAAACTAGAGTCTCATCAAATTTTGTCTGTAGATTCTAAAAATATTTTTTTCAAAATTTTTGGAATCAAT
>VDFB02000003.1:663057314-663091930 GCA_007258455.2 Sequoia sempervirens | reverse complement strand
CAAAAATTTTTATGCCTAATCTTTCAAGGTATAAAACCAAGAATCCAAAAAAATTAGAAAATGTCCTAAAAAATCGTTACCTTGGTGAAAAACTAGCAAACAGGTGTCTTGGTAACAACAAAAAAATAAAAAAATAAAAAAATCCAAAAAAAATCAGAAAAAGGATTGAAAACAATAAAGAAAAAAAGATCATCCTCTAGTGAGAACCACTTCGGTGGCACTTTGGGCAGGTACCTTGATGAAAACCTGGCAAACAGGCACCTTGTGTAAATAAGCAATTTTCATCCGCCAGGATCTCTATGGCTTGTTCTGCATCATCCATCCATAACATTTCCATCATCCATCGCATTCAGATCTCCATCCATCACTCATCTACCCGCATTCGTACCATAGCTTGGTCTTGTGTTCGTATCATGATCCAGGCTCCTAGTACTACTTAGCCCATCATCAAGGTCAGTTTGTCCTGCCTTTATCAGAGTAGTCTATTGCATCACGTTGGGGGCATGTTCTTATCGAATCAGATTCGTGTATATCCTTGAAGTCCTAAAATAAAAAAATCCAAAAACATCAAAACATCAGAAAATCCAAAAACATTGAAAAATCACCAAAAATCCAAAAAACATCAAAACATATCAAAATCCCAAAACATGTCAAAAGTCAATCAAAAAGTCAAAATAAAGTTGTTAGTCAAACTACGGGTCTCTGAGCCTTTAACGTAGGCAAGGTTGATCTTTGATCATCCCCCGAGACACTTAGGTCAGTCCCTTAGGAGTCTGCCATAATAAACAGACATTTCATCATGTATATTGTCATTTGTAAATCAGTCAAGCCGTCAGTCAAACTACGTGGTCTCTGCATTATAAGGTAGGTAAGACTAATCTGTTGATCAGCCCCTGAGGCCCCTAGGATAGGTACTTAGGTTAGTCTCTTGGTCAAAATCTCAAAAAACCCCAAAACATTGGAAAATCAAAAATCAAAACATTTGAAAATCTCAAAAATACCAAAAATAGCCTCAAAACATTGCAAAAACTCCAAAAAATCCAAATATTTGAAAAAATTCATCCGTCTCGTCTCGCTCTCACTCGCAATAACATCACTCATAATAAACAATTTTCATTCTCAACCTTTGGTGAAACAATCAGAAACAAGTCTAGTAGGTGAAAAGTGAAAACTCAAAACGTCAAGTCTCAGATCTAAGACAATATGTAAACAAGTTGGTCAACTCTTTGTGTTGATAACCTATCATCCAATTGGTCCCATATCAATCATTTGAAAGAACACTTTGGATAAATGAAATGGCGTGTTGCCATCCACTAACATGTCCTAGGATGTATCCTTCCTACAATGGGCATTATCTTTTAGCAATAGTTTCGGTTCTTATCCTTGAAAACACATTTCCTTTTGGTTAGCGGTATTGAAGAACATCAGCTTGTTTGTTTACTTTAGCTTTATCTTTTTGACTTATCTTATTGCGCTCATTCCAAGGACCTCTCGATGATATCCGAATAGAGGATTTAGAGAAATAGGAATGGGGCAAGGATCATTATCTTTTGTCTATTGTGCTTGTTGGACGTTCTTGTAATATAACTTGGCGAATACTTGCTTTGTTAGGTATGTATGGAGGAGGTTTTGGACAACTTATTGACTATTGCATTGATAGGTTATACCTTTTCATGTTTTGGTCCAAGGTGTTTAAAACTTCTAAAGTGCATCCTAGTAAGGTTTCCATATGTCAGGTGTGAACAAGAATACTCCTATCTGATTGTCAAGTCAAAGTCCATCACATTGGGTACAACGCCATCCTAGTTCTCTATACTTTGATGCATTGTACCACATGTGTTATCAAACATAATAAAATTGACCCTTTGAAAATCCTAACTCCTCTGCAAGTAGTCATCATTATTTTCCATATTCATTATCTTGTGTCTTGTTGAAATGACTCCTTCTCTTTCATTCCTTCTGGCTCATCACGCTAACAAGGTACTATGACAGTTGATCATCATCATCATCATCATCATCATCATCATCATCATCATCATCGATCCTGCATCCACAAATCATTAGAATATTGCATCAACATAGCATATAGGAAGTACATGCATTGCATTTTCACCATCATATAAACATGTTATTATAAGCATTTTCCATAAATAAGCACATCCCTTTCTCATTACATTGCATCCACTTTTTTCATCACATAAACCATTGCATAACATTCATTTGCATAAACATCTCATAACCATTTCACATTACCACCTATTGCATAATCATACATAATAGGTACAAAAGCATTATAGATAATTCGATGCATACTCACCATCATATAAACATAATAAAGTCATCTCCCACATTTCATTCATTTTGCATAAAACATCATCGTACCACTTTGCATTAACATATCATTTCATACATTATGTCACATCACAGTAAATGCATCACATACATTACATGTTTAGGATGATATATTTCTTATTCTAAGCATCTTAAACCATCTCATTTGCATCATCAATACGTATCATATAAAACACGACCATTACATTTACACCGCATTATATCGTCCATTAATCATCCATATCAATATATAGAAGATCTCATAAATAGCATCACAATCATTTTTTACATTTCAATGCATAAATCATTCCACATCATTATAAGCATAAATAGGAACATAAAAAATCCATTACATGCAAAACATACATCCATCCATAATCATTTTATAAGCATGGTTCACGTATCATTTTGCATATACACCATAGATCATCGCCATATCATTTTGCATATTACATTTCATATCACATATCATTTGCATCAACATAAGTAGACCATTATATAGATGTACATCATCATCCATTCACATCACATATCATATAAATCCACCTGCATATCATAAATAAACAACATAATATAAAATCTAGTCATAATGAATACATCATCAGAAAGAAATACATCCATCACATCACATCATAAACATCATTTCATAGCATATAGAAATAGAATCATCCATAAATGCATAAATAAATGATACACACCACATTATATCAAAATCATCCTCTCATATATATCATCATCAGGTAACTGTCATAGTACAAAATAATCGGATCACTGTACATGTGTGTCAATAAGTACAAAAAGGCCCATCGGGCTATCAAAAAGGAGCCCATAAGGCATGAAAAGTATCATCTCGATCAAAACAAGGTCTACCCATCTTGTCTGTTGCCCTCGCCCTTGTCACTGTGACCCTCTACTGGTCTGTGGCTAGTCCGCTGCGAGTAATCTGGAGCCCACTTTGCTCTGGGGACGACCTGATGATAGTGCATGCGGTAGTAATTTGTCTCCTGGATGACCTCCCTGTAGGATCGAAGGGACACTGTGCTTTGAGAGGAGGAGGCTACCATGCTCTCCAACTGTTGTCGCCGGCCCATCTTTGTGGCCGCTTGTAGCTCTGCGGCCTGCCTCTGCAAAATGACCTGGTCTCTCTCAGACCTAGCCTAGTCTCTCTCAGTCCTGGCTTGATCTCTCTCCCCTGTCAAGATCCGAACCTGACCCTGTAACTTGCTATTAATACATCTCTAACATTCTGCTGCACTACTAGCTATGCTTGTGCAAGCTGCACGTGAGGCTGATCCTCACCCTTGGCTCATGGCGGTGCACCTGCCTGCTCCTACTGCTTAGTTGGAACCTGCTGCTGATCCTCCATCTAAACATCAGCCTAACTTGGCTAAACTGGAGGCCTGATCAGCTGATCCTACTGTGCGCCATCTCTCCATCCTCGTCCTCCCCCTCTACCCCTCATCCTCCGCTGAGCGGGGACTGCTCTTGGAACTGTCAACTATAGGGGAGGCCGAAACCAATCTTTGTATGCCTGTGTAACCCCTGGATCTGCAGGCCCCTGATCATAAACCCACGACTAAGCCACCAACTTTCTAAAGCTATCAATGACCTCTGAGGTAGGAATGTATCACTCCCATGAAGCTTGTGACATAGTGCGGGAAAATACGACCACATAATCATCGTTTGGCCAGTCCTGTGGCTCATCGAACTGGCGCTGAATGCGCCCGGGCAAGTATCTCTCCACCATGGTATGTTCCTGCCCCTGCATAAATCGGTCATAGCGGGCAAAGAATATCTTCTCTACATAGTTGGCCCATCCGAGCCGACCAAGGTATGGATGCCATGTAAAAGCATGCATCTCATCTAGGACTCTCCTCTAGTAGGGAATCTCGTGCTTGCCTGTGTGTATGAAAGACACACCACCTTTGTAACGCCATACAAGGGGATCATCAAGCCCCATCGGTACTACAATGAATCGTAACAGAAGAACAACGATGTGCTCCCACGCCCATACGTGGAGAAGTGTGACACCTGCCTCGAGTGCTCTGCCATCAAGGTACACATTCTCGTGTAAATCTCTGTACATTGAAGCAAGAAGAACTGCCCCCCAAGCAAAACGAGTAGGCCTATTGCGCATCAACATGCGCTCCTAGTAGAGTCCTCAACCAAGACTGAAGTACTAACCTCATCGATCTAGGGCAACGAGACCTAAAATGATGGCCGCAACAACCAAGCGGAAGGGAGAGGTCAGGGCATTGTGATGCTCGAGCTCAATCTGACCCTTGCAGTAAATAACGTCCTCTATGGTGAGGACTGTATGGCAAGCGTCTCGCCCGAAATCCATATCAAAATAATGCGTCGACCATGAATCAACAATCTCAGGATGCGCCACACATCCTCTAAGGTGATGGTGGCCTTGTCAGTATGAAGGTGGAAAGACGAGGTCTCGCTATGCCATCTCTCGGCAAGTGCTGACATCATGCCAAGATGGGTGTGCACGGGCATTGCGTATGCAATGTGCCATAGCCCCATGTCCCGTAATTGATCCTGCTCTCTGTCACTGAGATCTCGCAAATAACCGAAGAGCTCCTGCGACCTGTGCTCTTAGGAATAGAGCTCCCTCGCCCTATCCTACATCAGGAAGGGTCACCATGTTAAATTTTTTGAAAAATTTCATGTCGAGTGTCCAAAAAATCACTCCAGTGTCACTATCCGTGAAGGCGTCACAGTTTGATTTTTACCAAGCTGTGACACTGGGGCACAAAATGTCGAAAGCGCACCACTATGGTACACTTTTCTTCCGAGTGACACACTTTGAAAAGATTCCTGTTTGATGAACCACCATTGTGTCGCACTTTGAAATGACCTCATTGGTGGGGGTGTGAGCGTTAGAGTTTGAAATTTATTTTCAAACTCCAAACTCCACTGCCACAACACAATTTGACACCGAGTGGTGTAGTTTGATTTTTGAGTGGCACTATAGAGCGCCATTGCAGAATAACTAACTTTAAACGCATTAAATGAATGAGAAAAATGAGAAATAAAGCTCAAGTAAGGATCACTTACCGGTGCCCCAATGTCGGGTGGCCGCTGGTATGTCCGGACTCAGTCAGAAATGTGCATCAGGAGCTATCATTGTGCCATATCGTCAAGAGGTCAGAGCTCAAATCTCAAGGTTGCTAGAGGGCTGTGTGTGAAAATGAATTGAAAGTGACCCCTCAGAGCCCTTTTAAGCTTGAAAATTAGGGTTTTTTCATGCCGATGGGCTATCTTGCTAAGGTTTTGAACCCTTGAACCTATTTTTGTCTAGTTCAGGCCTGTTTTGCATCATTTTATTGTGTTTAGACACATTTTTGGCCTCTTGGAGCCTTTTGGACCTGTCGGGCACCTTATCCTCTTTTTTTGTGAGATTATCCAAAAATCAAAATTTTTGTCCAATCTCTCGAGGGTGTAATATATTGGCATGTTTTCTCTCGCTAGGCAGTAGTGGGGAAAGTTTTTGAGAACAATTTTTTTTGGCTTTGATTGAGATCGTTTATTCTTTGAACCAACACAAGTGCATTGCTTCAAAGAAGGGCAAAATGTAGACACGTAAAATGTACTGATTGACATTGTGCATTTGATCCTAACCACTAACATCGTTTCATCCTGAATCATCCTTCGGTCTAACTATTTAATCAAATACCTTTATTTGATTAAATTCATTAATATTCCTCTCTTAGTTAAATAAATCAGTTATCTAATTATGTCACCTTGCCTCAATAATTAAATTAACCATTTTAATCTAATTATCCCATTTAATTAAATAAGTAATTTTATTTGATTAAATCTCTTAAGTCTATCTATTAAATTAAATAAATTAAAACCTTATTTAGTTTAATCTAACATCATCTCTTTTAATTAAATAAATCAAAATCTTTATTTAATTAATCCCTTATCACATTCTTCTCATATTTGATTTAAATAAATCCACAAATTTAAGTCAAATAGGTCAAATCATTTAACCCCTTCATTAAATTAATTAACTTTGATTAATTTAATCTCCTCTCATGTCCCATCCTCTAGCTTTTACTACTTGCACATGAAAATAGACTTATTGGATTTATTAAATCTCTATTTTCCTTCAACAAGGCATCTTTTAAGGAATATTCCCCAAGTTTGAATTCAAAATCCAAGTGGGATAAGTCCTTCCAACAAGGCATTTACTCTCTCTTACATGTCTTTTGCCTTGAGCCAAGTGGCATTCAATGCATTCTTCCTTCCCTCTTGCATGTCATTTCAACAATTTCAAAATTCAAATATATGTATTTATTGGCACAATCCTCAAAATTTTCACATCCTCCATCCATTCACAAGTTGAAAAGTGGCACTTTGCCATTGGCTAATTCTTAGTCCCACATTGCTCTATTTTGAACATTCATCCATCTTAGCATTTTATAAATAAGAGGCTAATCTCCTCATTTGATCATCCACAATTTGAGTAAACTTACTATGCTCAAATCATTAACAATTTTCATCCATTATCATTGAGTTCATAGCTAGGTCATGCAAATTTTTCTATTGGAACACTCATCAAGCATCAACAAAGTGGATTAAATTTCTTCATCAAATCAAAATTGCATCATTGGAGTTGGGAAAGGGCCAATTTTCAATCAAATTGGCACCAATTCCCTCAAGAGATTAGGAGTTTGTTGGCTTTATAATAGGATTGGATATGCTTTGAAATCTCATTGTGTTCTTCATTTCATATTCTATCTCTTTTGCTATTCAAATGAATTTCTTGAGGAATCCTTGTTCTTGCTTGCATTTCACCTTATAATGTGTTTGTTCATGTTGTTTTGCAGGTATTGGGATTGGGGTTCACACAATTTGAAGATCAGCTTATTGGTGGTAAGTGTTTACAAGATTTCATTTGATCTAAATGGTGCAGAGTTCATAATGTAGCCCATTCAGAGTTCACTTGCCACTCATGTGTGCATGCCATCATTAAAGTTGGAAGATACTTGGAGTGGAAAGAAAAGTTAGACAAGGAATGCACTACAGAGAGGCCAACAAATTATGAATCCAAAGATGATGTTGCAGTTGATGTTGAGGTAGCTCTGGAAGGGACTAAGTGTAAGGAATGCAAATCTGAGGCATTAGAGTTAACAGAGGAACATTTAAGTGAAGATCCACCTATAAAGATCAGGGAGGATCTTCTTATAGAGGCTAGTCAGATTTCTCAAAATACAGTGGAGGATGGGTTGCAAGAGAGAGGAGTTAACATACAAGTTCCTCCCATCTAGGATAAAAATTCAATACAGACTAGATTTGAAGTGTTTGTTGTTAGAATTACAAAATATTGGTCAAGCTTGAGTTATAAGGTCTGCCTAGAGGACTTGTTGTTACCAACTTGGTGCAAGATACATGAGGAAGAGCATTCAAAATTCACATGCTTCCAGTGCCAGGCAACCATAAAAGAGGTGAAAGAACAAATGCAACTGCTACAACATACAAGGGATACACAAAAATATACATCAAACAAGTATCTAATAGAAGAATGTCAACAAGTTGTTGATGGATATCTTGAAGAACATGAGGAAGCACTTAATGGAGGAGTCAACATTTCAGATAATTGTGATCAAGAGCCTGAACCAATGCCAACAGAGGAAGAATTCAGGGAGTCTTTTCATTTATCAAATTCTATTTTTCCTCTATCTATTGATGAACTGAACATTGAAAATTCACAAGTTCCATGCATTAAGGATGAGATAGCTAATGTGGTTCATATTGATGTGCAGGAAATCCTGAATAATGCTAAGAGAGGTAATGATGCAGTCATAATTGGTAGACTTGACAACATACTTGTAGGTGAAAATGTGCTTGAAGATCAGTCTGCGATGCCTCCTGGTGAACATCCTATTGAGAAATTTGTTGTACAAGACAATGTTTCTGCATTCTCATCATTCATTCCTCATGGAAATACTCCAACAGGTGAAAAGTTACATGTTGATAATTTTGGATTTGTTCAATCTAAATTTCACTTTGTACTGCATAGTGATGCCTCCAATTCTGTTTTGCATGTTTCTAACACAAGGGGATTGTTGTACCATCAGTGGAGACCTCTTGATGACATAGATATCAACTCTTCACAATTGAAGAATGCTGAATACCACATCCAATATACAACAGTACAACATCAGGTTATTTCTTTCCTTGCTAATTTTTTTGAATCTTATCAATTTGATTATGGAGGTCTAGGAAAGACAACTTGCATATGGATTGATCATGGTTTCAATGAGTTGCCTTAGTTGCTAATTATTCCTATTGATGAGGTTGAGTTTGAATGTTGCATTATTGAGCCTTATTTTGTTGAACATAAAGATGAATTTGCATTCTTGAGGACTATTACCATCACATTATTGTTTGTTCGTGCATTGATTAACCATATCGGGGTGGGACTCAATTCACCTTGTCTAATCATGAGTCACTTTGAGTCTCTCTGTACATAATTCAAATTTGAATAAATGCAGCTTGCTCTACTTTTCTTTTGCTTTTGTCTGCTTTTTGTTTTCTTTAGGATAGGTTTCTTTAGGATTAGTTTACTTTGCTTAGTTTAGATGGCTTTTGGTTTGCTTCTGTTTTGGTTAGTTTAGGTTTGCTTTGGGTTTCAGTTTGGTTGTTTCCTTTCTTTTTCGGCTTGGGTTTTTCTATTTTCTGGTTGGGAAAGTGTCTTTCCTACACAATAATTATTTACTATCTAGGATTGGTCTGAGTATTTCATTGATGGACTTTAATCAGGTGTTTTGAATGGATGGTCAAGATCTTTTGTTATTGTCAAGCAGTCTGAATGTTTGATTTAAAGAGGATGGGTCATTGGTTTGATTTGAACTTGAAGTATTTTAAAATCTTATATCTTTCATACATCTTAAGAATCCTGAGGTTGTTGTAGGCTCCTTGTGAGGTCATGTTAGGTGAAAAATCCTATTTCTGCTTCAACACCACTGTGGTTCTCAGCCCTGAGTGTGAACTTCATTGTTCACAGGTTGAAATGAAAAAGTGAAAAGAAAATAAATATCAAAAAGAAGGAAAAGAGAAAATATTGAAAATCAAAAGAATGAATTCAACTTAGCAGGAGTATCCAATTATCTCTATCGAGGCTATGGACGCCTGACTGGCAGTAGAGCTATGTTCAGGAGAATCACAACAATAACCTCATCAAGGCTATGGAAGCCTGACTGGCAGTAGAGCTATGTTCGGGAGAATCACAACGATAACCTCATCAAGGCTATGGACGCTTGATTGGCAGCGAGACTCTATCCAGGTTGTTTTTGGAGTTAGAATCATTTACGTAGCCTAACTTGACTGAACTTCATTTCTACAGTAGCTCAAGGAGGGAAATGAACTCACTTGCACAAACTTGGATTTTAATTTTATGGAAGGTTCAGTCTACATTTGGTTTTGATTCTTTATCTTGCATTTTGATTTGTTTGTCTGATAGGGAGATTGAATGGAGAGATTCTAGATTCGTGATTCTTATTCATCATCAAAATTCTCTAGAGCATTTTTCCAGCAGGAGTCGCCATTTGTTGTGCAATTTTTGCACACACGCCCCACCGAAGGCGGGGACCCTCTTTTTTTCCTTTTGCATCTCTGCCTCTTGGCTTGGTAAATTTTGGTTTTGCTCTTCTTGGGAGGTTATTTTGGGATTAAGTCTAGACTGGGTTTGATGAGGACAATATTTTGAGGCTCTAGGAGAAATTCCCCTGTCTTGGAATTTGAAAATGAGGATTTTGAAGTGAATTTTCAATGTTATATGTAATTTTTTTTTGCACCCGTGGATAGAGGATGCAAAATTAGGCCAAGTTTCTTTTTGAATTTTTTGAAAATTCCTTTTAGAAAAAAAGTTATGAGGTTTAGGGGATTTTGACCTTGCAAGGAATTGGGGGATTTCCGACCCTGAAAGAAATTCCCAAAATTTCCATTTTTGGAAAATTCCAAGACTCCCTCAAAATCCCAAAATTTTCCAAAAATAGAAGTTTTTCTGTTTTGCACCCATGGATAGAGGACGAAAAATTAGGCAGGGTTGCTTTTTGAACTTTTTGAAAATTCCTTTTAGAAAAAAAGTTATGAGGTTTAGGGGATTTTGACCTTGTAGGGAATTCGGGAATTTCCGTCCCTGATGGAAAATCCTGAAATTTCAATGACCCCCTCAAAATCCTGAAATTTCCATTTTTGGAAAATTCCAAGACCCCCTCAAAAACCCAAAATTTTCTTTTCCAAAATGGAATTTTTTTTGAAAAATGATTTTTTCCCAAAATGGAAATTTTTCCAAAATGCAATTTTCTCCAAAATGATTTTTTTCTTCTTGAAATTCTAAAATGTTCCTGAAAATGAAATTTGGGATGGAGAATTTTTTGAAAATAAAAATTTCTTAAAATGGATTTTTTTTTGAAAACAAAAAATTTCTATAAAAATATGTAAGTTTTTTTTAAAAAGGCCAAAATTTTATTCAAGTTTAATTTGGATTGGATTTTTAACATGTGAGCTACTAATGATGATACTTGTTTTTCAGGATTAAATAAATCAAAAAGGGAACTTGCATATGGATTCGTGTCAAAAGAGAAATATGGAAGAGTTCAATTTAAATTTTAAAAGTGGGGCTTGCATAAGAATCCGTGCCCAAACTATGTATAGCTGGAAGGAGTTTTTAGAAGACATGTGAAGTTGATTTCATCATCCAATCATAATTTTCATTAATGACAAACTGACAAATTATTGTTTTCTCATTGTTCCATGATGTAACTGCTTTTATGCAATTGGATGATGATGTACCATGAGCTCCCAAATTAAATGTAACTATTGGATGCTTCTAGAGGTGTAATTTGTGCCATTAGATTGATTTAATCCTAGTCTTTGATTCAAAATGTAATTTTCTATAAAAGGCCAGTGCCTTCTCATTTGTAAGGGGTTAGAATAGTTGGTTTGAGGCTATAAAAAGCTAGAATTGGCCAAGTTAGGAGAAGTCAGTAGCAGTAGGAGAGGAGAGACTTGAAATTGTTATGTAATACTGGAGAAGTAATGCAACTGAGTTGTTGATATGACAAACTTTGTATTTATCTTTGACAGTTTATGGTTTCTTGTTCTCAAATCTCAATGTTAGATGTTAGATTTCAATTCTTTTGCAATGATGGTAAAATGTTAATGATGTTGATCAATCTCCGATCCATACTTTTAGTAATTTGTTGATTGTAATTTACTGTGTAAAGTTAGTCTAGGCCCTATTTTGTGCTAAGTTCAATTGTGGATGCTTGTTTACATTACACCGGTTATTGAGTATGTGGATGAATGTTCAAAGTCTAAAAATCTCCAGTTTCCTTAGAAGATTGCACCATTTCTATGAAGTTGTAGGCTTGTCCTTGATCAAACAGAGATTGGTTTCATTGGGGATCTGTCCATCTGCAACATTCATCATTTTTGTGATTGATCTTAGGTTTTAGTCTTAGAAATCTCTCTGAAACTCTTATCTTTTTTGCTGTTTATTTTGAATCTAGGTTAGTCTTAGGATTGAAGGCATCACCATATTGTTACATCTAATGAAAGTACACTTCCAACATTGTTCATTTGTAATGCCCCTTGTGATTACCAACATTTTCACATTATCATTGAGTTGTTTATGCATTGTCAAGACCTGACATTAGAGACCTTGGGGTTATCTCTTGAGGCTTGCTGATAGAGATTTACCTTTCAAGAGAGATAGGATACTTGTATCTTGTTTGAGTTGTTGTTGTACAGAAAACACCATCAATAGGTAAGACAACAGATTGTGTCTCACCGATGCCAAACTACCCATTGACCATCGCACACTGCACAATGTTCTACTAGTCTATCATTCATACTTGGTGAAGTCTCTCCGACCACAGGACCATCGGCATGACCAACGCTATCGACAACAAATTGAGATATCATATTGATAGTTCAAGTCTCCTCAATGTCCCAAAGAACACCAAGACCACATACATCAACAAGAGTAATACTATTGGTGTTAGATCAGAAAGTCTCATCGATAGTTCATGTCTCCTTGACCACCTCATTGACAAGAGTCACATTGATGTCCAGACCCATCAACAAGAGTAACACTATCAGTAAAGTTTGAAATGTCAAATCAATAGTTCAAGTCACCCTGACACGTCCATTGACAAGAGTCTCCCTGATGATCTCCTTCGGCCATACATATACCATTGGAACAAGTTAGAAATCTCACTTTGACTGTTCTGGTCACACTGATAGTTCTTATCGGTAAGACATTCACAGGTCACATCGAAATTGCTCTTTCAGGAGTTCCATGTCAGTAAGTTTGAGGCACTTTTTCCAACAATCTCCCACTTGATGAAGATCTTACTGACACCTCTAGAGCACAACAAAACTACTAAAATTATGGGCACCAAGGCCCATCGAACTGGCACACCACGTGTACTTGTCTGTGCTCACTAGTTTCGTCAATGCATCTACAACATTTTCTAGAGTATCCACTTTTTCTAAAGAGACCTTTCCATCCTCCACCATATCTCTTACAAAGTGATATTGCACATTAATATGTTTTGTCTTGACATGGAAAGTAGGTTTTTTTGCTAGACAAAAAGCACTTTGAGTGTCACAGTAAATTGTAATCTGCCCTGCATCAAACCCAATGTTAGAACACAAATGTTTTAACTAGATTGCTTCTTTACAAGCGTGTGTAGCTACCATGTATTCTGGCTATGTAGTGGACAAAGCGACTAAAACCTACCACTTACTCATCCAACTAACTACACCACCATTCATCATGAAAACATATCCACTGGTGGATCTTCTGTTGTCAATGTCCCTTGCCCAATCAAAATCCACATACCCATGAATGCTGAGAGTCCTCTATGATTCAACCAAATTGCCATGGTTACACAAAACATATTCTAAAGTGCCCTTCAGTTATCTAAACACTCTTTTCACAACATCTCAATGTGTCATAGGATTCACCATAAAATGACTAAGTACTCCCATTGCTTGGGAAATGTTTGGCCTTGTACAAACCATTACATACATTAAACTTCCAACTGCACTTGCATAAGGCACCCTGGTCATGTCCTCCATCTCAGTAGGAGATTTTGGACAATCTTCGATAGATAGCTTCATTCCCTGCAAAACTGGAACAACTAGTTGCTTACAAGTAGTCATAAAAAATCTATCTAGAACAGTGTTAATATACTTATTATGGCTAAGCCAAAGTTTTCTACTCTTTCTATCCTTGATTATTTCCATTCCCAGAATATACCTAGCTCCACCAAGATCTTTCATTTCAAACTTTGCAGACAATTGAGATTTTAAATCAGAAATCATTAACTTACTATTACCTATGAACAACATATCATCAACATAGAGAGCAATAATAAGAACACGATCATTTTCAGCTTTGAAGTACACACAATGATCAAATTTTGATCTTGCAAATCCCAATGACAAAAAAATGTGTCAAACTTCTGGTACCACATTCTAGGAGATTGTTTTAATCCATATAGAGATTTTTTCAACTTGCAAACTAGATTTTCTTTACCCTTTTCC
The DNA here is from genome assembly GCA_007258455.2 of Sequoia sempervirens. NCBI lineage: Eukaryota > Viridiplantae > Streptophyta > Pinopsida > Cupressales > Cupressaceae > Sequoia > Sequoia sempervirens. The sequence continues at coordinate 663,078,022 of VDFB02000003.1, read as the reverse complement.
ACAAAGTGCTTAGGCTGGGACATCTAAATTTCTTCTTCAAGATCACCATGAGGAAATGTTGTCTTTACATCCATTTGTTCAATCTCTAAGTCATACGCTGTTGCAAGTGACAAAATAAATCTGATAGATGTCAGCTTAGCTACAAGAGAAGAAATTTCTCCATAATCAATTCCCTCTACCTGGGAATAACCCTTCGCAACCAACCTCGCCTTATAATTTTCAACACTGCCATCCATACCTATTTTCTTTTTAAATACCCATTTGCAGCCCATAGGCTTTCTACCTTTAGGCAAGGGCACCAAACTCCAAGTGTCATTCTTTTCTAATGATGCAATTTCTTCATTCATGGCTTCCAACCAAGAATTTGAATCAGACATTCTAATTGCCTCTTTGATAGTCCTAGGCTCATCAGTGCTAGAAATTAAAGCATAGGCACAAGTAAAATCTAACATAGAGAACCAATACCTATCAGGTTGCTTTCTTTCATGTGTTGACCTCCTCATAGGCTGAGGCTGAGGTTGTTGTTCTTCTTCAGAACTCTCAGAACTATTTGAGCTCTCCTTAGATTTAGGTAAATTTTGAATTTTGAATTCCTCTTTATCTGGTGTCGGAGGAATTTCAACTACATCCTTTTTATTTTCTAATTTTGTCTCTAACTGCAGATTCAAAGTAGAAGGATTCAACTCACGAAAAATAACACTTCTGTTGTACAAAACCTTCTCAGTCTCAAGATTCCAAAGCTTGTATCCTTTTATTCCAACACTATAGCTAATAAAAATACATTTAACAACCTTGTTCTCCAATTTAGATCTTTTTTCATTCTACACATATGCATATGCCTCACAGTCAAAGACTCGAATGTGTCTCAGAGAGGGCTTCTTTCTAGACCATGCTTCCAAAGGTGTTTTCTCAACAATAGCAAAATTTGGAGAACAATTTAATAAATAACATGCTGTTGCAATTGCCTTAGCCCAAAAATTCTCCTCCAAGCCAACACTGTTCAACATACTTTGTGCTCTTTCCATCACTGTCTTGTTGAACCTTTCAGCAACTCCGTTTTGCTGTGAATTGTAGGGTGTAGTTTTATGTCTTTGAATTCCACGATCTTTATAGTACCTTTCAAACTCATCAGAACAAAACTCACCACTATTGTCAGTCCTTAAACATTTTATTTTTCTTCTAGTTTGATTTTCCACAAGGTTTTTAAATTCCTTAAAACGACTAAACACTTCTGATTTACTCTTCAAAAAATAAACAAATGCCCTTCTTGAATAATCATCAATGAACAATGCATAATATCTTGATTTAGACAAAGAAGGAACATTTAATGGACTAAAAACATCAGAATGATTGTAATCAAGTACACTAGAAGATTTATGAGGACTGGAATAAAATGAAACACGGTGTTTTTTGCCATATATACAATGTTCACAAAATTCAAATTAAAGGTTATAGTCATCAAGCCCTTCAACCAGGTTTTATTTTTCAAGGTTTTTAAACCTTTTTCTCCAATGTGGCCAAGCCTATGATGCCATAGCATAGTTTTTTCTGTTGGAATTTTAACTTCCATAAAGTTTGCACTATCAGGAACTTTTTCCTCCTCTTCATGAGTAGCCTTTTGTGACTTTGCAGAGACACTATTGCATTGAACAACAAGTGTGTCCAGCTTATACAAAGTACCAATACAAGCACCCCTAGCCAAGACCATTGAGCCTCTAGTCATTTTGCAACCATTTCCAAAGAATGTGACTTGCACTCCAACATTGTTCAACTTACTAACAGAAAGTAAATTTTGAGCCAGACCTAGTATATGCACTACATCATTGATTCCTTTCACTCTTCCATTAGGGAACTAAATTCTGACTCTTCCACGACCAACTATTTCTAGAGATGAATTGCTTGCCAAATACACCCTTCCACCATCGTATTTTTCATACTTAGTGAGCCAGTCTCTATGAGATGTCATGTGGAAAGATACTTCAGAATCAATCAACCAGACATCATCTGATGCCTGAGTTGCCAAGGCTGCAATGAAGGCATCTGCGTCACTCTAAGAAGAATAATTGTTGAAAGAGTTCTTCTTCTTCTTCTTTTTCTCCTCTTTGCAATCCTTTCAAACATGACTAGGCTGTCCATAATTCCAGCACTTCACCTTGGAATTCTTTCCAGGAGACTTTGATCTCCCTTCTGATTTTGATTTGGACTTCTTGTCCTTCTTCTTGCCTTTTTCTTTCGATCTGACTCGAATAGCAAGAGCCTCCTTCGCCATCTTAGAAGATTTCCTTCTCATCTCTTCTGATAACAAAGAAGCAATAACAACTTCCATCTTAAAGGTGGATGTTGTACTCCCAATAGCCATCACCAAGTGATCCCAAGAATCTGACAAAAAACATAACAATAGCATACAACGATCTTCTTCATCAATATTCACTCCCACAGATGCTAACTGAGCAATTAGCATGTTAAAATCATTCAAATGATTAGCACCAAATGACCCTTCCTACATTTTTAGAGAGTACAACTTCTTCCTTAAGAAAAACTTATTTACCAAGGACTTGACCTGATAAATGTCTCCCAGTCTTTTCCATAAAGAAGATGCAGTCTTCTCTTCATGAACATTTAGAAGAACAAATTTTTCCAAACAAAGCCTTATTAGCCCCTTTGATTTTCAATTTGCAAGGCCCCAATATTCTTGCTTCATGCTAGAAGGTTTCATTCCAGACACAACAATCCAAAGATCACGATCAACCAATAGATCTTCCATTTCGAGTTTCCACAACTTAAAATTGCTGCTATTAAATTTCTCAATATCAATCTTTCCTAATGTACTTTCCATTGCCATCTCAATCTATATTTTGACAATTACCAGACTTCTACAAGACTCCCACTAAACATAATTGACACAAAAAACCCAACCTACCCACAAGGATAACACAATTGGCTAGGCTTTGATACCACTTGTAAGGAAAGCTTAAGGTGCAAAACAAACTCTCCTAATATCAAAATTGAGAGAAGAATGTAGATATGTCTTTAAATTTAGCAATTATAGTTTATTAAGATGCACATGAAAGAAATAACATAATAGAGAAGTAAACACATACATAATTAGACACCAGATTTACGTGGGAAAACCCTTATAGGAGAAAAACCCGCCACACCAAGTAAAACCTCTTTGTATTACAGTAAACAAAATTATATACAAAGATCTTGAGATGTCAATTTTACAGTAGCAACATTCCCTTGATCAACCTTGTACAAATCATCACTGTTATAATGCTCTCCAACAACATACAATGAAATTCACACATTGAACAATCCCCTGCTCGATCGAACAACTTTACCAGAATCTGAATTGTTCATTCTTCCACAAGCAGTCTATTCATTTCCCATAAGAGAACAGTCACAATAGTCCAACTACCAACTGGTTTGCAATCTGCTTCTCTCATTGGTTCAAAAAAACCACGTAGGATAGTCACTCGGTCAAAAACTTCAACTGTATTGCTCATTGGTGAGACAATAGACCGTGTCTCACTAATGCCAAACTGCCCATTGACCATCACACATTGCACAGTCTTCTACTGGTCTATCACTTAGACTTGGTGAAGTCTCCCTGACCACAAGACCATCAACATGATCAATGTTATCAACGACAATCTGGGATATCATATCAATAGTTCAAGTCTCCTTGATGTCCCAAAGAACACCAAGACCATGTACATCGACAAGAGTAATACTATCGGTTTCAGATCAGAAAGTCTCATCGATAGTTCAAGTCTCTCTAACCACCTCATCAACAAGAGTCACATTGATGTCCAGACCTGTCGGTAAGAGTAATACTATCAGTAACAGTTTGAAATGTCAAATCGATAGTTCAAGTCACCTCGACATGTCCATCAGCAAGAGTCTCCCTGATGATTTCCTTCGACCAGACATCTACCTTTAGAATGAGTTAGAAATCTCACTTTGACTGTTCTGGTCACATCGATGGTTCTTATTGGCAAGACATTCACAGTTCACACCAAAACTACTCTTTTAGGAGTTCCATGTCAGTAAGTTTGAGGCACTTTTTCAACACCAAATGTGGAAAAACAAGCTTATACTCTAGTTCATGGTGTTAAAAAGATCAAGCATTACATCCTGAGAAATAAGGTCTTCACCATTGTACCTGATCTAGTCGTGAATCTCCTGTTGATGCAGAACGAGATGGGAGAAAGAAGAGCTAAATGGGTTACCATGCTATAGGAATATGATCTAGAAATCCAACCTATGAAGTTGGTAAGGGGACATGCTCTAACACAAACGATGGCTAAAATAGGTCCGAAGATTGTTGCACAACAGTATCACCTTCAGGATGTATCTCTGGATGAATGGTATGATGATATTGTGTATTATTTATTGAACCATAAGTGTCCTGATCATTTGAACACAATACAACAATGGGTCTTGCACTTGAAAGCTACAAGGGGGCATTTTGTACAAGAATCATGAGGGTATCTATTTGCGGTGCTTGGGAAAAGAAGAAGTAGCTCTCGTGATGACAAAATTTCATGACAAATATAGTACAGGCCATGGTTCTGGACCCGCTACTATGCACTAGATCCCAAGGGTAGGGTATCATTGGCCCACTTTATTCAAGGACGTGCATAACCATGTGAGGACCTGTCATGTATGCCAGACATGTGCAACAAAGGAGATACGCTTAGCTCTTCCATTACAACTTTTTATCGAGGTAAAACCCTTTGCACATTGGGGTATGGAATTTATTGGCCCAATTAATCCACCATCCTCTGAAGGACATAGGTATATTCTTACTATTACTGATTATTTCACTAGGTGGACTGAAGCTATCGCCTACAAACAGTGTACTGCTGAGGTAATGATCAATTTCCTTGAATTAGGTATCATTAACCGCTTTGGTTGTCCTTTTTCTTTGGTATGTGATAATGGTTATGTATTTTCTTCTTTGAAATTCTTGAGTTGGGTGTTTGACCACGGTATAGTTATTAAGTTTGCCTCAAACTATTATCCTCAGAGGAATGGTCTCGCTAAGTCCACTAACAAGAATCTCTTGACTATGATCCTTAAGTTGCTTGAGAGGAATTATAAGGATTGACATACTCAATTAAGATTTTCCCTGTGGGCAGATCGTACACGAAAGGAGATGTCCCTAGGAACATCCCCATATAACTTGGTGTATGGCTTTGAGCCTATATTTCCTATCCAGTTAAGGATTCCCACTCTCCAATTCATTAATGAGTATTACGAGGAAGGAGAGTGTTTAGAGGCTCATTTGGCTAAATTGCTATAGCTAGAAGAGAAGAGGGATGTAGCCCTAGAAAACTTCGCTAAACATCAAGGTGTTGTTAAAAGGTGGTTTTAATGTAAGACTAAGGTTAAGGCCTTTCAAATTTCATACCTGATCTTGTATTGGGATAAGGAGCATGAAAAGAAAGGGGAGCATGGTAAGTTTGAAAAGTTGTGGCTTGACCACTATTAGATTTCTAAGATCCTAGGAGACAATGCTTTTTTCCTCAAGACTCTCACCAGAGAAGATGTCCCATTGCCCATTAATGGGCAACACTTAAAGAATTATTTCCTTGATTGAGTTGTTTCCAACTCACCCTTGTAAATAGTTAGAGTAGGTGTTTGCTTTCATTTTTCTCTTGATTAGGTTAAGTGGTTTTTCTTGTTGTTTGTTTTGGCTTTGGGGCTTCTCGGCCTTCTAGTTTGGGGTAAAGTGTCTTACTTGCAAAACAACCTTTTCATTGTTTGGATTTTTTCTAAGTATTTCCTTTACCAAATTTAATCATCCTTCAAGGATGGATTTGTAGAGGACCTTTATTTGGTGCCACATGTGCTAAATGTTCAAAGTGAATGAATCCTTGGATTAAGTTAGTCACAAAATCTACTTGAGTCTTATATTACACACACATCTTAACAATCCTAAGGTTGCTTAGGGTTCCTTGGGAGGTTTGGTTAAGTGAAAAATCCTATTTTTGCTTCAGCGCCACTGTGATTCTTAGCCCTGAGTGTGCGTTTCATTACTCATGGGTTAAAATAAAGATGAAAGAAAAGAATATTAGAAAGAAAAGAGAGAAAATAAAATATAAAATATTGAAAATAAAAAGAAGAATTCAACTTATCAAGAGCATTCAAATAACTCCACTGGGGCTATTGACGCCTGGCTGGCAGTGGAGCTTTGTTATGGAGAATCACAATGATAATCTCGTTGGGGCTATGAACGTCTGTCTAATAGTGAGGCTCTATCCATGATGCTTTTGAAGTCAGAATTTTTACGTAGCTTAATCTAACCAACCTTGGTTTCCTTGTAGCAGCCGAGGGAAGGAAATGGATGCATTTGCACCCACTGGGATTTCCAGCACAAGAAAGGCTGGCTTGCCCATGTTGATTCTAAAACTTTACTTTAGAGGTGACTTGATGTGAGGATCGAAACTAGAAGTTTTGGGTTCCTAATTCTAGTTTGTCATCAAAATGCTTAGGAGAATTTCCCTAATGGAGTCATCATTTGTTGTGCACTTTTGCACACATGCCCCACCAGAAGTAGGGACCCCCTCTTCTCTTGATTTTGTTCTCGCTTTGCTGTAGGTTTCACCTTTTTCCCTTAAGGGATAAATTCCTTTGAATTTTGGCTTTTGATTCACTTGAAGGAATTAAGGACTCATCTGCACGTAGGGTGCTTTATTTTGCAACACATTGATCTCAAGTCATCATTAGAACCCCTTGCCCTCACCTAAGATTCAACTTGCAAGTGAAATTGGCTAAGTTTGGGAAATGTTCAAGGATTCCACCTTAGCTCAAATTTTTTGAGTGATGGTTCTGTGATCAGTGTTCCTAACCTATTCTAAATCATGCAAAATAGAATGCAAAAAGAAGGAAAAGACACTAAACACCTCAAGATAGGGCTACAATAAACTTAAACAAAATAAAGATAAGCAAGTAGGTTTTTACCTTGTTCAAGCTACTCCTTGGTTGGCCCTTGGATATTTGATGTTTTGTGTACTCCATTGATGGAAAGGTGGATGAAAATGGATTCAAAATTCTCTATATAAGATGACGAATGCAATGAGAAAAATGTGTAGTTGATGGATGAATGCAAGTGCAATAGATGAAGCTTGAGAGTATGCAACAATGAAGATTCAAGAATGCAAGTGTTTGAAAGCTAGAATGTAAAAGTGTGTGAATGCCTAATGAATGAGAATGAGAGAAAATCTATCATTTTAAGAGAAGAATTCTATAGAGAAATGGACAGTTGGGATTGAGCCAACATGGCCAAGATGGAGGGCTATGGTGAGATGAGGAATCACAAGCCCTCACATCTTGCCATGTGGAAATGAGATGGCAAAAGGACAAGGTGAGGTGGAGAGAGTACAAGTGAGGTGGAGGTACTTGTAAGTACTTTGGGATGAGGATAAGATTTCCTCAAAAAAGAACTTCTTATTCCCATATAAGAGGAAAGTGACATATGAAAAATTTTAGTATTCCATAAAAATCTCCATGGGGAAGAGAGAAGTGGTTGGAGTAATAAATGTGAATTTTAAATTCACATAATTGGAAGGGATAAGGTGGTTGGGAGAATAAATATGAATTTTAAATTCATATGAGAAACACCTTGTGGATAAGACAAGGTTCTTATGAAGAAAATTGAAAAGTACCTTGTGGATAAGGCAAGGTCCTTATAATAGAAGGTTCTTGGCTCCATGTGATTGATGTGACAAGTGAGAGAGTTTAGAATTTCCCAACAACTTGCATGTGGAAGAGGAGAGTCTTGGAGGGATAAATGTGAATTTTAAATTCACATAGGGAAGAGGTCTAGAATAAATGTGGAAAATGTGAAGGTTGACCAAAAAGATATGCTAAATGTAGCAAGGGGATTAGATTAAGGTTGTACAAATAGGTGATTAAGAAATTTAATGAGGGATTAGGAGCAAGTGGGAGAATATGGAGGATGTGACATTAATCTTGATTAAGGTGTGCACATCCTAATCATGAATTAATTAAATTAATCAAGATTAGAATAGGGTTATGGAGGATGTGACAAGGAGAGAGAAAAAAAGACTTTAAAATTGCTTTAATTCAAAAAGGTCAAATGACTAAATTAAATAAATTGATATGTTTATTTAATTTAGAGAGGAGAAGATGAAGGGTAAAGTATTTAATTGTTAAATTAAATACTTTAGGAACCTTAGGGAAAGGGGAGATATTAATCATTTAATTAATATTGATGAAGTAGACAAATAAGGGAGACAAATTTGACCATATGGAAGTGGTCGAATTTGGATGTCTACATTTTGCCCCTCTTCGAAATATTGTTAGAATAACAGTGTTTCAAAGAAAATAAAATGCAGATGACTCTATAGAGGAAGCGACTAAAAAATGATGCTTCAACATGGGAGAAGTTGCGTGAGCTGCCCAAATGGAGGGAAATGCCCCAATCTCACAAGAAAATGACTATGATAGAGGAATGGAGGAAAATGGTAGGGTATGCCCCCTCAAGAGGGCAGTTGGGGAAGAAAAAGAGGCCTCAGGTGACTTCTCGATATGAGAAAATAGAAGGTACAATTAGATAGAGATTAAAAAACCATGAAGATTGGATTTTGAATGGATTCAAACAGATACACGGTTTGCAAATGGCGGCTTAGGGAAGTTAGAGGATTAGTTGAATTAAAAGAGGTTTAAATAAAGGGTAAAAATACCCTTCACTTAAAAAAGTGAAAAAAGGAGGGAAAAAGTTATATAAGGTAATTTGAGAAATTACCACTCCTCATTTTCACACCTGGTAGTTGAGTGAGAGAGAGAGAAGAGGAGAGGAAGGAGATGAGGAGATGAGGATGCTGGACAATTACGACTTAGACATCATCCATCGGGGGGACGAGGTACAATGGTTTTACCATGAGCGCACGGTTCCATGCCAAGTTAGATTCAAAATCCTCTTTGTGATTTTAAGCATTGTATGATGTATTTTTGAGTTTAATGCTTTTTAAAAATATGGGTTTTGGGATTGTGTTAATGTAGAAAAATGGGTCGAGGGCGAAATTTTGATTTCGCCGAGCGGGTAGGTAGAATCGCCTATTAGAGGTGAGGGAAAGGGGGGGTGAATTTTACCAATTAAAGGGTAAAGACACCTTGAAAAAGGCCAATAAATGTTTGAAAAGGGCAAAGGGACAAGAGGGAAAGGTGGATTTTATTTGGGCATGGGAAAACCCTCCTGAAAAATTAAATGATAGTCAGTTGGATGACCCCGCCCTGAGGAGGTGCGATCCCGTCTAAGGAGGGGCGACCTTGCCTAGGTGGGTTCACCCACCTCTGGGGAAGGTTCGCCCAAGTGGAGGGTGGGTCTACCCACCAGCTGGGGCGGGTTTTCCCTGGGTTGGGGAGGGTCCACCCACAAGTTGGGGCAGGTCCACCTCGAGCCGTGGCGGGCTCGCCCCGAGCCAGGGCGGCTCCACCCCAAACTGAGGCGGGTTCGCCCAAAACTGGGGGGAATAGAGAAAAAAAGATAAGAAAAAAGGATCGGGAAAGATGAGTAAAAAATAGGCCAAAAGAGGGGGAGGGGGGAAAAATTAGTGAAAAGATAACTCGGGGCCAGGAAAAGGGGAAAAGAAGAGGAAAAAGAGAAGATGATTGACATGTGATGTTATATGGATACAAAGCTTCGATAGCTTGTGGACACGCTAGAGGTGGTCAGAGGTGCTGGAGATGACGATGTCAACCATGAACGAAGCAAATCATGAGGCTCTGTCATGGGCGGGATTGCTGCATTTATTAGGATACCCCACCATTACAGCTCATTGGGTGATGCTGACAACATTGATAGAGTGATGGAGTTTAGAGACGTCGACTTTCCATCTCTCGACAAGGGAGATGACGATGACCTTGGAGGACTAATGACGAATACTAAGGCTGCCTATAGCCGGTTACTTGGTGAGTGCGATGACATCCACGGGGGCAGAGCTAGATCATATCGTGTGGGTGCTATTTGGATGAGATGACCTGCTTGTGCAAAGGGGGAGGTTGGATGTGGAATGATGCTTGGTGTTGGGGGTGCCACCATTACCACTATACCTATGTGGGCTGATTAGTGGATTATTGCTACTAGACCAGAGTGGGCGCTTCTGTAGCCTAAGGTTTATGAAGGTGATTTGACATATCATGGAGGGGAGAGGGGCAGTTCGTATGGGGTACATGTGTATTAGTATAACTTTACAGAGACATGGACGCCATATGCTACCGAGAGGCACTTAGCGTGACACAGGTGACACTGTTGCAGGTATGGGCTTAGGAGCACATCAGTGTTGCCAGGCTAGGAGTGGCGAGAGTAGGGATAGAGGATGAGATAACACCCATGGCTTGGTGGTATGGGTTAGAGTATGGTTGGGTATGGCACTATGAGGGATAGGGGGATCTAAATAGATGGAGGACATTGGATGACTTGCAGGAGGAGCATATAGTGTGGAGGCCATATATGACATGGTAATTTTTAGGATGGAGGAAGGATGAGGAGAGACATTGAGGTTACTTCAACACTTGATGCTTCATAGTCAGGAGGGAGCTACACACAGTGGAGGTGCATAGGCTAGACAGAGTGACCAGATAGTTCGAGGTTGCACAAAATATTCTGCATGAAGCAGATAGGTTTCGGTGGATCACATGAGAGCAGCCATGGGGAGAGTTGATTTTGCCGAGGTTTGCGAGAGAGCATTGGGAGACATTGCTGTTAGTACCCTACCTGGGTAGGACTGGGGGGGACATCGATGTAGGAGTGACAATTTGATATGTCGCGTGGTATCGCGGTCATCAGCCTAGACGAATTACTCCAAAGGAGTCGATTGTGGGGGCACTGGGGTTTGGGCTAGAGGATGAGCTATGATTAGTAGGCCAGAGGAGAGGGAGGAGAGGACAATAGAGGAGAGGGTAGGAGGCAGGTAGAGTTGTAGGGCAATAGGAGAGGGGACAAGAGGCAACTAGAGCAATAGGGCAGCAAGAGAGAGGATAGGGAGGTGGACACAAATATGTAAGAGAGGGTGGTAGGAGGAGATGGTGGAGGAGAGACATGGAGATCAAGGGAGGTGAGGGAGAGGTGGAGGGGCAGAGGGAGATGATGGATGAAGGAGGTAGGGTGGAGGTTGAAACACCGTGATAGAGGACAATGGAGAGGCTAGGAATCTTAGGGTAGCAGGAGAGGGTGAGGAGGAGGAGGAGGCTATAGGGGGAGAACAGTGGACAAGAGAATGAAGATGGAGGTGGATGTGGAGATGATGGTGGAGAGGAGGTGGAGGTGGATGGATATGGAGGTATAGTTGGCCCCACACAGTGGAACACCGGGATAAGGAGGAATTATAATGAATGGAGAGGACAAATGAGAGTGGAATAGAGACACAGGGTGGTGGAGATGGAAGGAGGTGGAAGAGAGTGTGTGGACCACATCCCAGTGGAGGATAGGGACATGGATAACAGGAAGTGGATCAAGAGGGAGAGCATGAGGGAGGTGGTGGCTAATGAGATGGGGAGAGGGATAGGTTAGGAGGCAATGATGCATATATAGTAGGTGAGAGGACAAGGATGAGTGACAAATTAATGACATGGACTGCACAAATGAGATATATGGATGGAGGATAGTGGAGGAATGGATGGATCAAATGAGCCAGTGGACAATATAATGATAGTGGGGAGAAGGTGGAGGGAGGAGGCAGGGATGGAAGGGTGGAGGGATGGAACATATAATGGAATGGAAGGTAGAAGAAATGGAAGGAGATGGAAGAACATGGAGGGACAGCAAGTAGGTGTCACGGATGAGGGTAGAGAGAGATTATTTGATGTTGGCGCAGGACACATGGGTGCAGGAGTGGAGATCCATTTGTGGGGATCGAGACTGGTATAGACATGAGCAAAATGCAGTCAGGTATCAGGTTGCAGAGAGAGATGAGTATATGAGGAAGACATCTTTCTGGATGTGTGCTTATTAGCAGGCAGTGCTAGATTTGGCACAATGCACAACTCACTATGTTTGGCAGGTGCCTCAGATGCCTGCACCATCCCAGTCACTAGGGACATGTACCCGAGGGTACAACAACTATTAGGTGACTCCTCTATGTAGAGGGTTGATGCTCGACTCTCCACAGAGGTAAGATGTGGGCAGCTCACAATAGAGATGATAGAGGAGATGTGACAAGATTCCAATTTTTGATAGGTGCATGATGGATGTACAGTATAGAGCAACAAAGATTAGAGTTGATCTAAAGCCTTGTATTTGTACTTTATTTGATGATATATGCGATGAATATGTATTTTGGTTATATGATGGACATTATTATGGACTATATGATGGACATTCATATTTTGATCTTTATATATGAGATGCGACTACCCTTATTGACACTATGTGATGTTCTTATGATGGATGATTCTATTTATGCATATGTATGTGTTGATGCTTTTATGATGGATGATCATTATGATGTGATATATGCATATGTTTATGATGATGTATGTTGATGTTTATATGGATGAGATGTATGATATGTATGATGACTAACATGTATGATGTAGGATGTGATTTATGACTTTATATGCTATGGCTGCAGTTCTAACAACTTGTAATGGAGGTGGTGATGTTTGCAATGTGTTAATGCTATGGATTAATATGGACATGAATAATTAATGCAATGAGTCTAAGATGCTTAGAATAACCAAATATGATTAGTCAAATCAACGTAAATAAATATGAGATGAGAATGTGCAATAAATGAGATGCAATGGGCCTATAATGTGGAATGAGATGCAATCAAACACCTTACAAACACTAATGGATAAATGAAATGCAATGTGGATGGTAAATGGATTTTATTTGCAATCACACTTGCTTTGACTTATACAAAATAAAGATGTGTGAGATATGAGTGTGATGGCCTAACATGAAATGCAATGCAACATGAACATAAGTGCGAATAAGGACTTGTATAACAATGAGAGTAGATGGGTGTGAAACTGCACCTGTCAAAAACCATAGGTATCTTGAGAATAATGGGAGATTGAAGGTGATTGTTTGCACAACCAAAATCATAGGTCATAGGTTAGGTATGAATGCAATGCAACGGGAATGATCATGAAATGCAGTCCTAATGTAATTTTTTATTTTCGAAGCACTGATTTTTGCTATAGCATAAGACACCAGGTACCATGGTATGTGAACCAAGGTGAATTAGTGTCTAATGCACAAAAAAAACACAACAAACAAGAAGGTTATCCCAACACCCCAAAGTCACAATGACTTTGGTCGGGTTGGGTATTGGGATAACCACAGGCACAAGAGGATGTCCCAACGTAACACAAGACCTCAAGGATCTTGGTGGGTACTACACGGGACAACCAAGAAGACAACAACAAAGCAAGAAAGATCAAGATATGCCCCTAGGTTAACCAATCAAAACACACCATAATATGATAGATCGTGGCAGCCTTGACAAGTTATAATAGGGAGCTAAAATGATAAATGAAAGCCAAAAGCATCAAAAGATCGCAACCAATTTCAAAACATCCTTTGCCATAAGATCGAGAGGATGGATGGGGTTGATGAGGTCTATTAGGAAGGATGCATCCTATTGAGACCAACGATGGATACTAGACTAAAAGATTGATAAATGACGTAGGAAATTCCAGAACCAATTGAATCTCATAAAATAAGTGGTGCTCATTTGTAAAAAACTAGCTAGATAAGGACATACTTGATGACATGACACAAGACGCGAGAGACAAGATTGACATACCCTAATGATCTAGGGGCTCACGGGCCAATCAAAGATTAGCCTTGCCTATGTGAAAGCACAAAGCCCTTGTAGTTCAAGAAAAGACTATGGATAAAAGTAGAAAGGGGATTGATGGAGATGATCAATGGAAAACGATGACAAGAATTGACCAAAAACAAAGCCCTGGGGGTGGATCAAAAGATTGACCTTTCCTACATGAAAGCATAGGGGCAACATAGTTCAAAAAATACAAAATATGGACTAGGGATAAGAGTGAAAAGGGGACAATGAAGACCACAAGGGGTGGCCACAACGAGATGGAAAAAATGCCCTGGGGGTGGATCAAATGATCAGCCTTGCCTACGTGAAAGCACAAGGGAAATGTCGTTTGACAAAGACCAAAAGGACTGATGAGACGTGATGGGAACTAAATGGAGATTGACATGATGGAGGATCCTGGATGGGAGCAAGGGACTGAAAAGATGACAAGACTAACAACAAAAGCTCAACTTAGGATAAAAGCTCAGGATAATAGATAGCAAATGAAGCTTGTCCAATGCTCAACCAAAATATACCAAGCGACCAGATGATGGATGTGGATGGAAGGAGAGGATTGATGAGATGATAGGATATGAGATCAAAATGGATGAAAGCATCAAGTAACTAGGACACGAGGTAGATAATGATTAAGCCCTTTATGAATGGTGTTGTGATTAGGTTTTCACCAAACGTACTTATCCAAGGTGCCACCAAAGGTGGTTTTCACCATAGGACGAATTACTTCTCTTTACTATTTTTTTTTTTTTTTTTTTTGTATTTTTCTAGTTTTTGTAGGAGAGGATACCCCAGTTGATTTAAGAGTAGAACCTCTTCAGGTGCATAATGTTAATGGGATCCTCTAGGGGATCTCCCTTAGGCATTGCAAGTTTGTAGGCCCTTGATTCATATTTGGCAGTGATGATTGTTGTATATCAGATTGCACCCGAATGCTTGAATATTGAAATTCAACAATTTGTTGAAACATTGGAACTAATTCCAGGCTGTGGGTATCCTATAAGGAATTAGACCTCCAGATTCTAGGCTGGTTCCTATTTAATTTTCTGGTTAATAACTGAGTGATTTGCTGGAAAAAGGAGAAAGACTAAATCTAAATGCAAGAAAACTGTAAATTAAAGGTGATGCACCTAATTGATAAAGATCTATAATTTTGATTCACAATAAACCTTAGAAAACTAATCACACAAGTTAATTTTGACAGTTTCACCACAAAAATCGATTCTAAAGAAGGCTTGAATAAATCACCTTTGAAGGAAAATAGGGTTTTCACAACAAAGAAGAATATTATTCATTTACACAAACTTAGACCTATGACTTTAACTATTCGAATGCATGCAAATATAAATGAGACAAAGGTTTTAAAGGTTATGATAGTTAAACACAATAAAACTTCATCAAATCATTCATAAAGACAACCAAATGACAAGGCAGACTTTGATTTTACTGTAATTTGAAGGAATCTTTGCAAAAATAACATAAGTAAACCTGTAAAAACACTGCTGTATTAATCTAAAAGCTGAGTTACATGACCATTTGCTTTGCAGAATGCAAAGGCTGAATAACAAGAACTAGAATGAAAAAGATAAACTTTTTCAATATATACAATGAGAATGCACTTCAAAGTGCATGAATGAGCAACTGAAAGTCAATTTCAGTGAGAAAGTGACAATTCCAAAGTGAAATCCAAGCACAAGTAAAAAATACCTGAAAATGTGGTTCAAACTCATGCAAAAATGAGTGAACTCAATCTCGAAGTGGCAGTCATAAAGCATGTAATTGATCTGCAACTCGAACTAAACTGAAATCCTTGAAAAGTGGGCTAAAGCAAGCAAAACTGCCTCGTTCTTACCAATTCGCCCATGCATATTTTAAAGTCCATCTTTCTCATGATAAATCTCCAGTTGACAATCTGATGTAGAACTGAAGTAAACTGAGATTCAACTTTATATAAAATCTTTATTTGCATTTGAAAAAGATGAATTAATTAAATGATTTATAATGTATCATCTAATTAATTCATTTACATTAAATTATGCAAATAAAGATGAAGGATAAAGCTAATCCAGAAAGCATATTCTCCAGCTTCATATGTCATACTTAATTTATATTTTTCATTTTGACTTAAATAAATATCAGCCGACCATTATGCAATATAACATTTGACTATGATTAACCACCATTACCATGCATATTATAAATATTTGATTAATTGAAAATGGTCGACCAATCATGCATAAATCGACTTGACTCAAAAATTGAAATCATGAGCAATAAAATAAAACAATAAAACATCATGATTTCACTTTATTCTTCAAAGACTTCATCTGAAGTCACCGTGAATAGAGAAAAAGAGAAAAAACCCTAATCATTTTGCATTTTTCACTTGTATCCCGAAGTCAAGTCTACTGCTGGCGCCGCCATGAGGGTTTGATGACAGAACTTAAAATTTTCTCTAATTTCCTGTGCATTCTTTTGAAGATTTCTGTAGAAAATGCAAGGTAAACTTTTCCTCTTGTCATGGATCTGGAATTTCGTCTATTTTTTAAGCCATTTACAGGCTTTATAGCTGCGGCTGAGCACAATATTGAACACTTTTTCTGATATATTTCATTACGTCCTTTGTTTCTTTGTATTTTCTTGGTACTCTGTTTAACCTTGGCCGCCATGAGAGCTGGAAAGAGCACATTTTTTGCTGAGTTTAGGCCGATTTTCCTTCTTAATCTTGGTCACCCCTGCTAAGTGAGTAAGCTGATTCTTCTTTTCATTTTCCTGTTGTTACTGAGTTTCCAACAAGCTCGCCATGAATGTTAGGACTTTAAACCTTTGAGACTCAGTCTACAGGAGACACACATGGCTTCACTTATATTTTCTGACATAGAAATTTGTGGCAAACATATACCTCTTTCTGCCATTGATTCCTTGAGTGCTCTACATATCTATATGATATTGTCGCCATTGTAGCTGAGACTGATACAAATCCATGCATATTTATGAATCTGGCTGTAGCCTACATGTTTTTGATCTGGGTATTTACATTTCACTGTATTCTACATTTTTGGAGTAAAATCCCTAAATGGGTAAGAAGAAATCTGCCTCTTACCATCATAAAAACATTTCTGAGCAAGATTGGAGTAAACACTGTAACATTTTCATTGTGGGTATCTTTATTTTGTATTTAGGTATTCCTTGTCTGCATCTTGAGAAAACATTAATGATTCTCTGAAACTCCTCCTTTCCTTCTGGTTGTGGCATTTGAAAGTCATTCTCTATGAAGAAAATAAATTGTATTTTTTGTTCAAGCTCGATGATTATCTTTATTGTATTCTTGCACATCTGTATGTTAGTCATAACACCCTCCAATGCTCCTGTGTATACTTATGATTTCAAAGTAAAAGAATTGAATGATTATCTTTAAATTTTGAAAAACAGAAAGCTCCAGGTTGCAGCCATGACTGGAAATTAAACATCTCTTGCTGTATACAATGAAAATCTGTTATTGATTTTATTCCACAACTGAAAATGGAGCAACTTTATATTTCCATATGTATGAGGAAAACTCCACATGGGTATTTGAGCTTTATTGCCTCCATTTAATCAATATATGAAATATTTGTTACTGTAGCTTGATCTACTCCATTAAAATACTGTTAATGCAAGCCTTTTAAGTCTGTGATATTCTCTCACTTGTTGATATTATGAGAACTAAAAATCTGAGGTTCACATTTATTCAGTCAAAGGATCTTTACAGCAAACATTAAGTGTTATTCAAAGCTGCCCCATTTACTCTATGTAAGTATATGCTAACAACTATTGCTCAGTAATAGTGATTGTTAATGCAAGCCTTTTTGGTCTGCTCTATTCTCCACTCTTGAATGCATTTATCATTTAATTCATAAGTTGTTGCCTCCCTTACCATCATAAAAACATTTCTACTGTAGCTTTAAACATATATTGCTGAATATTGTTGTTCATGATTGCTGCTCATGATGATTGCTTCTGAAGTTATAAAACATTCCAATGCTCGAATATTTTGTTTCTCTTTAAAGAAAAGAGGCTCTATACTTCACTTAGATATAATGTAAAAATGTAAAGCAAAGCTGAAAAGAATATGAAACTGATGAGTGCAACATTGATGCTTTTAATGACTGTTATCAATATTCATGAACCTCGTATGAAACTTGTGAGTGTATCCTCCTTGATATGCCAAGCTCAACCCTTGTGGGAGCCTTTTTTACTCCACATATCTGATAAAATGATCTTGAACATGATGAACTTGTTCTTGCACACTGAAACAAACAAGTTAGCAAAATAAAAGAAGCTGAAAGCTTCCATTGAATCAATGCTTTTCCTCTTGATTTTTGCAATCATTTGATGGATGCTTGATCAATTGTATTCTATATTTTTGTTGGTAGCGTAGGTATATGATAGGATTTGATTTGTCATTGCTTAGAGACCATCTCTAATGCCATTCTTTATCTTTCCTGCATATGCTTTTGGAGCTAGAACTGGAGCTAAAACTGGAAATGGAGCTGGAGTTGGAACTGGCGTCACAACATTCCTCAACTTGTCAACGATTCGTCATTCCAGGCAATGACGAATCACTTTCTACCCTATGCTTACTCTATTTTTAGTTGTATATTTTTCTTTTGCTCATGCACCCCTTAGTTGATTGTAAAAATAAAATTAAGTTACTTCGACGGCTTGTGTGGCATTCAACATTTTTCAAGATGAATAAAAAGCATTACTATGCAAGTTTTCCTCAATTCTCTATTTTAAATGCTTGCACAATAAAACTATGATTCAGATGTAAAATGATCTTCTATGATGATCAATGAATACTTCAATCAGATCAATGAAAATTTCAATACCTATAAATGATGAATTTCATTCAACTCTACCTATTTGAGCTCGAAGTGAAAAATAGGTAACAATGACATAAGGACCAAGCCAATTTGCTTCAAATTTTCTCTTCTTTTCTCAGTCCTGTGGAGTGCACTGATTTTCCTAGAGGACTAGATCAACAACATTGAATTGACGAGGATGGATCTTCTTGTTGTAGCTTCTTTTCAAGCGATTCTGATAGGCTTGAAGGTGGTCATATGCTTTGATTCATCTTTCATCTAAGAGTTCTAGCTGGCTGATTCTCGTAACTCGAGCATCTTCATCACTGATAAGATTCTTCAAAGAGATTCTTAGTGATAGGATTTCTACCTCAATTGACAAGATAGCTTTAGCACCATAGATGAGAGAATATGGAGTGGTGCTGGTAGGGGTGCGGTATGCCCATAGGGCAGGATGAATGTGAAGGTGCCAATCTTGACGAGTACTGTTGACCACCTTTTGAAGGATTCTGATGAGGGTTCTGTTGGTGGCTTCTGCTTGACCATTACCCTGGGGGTAATAAGGCGTTGAACAACGATGTTGGATATGGAAGGTGTCACAAAGGTGTTTCATAGCTTGGTTCTTGAAACGATTTCCATTGTCAGAAATGATGGTGGAAGGTATTCCATATCTACAGAGAATATGGAAGAGGATAAACTTGGAAATTTGAGTACCTGTGAGTTGTGAGAGTGGCATTGCTTCCACCCACTTGGTGAAGTACTCAGTTGCAGTGATGATGAAGGTATGGCCATTAGAGGATGGGGGATAGATCTTTCTGATTGGGTTGAAACCCCACTGAGAGAAGGGCCATGGTGCTACAAGAGGTTGCAGATCCTGTGCTGGAGCATGTATCAGATTGATGTGCTATTGACAAGGTAGGCACTTTTTGACAAACTCACAAGAATCATGTTCTAATGTAGGCCAATAGTATCCTTCTTAGAGACACTACTGGATTTGACACCATTTTCCGATGGGCGTTCATCGGTCATTCAAAAAATCTCTGTCGGGAGAGCGACGCAATGGAGAAAATCTTTCCGTCGCTATTTTGTCGTCAGAAGGTCGACGACAAATTAAACGTCAAAATAACGCCGAAGAATCGTCGGTTGGCAGCATCGTGAAATACCTCAGGATTTTGTCAAAATATCGACAAAACCTTTGTTTATCCACTGACGAATTACACCTGAAGTTCATTGTCGGTTCGACGAAATGGGCAAGCAGTAGCGTGGAAACAACATGGAACGTTCATCGAAATAGCGACGAAATACTAAAGTAGTAGCGTCAAAAGAACACCAAAAGTTCGTTGAATGTGCGACAAAATAGGCAAGTCGTAGCGTCATAACAACACCAAAATTTTGTCGAAAGTGTGACGAAATTAGCAAGGAGCAGCATCGAAACAACGCGTAAAGTTCATCGACTTTGCGACAAAATTAGCAAGGAGTAGCGTCGGAAGAACACTAAAAGTTCATCGAAAGTGCGATGAAATGGGCAGGGAGTGGTGTGGTGGCAACTCTGAAATATCGTCAGAATGGTGACAAAATGGGTAGGGAGTTACGACAAAACTATCGTCGCAGCTATAGAAACTTCGTCGAGCCTTTCTGTTGATTCGTCGGTGGTTATGTATATATATATTCGTGGAAATGTACCATTACGGAGACTAATGACTGATCATACATACAGAATGCATATTGGTTTGATGCTTCAAACGATGCATTTCTTATATTGAAAAGTGCATTACCTTATTGAGCTTCTCTTTGTTTTGAGTATAGTTTAATATTTTCTACTTAACAAGGCCAACCACGTGATGGTGGAAGCTCATTTGCCCCCCCCTCACATCACTCTCAATTCCCAATACCCAATCATATAACATTAACCATTGATTCATCCATTAATAACATATAACATTCATTCATTCATCCATTAATAACATACTTTCAGTTTTTACATATTATCAAAAATATGGTTGTCATGATATGATTACAATCACTTTTTTTTTTGTTTCTTTTTGAA
>VDFB02000003.1:662866468-663057214 GCA_007258455.2 Sequoia sempervirens | reverse complement strand
TTTTCCCCAAGTGAAAATTTGCCACCACGGGAAAACGCCAGTGAGATAGTGGAAAAAAAGAGAGGTTATTGTAGAGGGGCCAAAAATGATCTCATAGGATCAAACAAGAAGTTTCTAATCAGCACGGTGTTTGAGTAATAGCTCATCGAATATTGTAGCCAGTTTGCACTTTGGACTCTTAAGGGATTTTGCTGGTTAAATGTAGCTCAAAGTGATTCTGTGTATTTGGGTGCGAAAGAAGTCCATGCCTAGTGTAAACCCACCCATCTAGATGCATTGGAACAGTCTATTTGGTCACACAAGTTACAAAGTGAAAGTTGCACCACTTTGCAACTTTGCACTGTTTGCATTTGACACTTTTTCCATCAAGTGAAAATTGGACACCATGGGAAAACCACTCTGAGATAACAAAAACCAAGGGAGGTTATTATAGAGGGGCTCAACATGATCCTATAGACTTAGATGAAGATTTCTTAAGCATCACGGTTTTCGAGTAATAGCCTGTCAAATATTGCTGCCCTTTTGCACTTTGCACCCTTAAAGGATCGGGTCGGTTAAACGTAGCTTGAAGCAATTCCGTGTGTCTGGGTGCGAAAGAGGACCATGCCTAGCGTAAATTTACCCATCTAGATGTGTTGGAATAGTTCGTTTGGTAGCATGAGTTGAAAAACAAAAATTGCACCACTTTGCAACTTTACACTACTTGCATTTAACACTTTTTTCCATCAAGCGAAAACAAGACACCACGGGAAAGTGACTCTGAGATAACAAAAACCAAGAGAGCTTATTGTAGAGGGGCCTAATGTGATCTCATAGGCTCAGATGGAGAGTTCGTAAGCATCACAGTTTTCGAGTAATAGTCCATCAAATATTGTTGCCCTTTTTCACTTTGGACTCTTAAGGGATCAATATGGTTGAACGTAGCTCAGAGTGATTCCACGTGTTTGGGTGGGTAACAGACCATCAAATATTGTTTCCCTTTTGCAATTTGGATTGTTAAGGGATTACGTTGCTTGAATTACAATTATTTGATGGCAGCAATAAATTTCAATATTGAGTAAATCTCATTACAAGTGTTTATTTCAATAGACTGTATGCTATATTGATATTGATATATAATCATTAGGTTGATTTGTTTTAATAAATGAAGTTTTTATAATAAGTTAAATTGTATGCTAGTTATATTGATGCAGAGTGGGGTATCAAAATAGTATAACTCAAATCCTAATGAAATCAAATGAGACAATATGAAAATGAAAGGTAGTTCACTCCTCCATCAATTCAAATGCACAAATAAGCACTTCTAGGCTATACCAAAATGTACAAGTTGTTGTAGCAGCAAAATTCAATGTAGGAAAATACAAAAAATAGTGAATCTTTGTTATTCAATCCTCCAAATGTACATCCAACCCCTATTTTGACCATTACAAAGCATATTTAACCTTTTCCAACCATATCCAACTAACTACAACTAACTTTTAACATCCTAACTATTCAACTTTTCTTTTACATCAAAAATGCAAAAGTTGTTATGCAACTTTTTTACAATTTTCGTAATTTTACAAAATTGACTCAAAATGACTCCTCCTAACCAAAAAAAACCAAAAACATTGCAACATGTTCTTAAATACCTTATTTCAAAACAAAAACATGACCTTAAACATAAAGACACTACATACTAAACCCCTTTTACAAAATGAAAGCCCAGGTGCCTTGCACCATAGGCACAATGTCTTAGGTACTTTGTTCTCACAGATCATTTACAATGTCACTCATACATTCAATATTCTCTTATAATGTCTACATCATAGGAAATTCAAGATTCTCTTATAATTTCTACATCATAGGTTCTCATGATGGGGTTAAATTCAAATGAATAACTTGAGATTCCCTCACTAAGCTTCACACGCTCTTTTATAATGGCTTGAAATCAGAATTGAGATTTGTCAAGATCATCAAAATAAGGATGTTGCATTGCTTTTTTAGCTGAGATTCTCTTCGATGGATCATAAATCAACATTTTCTGCAAGGAGAGACCAATCAATTTTTAGTAGTTTACTTACAAATACACAAAGTAAAAGAAGAAAAAGAAAGAGCATCCAAAATGGAAATGAAATGAAAATAGATGGAAGGAACTTACAGATAACAAATCCACACCATTTGGTTCCAACTCAAGAACAACAAAGAATTTTTTTTTTATGCTTCCATTGAGGATAGGAATTCCAGTCTCTCAAATTACTCACTCTTGGTCATACATCTTCATTGGGAGTTCCAAGATACCAATTACACACAACACCTCTCATGAATAGAATAACTTGAAATTCAAGATGCTCTTATAATGTCTACATCACAAGTGCTCTTGATAAGGTTAACTTCAAATGAATAACTTGAAATTCCCTCACCAAGATTCACACACACTTTTATAATGGCTTAAAATCATAATTGAGATTTGTCAAGATCATCAAAATAAGGATGTTGCATTTCTTTTTGGCTGAGATTCTCTTGGATGGCTCATAAATCTACATTTTCTGCAAGGGGACACCAATCAATTTTTAGCAAGTTACTTACAAATAGGAAAAGTAAAAGAAGATTATAGCATTGGGATCAAACAAATTAATGTGCATACAAGTATAAATTAATAAGAACTAATGTGCATACTTACAAATTAATCCAATGAACCATCTAGGTCTGCTCTACTCTTTATTGTGTCGAGTATTGCCTCATGGTCAGACTCACAAACCTTCCACAAGGTCTTGTTCAAAGGTATACCCCCATATTTGGTCAAATGAACATTGGATGCCATGACAAGGTTCAAGTAATGAAGAATTCTACGATGCATGTCAAAGTCCTGAAATAGCCAATATTTAACACTCTTATGTGGGTACCTTCTAAGACACATTCCAGTAACAACAACTGAGCCTATGGGTATTCAATGTTTTCTCCATCTATAATTGAGGCCTCCAATTTATTTTTGGCCTCAACACAATGACACAAGTAATAGTTTGTTCCCTCTTTTTTGTCTTCATCTGCAATAACTACATAAACATGCCTGCATTGATATGTGCCGTAAATCTCTTGAAATTAGTCAACATTACAAATACACTACAAAGTAAGATAACAATAGGAATTTTAAAAACTAAGCAAGTAGATATATTACTTGGTTGAACTAGATCTGATACATGGTCTAAGTTGACCGATGATTCCATCTGTGTTAGTTCTAATGTCGTTGGAGGGAAATACATGTGAATTGGGCTAAGATAACTTTTCAACCATTTTTCAACCCACTCCCTTGACTCACAATCATTTCAGGCTTGTATTGTACATGAAGAACAAAAGCATGCCATCTTTCATGTATTGATACTCCATGAACCTGCATCTGAGCTAAGGAAAGAGTGTAGCTCACTTGATCTTGTTAGTGTACAACAATCCTCATAAGGTGCAATGTTAGTATCATCCATCAACCAAAAAAACTATGAACTTAAGACGCACATTCATTTCCTAGACCCATCAAAGCATTACACCACTTGATGATTTATTTTGCATTTGTCAACTTTGCATTGTCTTTATACTTTAACTCTTCTTGTGTTAATACTCTTTTCACACATGCTCCTGTACCGTCATGCTCCCCTTTTCCATGTTCGGACTCACAAAAGTTCCACATATGTTGAACACCTATAATGACATGCATCCTACTCAACCAATAGAACATGTGTGAGTTCTTAAACTATGTTGTATAGTTATTCGACCATATTATATGTTGACCGTATGCTATGTCCCTCTGATTCAAATCACTATAGAACATCTAGAAGAAACCTTGTACAAACTCTATAGAATGTTTGTGATCATCACTAATATAAAAGCGATACTCCCTCAATACCTTCCTTTGGTCCTCTGTACTATCAATTGCATGAATGAATGCTATGTGCACAAATATCGAAACCTATGTAGAGTTGTAATATTGTGATTGCACCTCACATTGTGGCTATAGAGTGTATTTCTTTGCAAATTCAACCACTGATACTATGCTGCCAACTGGAAAGGTGTCCTTGCATAGCTTGAATTTTGTGTCCAACCATCAGGCTCTATGGGTATGCCTTGCATACTCATACACTATATTCTCACAAAACATGGACACAAACTGATACACTGGAATCTTTTGAATAAGAAAATCACACTTTTTCTTGAGATCTATCTTTTGTAACGTATGCCACTATTTTATACTTCCCAAACTCTACTAGTTTCTATCCCACCTCATTTGTGCTTTCTATATGTTGACATACTGGCATACGCTACAAGCCACCACAATGCTCGCATGAACCATCCAAGCATGTTGTCCTGTAGAATATTTGTCCATCCTCTATTTCACATAATTTTTTTGATAAGAACTCTCTTGGAGATGTTGGTGGGGCTTCTATGCCACAATCCTAAAAAACATTGTTAGTATGCAAATCTAAACATATAGAATGATAAACATCATAATGGTTAGAGAATTCAATATGTAGTCTACAACAAGTAGTGCATGTGTGATTTATCTTGACATAAAAAGGTTTAAGCATTTCAAAATATCTTTGAAAAATACTAATTTGAGGATAATCCTATTGAAATTTACGAAAAAATTGGGTTTGAGTCGTATCCAAAAAAATGTTTGGATGTGGCTCACAGTTCCGAATACCGATTCTCCTTCTTACCACATCCCTTTGATTTGGAGATGGCCTTGTGTTATTCTTCCAATACTCTTCAATTAGTGTTTTCAATGCTTCAACAACTTTTTTATCTTTTCATGGCAGTCTCCCCAAGAATTCCCATAATTCATTTGAATCGATGCCCTCAATTCTTTGCCACCTTTGAACGACTCTTGATAATTTTTTTCTACTAATTCTCATAAATTCACTCATCTTTCTAATGAGATGAGCTCTCTTTGTTTGACTACTTACCAAATTCAATGTAATGACACATCGGGTGACATTATCATCCTTTGAGCATGAGGTCTTATCCACACTCTCATAAGCATCCATTAGATTCTTCACAATAGTGTTTTCACTTGATGCATTTGATGTTCTCAACCCAAGAGTCTTTATGATGTTTATATACTTTATACCCCGCATCATTTCAACAAATAGTTGACATCTTATAGTCTCATTTAGCCTTTCAAAGAAGAATTTCCAAATGTTATTAGCATATCTTCTACAAGTGTGTGTTGGAATATTACCTTCCATGTGCTGCAAAATATCCTCATCAATATTAATCAAATACTTTGGATTTCTATGCAAAATTTTAGGTGGTGTTCTCCTAGGTACATACATATCAACATTAGGATTTTCATCAATATTTAATTGAGGTGGGCTAGATTGCGTACCTTCGATCGAGGGAGGAGTAGAAGAAATACCTTGAGATTCATGTGGGGATGATGGTGTACCTTCTTCGTCAAATCTAAGTGATGTACTCTCAACTTGAGATGTGGTGGATGGTGTCCAACCATATTCACTTGCGGTAGATGGTGTCCCTCATATTCACTTGTGCTTAATGGTGTCCCTCTGTATTCACTTGCGATAGAGGGAGTGTTTCCAACTATGGTATTTGAATCTGTCTTACCATGATGCTTTCGCATCTGTTCCCTTTGTGCTACCAATGCCTGTTCTCTTTTTGATGGTTGAGGTTCCTCTTCAATTGGCTTGTTTCATCAATCGTATCCAATTTCTTCTTTTCATGATATGTCGCTACATGTTCTCTCTCCTTTGCTTTTTTGGTTTCATACTCTTTGTTTTTTAGTTTATTCCTTGTTCGTTTCCTTAGCATGGCGGATAATTTTACCTGTAGCATGGTAATGAGACAAATATTAGTTCCTAAAAAATGTATCCATTCAAATAAATGAAATATATGTCATTCAAGGCTTCATAAAAAATACTTGCAATCATCCTGTAGAAGAGTATTTCTAGCATAGACAAAGGTCACATGAATTTTTTTGATAGAATGCCTTAAAGAAATGTGGTAATGTGGATGCCATGATTGCAAGATAGGCTTAAAATGGAAGCATGGACAAGGCATGTGAATTCAAATTCCTTAGAAAGCTAGTGGAGCATTGGCAAGCTAGCTCACTCACTAGCTTGTCAATGTGGTAGGGTTGAGAAGGTCGGGGCAGTGCATGCCTCATAGAAATGGGGTCTCACGGTGATATACATCACCGTGAGACCCCATTTCTATGAGGCATGTGATGCCCCTACCTTCTCAACCCTACTGCATTAGCAGGCTAGTGAACTCACTTACTAACCTGCCAATGCAGTAGGGTTGAGAAGGGAGTGGTAGTGTATGCCTCATAGAAATGGGGTCTCATAGTCACCATGAGACCCCATTTCTATGAGGCATGTACTTCCACTACCTTCTCAACCTTACTGAATTGGCAAGCTAGCTCACTCACTAGCCTGCCAATGCAGTAGGGTTGAGAAGGTAGGGGTAGTGTATGCCTCATAGAAATGGCATCTCATCCATCACCGTGAGACCTCATTTCTATGGGGCATATGTTGCCCCTACCTTTTCAACCTGGTGCAGGGGCACCAAGTCCACTTTTTTGTGAATAAGGTCATGTAATAGGTTTTAAGGTGTTTTTAGTCTAATATCATTCAATAAGGTCATAATAGATGATTGCTAATGTAATTTGCATCTTTAAGGTTTTATTGTGTAAATGTTGCAATGCTTGCAAAATATTGTCAAATGCAATATTGTAAAAGTGCAAAAAAATGCATAGTGTGGGAGACCAACAGTCATGAGGTTCAAATGCTGGTTGGAGTTAGTTGGATGGGTTATTTTTTGGTGTGTCAAGTTTAAAAATGCATTGAAAGGCTCGAAGCAAGGTTGGAATGATTATATTTGAAGTTGAAATAATAGAAAAACACTATTTTTCCTTGCAATTTACTGGTAATTTGTTGTTGCAGACCTCTGTACAGGTCTGTACTGAGTGTTTTTCCTCTAAATTTTTTTGAATGTTGTGGGAGCATGACTTAAGAGAGTTTTTTTTTTTTTTGGGTTGAATTCATCAAGTTAGAAGATTTTTATTGCAATTTTTCTGGGAATGGGTCTGTAAACCCTATTTTGAGGGTTTGGTGTAACATAATGGATTTTTAGGCCATTCCACTTGGTGAAATTTGAAATAACTTGGTGGAATGGCATTTTTATATGTAGGATTCTATTTTTAAGTGGTTTCTAAGAGCGGGGAGGGTAGTTTGTAGAATTTGGAATGATTCCCTAGGTGTTTACAGTCAAGTTTTGAGCCAAAATGATGGCTAAGAATAAAAGTTTGATGAAGTTGTAGTGTTAAAGGATGGGAGATGGTTGGAATAGCATAGTCAGAACTTAAATGATGTGTTTGAAGTGTTTTCAAAGTGGTTGGAGGTTTGGAGAATAGAGTTTCTATAACCCTCATTTTGCAAGCCTAAATAGGCCTAAAACAAAGGTTTTGTGGTTTGTGGACTTGGTAGGCATTTCCTAGTTAAAAGTTGTTGATTCAATGTATTTGGGGTTTGGTTGAGGTCTAGGAATGAATTTTTATGATTGGGGTGGAGGTTACATAGTAGTTATTTTGCAAAAGTGGCCTAATTTGGCCTCGGGGCATCATAGCAGTAGTGATTTGGGGTTGATGGTCCAAAGTGACCCTAGGATATTTTAAGATATGATAAAATATTCCTTAATGGGTATCTGAAATTCCCATTATTTTGTGGGTTTGGAATTTATTTTGGAAGTTGTGAAGAAAATTCTCTATTTGCAATGTTACAAGAGAAACTTGAAGGTATGATGAAATAAGGTCAAATTCGGGTTTTATGAATTGAAGAATTGTTGAATTTGGTTTGAATTGTGTTGTTTTGAGGTTTACCTCCCTACTTTTCATCACAACCCTACCGCATTGGCAAGCTAGCTCACTCACTAGCCTGCCAATGCAATAGGGTTGAGAAGGTAGGGGTAGTGTATGCCTCATAGAAATGGGGTCTCATGGTGATGAGTACATCACCGTGAGACCCCATTTCTATGAGGAATATGCTATCTGTACCTTCTTAACCCTATTGCATTGGCAAGCTAGTGGAGCATTGGCAAGCTAGCTCACTCAGTAGCTTGCCAATGTGGTAGGGTTGATAAGGTAGGGGCACCGTATGCCTCATAGAATTTGGGACTCATGGTGATGTATATCACCCTAAGACCCCATTTGTATGAGGCATACACTACCCCTACCTTCTCAACCCTACCACATTGGCAAGCTAGTGAGTGAGCTCACTACCTTGCCAAGCTCACTACCTTGCCAAGCTCACTAGCTTGTCAATGCTACCACATTTTGCATACATTTATACGAAAAACATTACTGTCAAACAATTCAAAATCCTTGTCCATGCTTCAATTTTGATCCATGATTACAAGATAGGCTGCACCTTTCCCCATGTTGCTAACTTAGCCTTGAATAAAGAGTCTTGAAATAGTGGAGAGAAGGGTTAGAATCCCTTGTAGGTAGACTAATCAAGGAAACATTTAAAATATATCACAACATAAGTGATGAGGTCAATTTAGAAATACAGATTAAAACCAAAAAAAAATCAAGGATCTATCAATGTGGGAGGAGTATGTTCCAATTTTTTAGAGACATGTATGGAAATTTTGGTAGCATAGACAAGGCAATCAACTGTGTGGTATAACTGTTTGACAAAATACCTCCATGAAAGCTTTGGAGAGTGGTATGCACATCCATAATGAAGGATTGAGAAATGATGTTTTATTTTACTTCCTTATAACTCATGTCATATATATGTGTATACAAGATGTGGAAGCATACACAAGGTAAGTCAATTGTTAAATAACAAAATGCCTCAAAGAGATGTGGTTTAAAAATGTAATTGGCAAGTGTATAGAATTGTGTAATTTAAAATGTGCATTGACAACCTAAGGTTATAATGACCAACAAATAATGATCAACATGGAATATGCAATATAAAGAAAAATGAAAGCAAGCCATAATAGAATGAAAGAAAATGTGTAAATACTTCATATACCTAAAAAACCAGAGTTTCAAATGGAGGAGTTCTACCCAATTATGTAGCCTTTGGTTTTTCTTTCTTCAAACTCCTCAACAATTTAACTTTTTCAAAAGCTTCTTCCCCTCCAAACTTCAATTGTATATCACTTTTGAATGGAATTCAGACTTGAATTGATATTATATTCCTTTCAACATGAAAACTCTGCTATTTCATGCAAAGGTGGTGGAAAGATCATGAAAAAAGGTGGTGGAATGTGAAAAACATGCATGCACACTTCACAACATCATCAAAAATCTACTTTTTGTCAAAGCACACGCAAAACGAAGAGAATATGCAGAATGTGGGCATTGAGATCACAGATATATTGAGTTTCTTACCATTTTTAGAGCAATCCAAAATGTGCTTGCATTATAATGCACTCACGTTATAACGCAAGCATGTTATTTCTTGCTAAAAAATGGCCATATCTCTACTACTTCAAAACACACTTGTGTTATGAAAAATTTGATTGTTTTCTAGATTTACCTTCTTTCCCTTTATCTCTACCCTCTACCCTCAACCCAAAACCCTTAATCCCTCTACCCTTAAACCCTCAACCCTTAACCCCAAAACCTATACCCTCAAACCCTAAACCCTCAACCCTAAACCCTTAAACCTTCTACCCTCTATCCTCAAACCCTAAACCCTCAACCCTATACATTGGACCCTCAACCCTAATCCTTCAACCATATGTACCCTTAACCCTTATTCTTCAACCATATGTAGGTCGTAAACCCTAAACCCTAAACCATCAACCCTATAGGTCCTCAACCCTATACTCTCAACCCTTATACCCTAATTCTATCTATCCCCTCTACCCTCTACCCTTAATCCTTATACCCTATATCCTCTACCCTCTATCTCTCTCCCACTCCCTCTCCTCTCTCTCTCTCTCAATTCTCTCCCTCCTACCCCCTCTCCTTCTCTCAACTCTCACTCTCTCACTCACTCACTCCTATCTCTCTCCCCTATACCCTCTACCCTTAACCCTTATACCCTCTATCCTCTACCCTTTATCTCTCTCCCACTCCCACTCCCTCTCTCTCTCTCTCTCAAGTATCTCCCTCCTACCCCCTCTCCCTCATGTCTCTCTCTCCACTCACTCACTCCTATCCCTCTCAAGTTAGGTTGCCAATTTCACCGAATTCGCAAGCTAGTGGGCCCACTAGGTTGCCAATTTCACCCACTAGCTTGTCAATTCAATGAAATTGGAAATGTAGTAGCCTGTTTGAAAAAATAGGTCCAAGAAATGGGGTCTCCCGATGATGTCCCATTTCTTGGATCCATTTTTTCAAACATGCCACTACATTGACAATTTCACCAAATTGGCAAGCTAGTGGGTGAAATTGGCAACCTAACTTGGCTTGTTTGAAAAAATGGGCCTAAGAAATGGGGTATCCTAGTGATTTACTTCTTGGATCCATTTTTTCAAATAGGCCACTACATTTCCAATTTCACTGAATTGGCAAGCTAGTGGGTGAAATTGGCACCCTAACTTGGCTTGTTTGAAAAAATGGGTCCAAGAAATGGGGTCTCCTAGTGATGTAAACCCTTAAACACTCAACCCTAAAACCTCAACCCTTAAACCCTCTACCATCTACTCCTGACCCTCTACCCTCACTCTGAAACCAATACCCTCTACCCTAAACCCTAATCCTTCAACCCTTAAACCCTTAAATCCAAGAAAAATCTCTACCCTAATCCCTAAACCCTCAACCCTTAATCCCTCAACCCTAAATTCTCAACCCCAACCCTCTACCCTCTACCCTAATCCCCAAAATTTATACCTCAATCCTCTACCCTCAACCCTCAACACTTTAAACCCTCTACCCTCTACCCTCCCTCTACCCTCTACCCTCAACCCTAATCCCTCAACCCTTAAACCCTTAAACCCACTTAGTAAACTCTCTACCCTAATCCCTCAATCCTCTTGACCCTTAATCCCTCAACCCTAATCCCTCAACCCCTATACCCTCTACCCTATACATTGGACCTCGCCCTAATCCCCCAACCCTATACCCTCAATCCTCTACCCTCAACCTTAAACCCTTAAACTGAACCCTTAAACCCTGCCCTCTAGCCCCTTAATCCCCCACTCCTGCCCCCACTCCCAACCCTAATCCCCTCAACCTCCTAAACCCACTTAGTAAACTCTCTACCCTAATCCCTCAACCCTCTTGACCCTTAATTCCTCAACCTGTAAACCCTAATCCCTCAACCCCTATACCCTCTACCCTATACATTGGACCCTCAACCCTAATCCCCCAACCCTATACCCTCAACCTTAAACCCTCAACCCTTAAACCCTCTATCCTCTACCCTCTACCCTATAAACCCTTAAAAACTCAACCCTAAACCCTAAACCCTCTACCTTCTACCCTAAATACTCTACCCACTACCCTCAACCCTAATCCCTCCACCCTTAAACCTTTAAACCAACATAGTAAACTCTCTACCCTAATCCCTCAACCCTCAACCCTCAACCCATAAAACCCTAATTCCTCAACCCCTATACCATATACCCTATACATTGGACCCTCAACCCTAATCCCCCAACCCTATACCCTCAATCCTCTACCCTCAACCTTAAACCCTCAACCCTCAACCCTCAATTATCAACCCTCAACCCTTAATCCCTCAATCCTCAACCCTCAAACCCTAAACCCTCAACCTTGATACCCTCTACCCTATACATTGGAATCTCAACCCCAATCCTTCAACTATATGTACCCTCAACCCTAATCCCTCAACCATATACCCTCAACCCAATACCCCAATCCCTCAATCCTGCAAGTCATCAACCCTATACCCTCTATTCTCAACACTCTACCCTATACATTGGATCCTCAACCCTCATATATCTACATCTCTCTCTCCTCTTCTCTCATCTTTATCTCAATTCTCTATCCATCTCTCTATCCATCCATCCCTCCCTCTCTACCCTAACCCCTCAACCCTAAACCCTCAACCCTTAAAACCTACACCCTCAACCCTCAATCCCTAAACCCTCAACTATCAACCCTTAATCCCTCAACCCTAATCCCTCAACCCTCAACCCTAATCCATCAACCCTCAACCCTTAAACCCTAATATTTCAACCCTAAAACCCTTAAAAAATCAACCCTCTACCCTCTACAATATACATTAAACCCTGAACCCTCAATTCTCAACCATCTATCCTATACATTGGATCCTCAACCATAATCCCTCAACCATATACCATAAAACCTATATAATCAACCCTATACCCTCAACCCTCAACCCTCAACCCTTAAACCCTCAACCTCATCCCTCAACTCTTAAACCCTTAAATCCTCAACCCTTAACCCCTCAACCCTTTAGTGCTTAAACCCTCAACCCTCAACCCTATACATTTGAACCTCAACCTTATACCCTCAACCCATATCCCTCTCTCTCTATCTATCCATCTCACCTCTCTCTCCCTCCCTCTCTCCTACCCTCTCTAATTGTATCTATCTACCCTCTCCCTCTTTCTACATACCTCTAACTCAATCAATCCCTACCAGTCTCTCTCACTCCCTCTATCTCTCTTTCTCTCCCTCCCACTCCCTATCCATCACTCCCTCTCTCTCCCTATCTCTTAGGTATCTCCCTCCCACCCCTCTCTCTCTCTTAGGTCTCTCCCTCCTGGCACCCTACCTAGGTAACTCTCTCTCTCTCCCCTCTCTCTCTATCCCTCCCACCCTACCTAGATAAGTCCCTCTCACTCCACCCCTCTCTCTTACTCCCTCTCTCTCTCCCTCTCTCTCAGGTCACTCCCTCCCACACCCTCTCCCTCTCGTGTCTCTCTCTCTCACTCTCTCTCTCTCAATTCTCACACTCTCAAGTCTCTCCTCCTGAACCCTACCTACATAACTCTCTTTCTCTCCCTCTCTCTCCCCCCCTCTCTCTCTCCCTCTCTCTCAGGTCTCTCTCTCCCACTCCCTCTCTCTATCTCTCTCTCTCCCTCCATCCCTCCCACCCTACCTAGATAATTACCTCTCACTCCAACCCCTTCTCTCCCACTCCATCTCTCTTAGGTCTCTCCCTTCCTCTAACTACCTGTCTACCTCTCTCTCTCTTTGGTCTCTCCCTCCCTCTCTCCCTCCCACCCTACATATACAACTCTCTCTCTTAAAATTCTCCCTCTAAATACACACATACATATATATAAGCAAACATACATACATACAGACTTACATACATACAAACATACATACATATGTACATACAATCTTGCATACATACAAGCATAAATACAATCTTACATACATACAAGCAAACATACATATGTACATACAATCTTACGTACATGCATACATACATACATAAATACATATAAGAAGACACTAATACATATAGGCATACATACATACATACAAGCATGCATACATACATACAAACATACAAATATATATGCATACATTCAATAGACTAGCATTTAACACAAAGCAAGACATAACATGAGTGAGTTATAATGCACTCACGTTATGTCTTTCTAGACATGTCTTGGGCACAAACACAAAAAACATGTCAAAACTAAGAAATAACGCAAGCACATTATAACGCGCTCACGCTATTTCTTGCTTTGGGAATCCCAAAGACTGGGCTTGGTATTTTCCTTGGAATACCAACCCAAAGGCTTGGAGTTCCTTCCCAACATCCAAAGACGTGTTTTTACAAATTCTACAATATTTCACATAATCACGTTCATGCTATGCATTAGGTTTGCACATGTTTCAAGGTGAACAAATCAAACACCTGGGTAATGTTAGGATCTCTCTCAGCTATCTAACGATGTAATTTTTTCACATTTTGACAATGTTAAGCATTTGATCTATAATTTCTTTTATTTGTGTGCCTGTTTTTTTGAAAAAACTAGTGTTTGGTTTTTTTTCGTTATAAATTAACCGTTCATCAAAATTTCAAATAAATTAAATTTTTAGAAACTAGAATCCATTCTACACATTAAAAAAATGATTTTCAATTAGTTTTCAAAATTTATAGGGGTAGCACGACCAAAATTATGTTTTTGAGGAAGTTTCCACTTTGAAAAATAGTAAAAAATCAAATATTCATTAAAAAAATATCAGAAAAATTGAGCATAAACTACATACTATTAGCTAATTTCTCTCCAAAGTGATTTTAAAAATACTAAAAAAAAGTTAACCTTTTGAGGGAGCCACAAAAGTTGCTATGTTATATTTTTTTGACAAAAACAAAACCAATTTTTGTGGCCCCCTCTTTTGAACCGCTTAATCTCAACCATTTTATAAAAAAATTAGTAGTTTAGAAAGAAGACTCAAAGCACTATGATCCTTATTTTTTTTGCATCTCAAAATTTTGAGTGTAACTGTCATCAATTTCACATCCAAGGTTAGTATTTCTTGATTTCAGGAAAAAAAATGGCCACTTAAGCCCCCTTTTTGGCCCCCCATCTTTTTTCACTTACCCATAACTAGTTTCACTTATCCATTCACATAACTCCAATTAGTAAGGGTAGTAATTGGAGTTATGCGAATGGATAAGTGAAACTAGTTATAGTAAAAAAATTGGTGACTACAATGTATTTTAGGATATGAATTACAACTCTATAATTTCATTTGAATGCATGATTTAATTAATATATTTAGGTGGTGCATTTAAATCAAATTATAGTCATACTTTCTTACATTAAGTTGTAAGTCATATCCTAAAATACATTGTGCTAGGAACCAAAATTTCTACTATAACTAGTTTCACTTATCCATTCACATAACTCCAATTACTAAGGGTAGTAATTGGAGTTATTAATTGGAGTTATGTGAATGGATAAGTGAAAATAGTTATAGTAGAAATTTTGGTGCCTACAATGTATTTTAGGATATGACTTACAACTCTATAATTTCATTTAAATGCATGATTTTATGAATATATTTAGGTGGTGCATTTAAATGAGATTATAGTCATACTTTCTTACATTAAGTTGTAAGTCATATACTAAAATACATTGTGCTAGGCACCAAAATTTCTACTATAACTAGTTTCACTTATCCATTCACATAACTCCAATTACTACCCTTCTAAGATTATTTCAATAAATTATTTGATTGATCATTTATTGTATTGAACGTACACCATCACCGAGAATGGTATTAAACATTCACTTAGTGTGAGGCATCCAAAAAGGACAATTATTACCCTTCCAAATTATTTCAATAAACTATTATTTAATATTCTTTTGTATTTGATTAGCATTTTGTATGTTCGGGTGAATTGACTGCATTCGAAGGCTGGTCGGTCGAAGAGTGAGTCTAAAAATACATTTCAAACCCAAGTTTTCCTACATTCAATATAATAAATGATCAATCAAATACAAAAGAATATTAAATATTAGTTTATTGAAATAATTTAAAAGGGTAATAATTAGCCTTTTTGGATGCTTCACACTAAGTGAATGTTTAATACCATTCTCAGTGATGGTGTACATTCAATACAATAAATAATCAATCAAATACTTTATTGAAATAATCTTGGAAGGGTATTAATTGTAGTTATGTGAATGGATAAGTGAAACTAGTTATAGTAGAAATTTTGGTGCCTACAATATATTTTAGGATATGACATACAACTCTATAATTTCATTTAAATGAAATTATATAGTCATATTTTCTTACATTAAGTTGTAAGTCATCCTAAAATACATTGTGCTAGGCACCAAAATTTCTACTATAATTAGTTTCACTTATCTATTCACATAACTCCAATTACTAAGGGCAGTAATTGGAGTTATTAATTGGAGTTATGTGAATGGATAAGTGAAACTAGTAGAAATTTTGGTTCCTACAATGTATTTTAGGATATGACTTACAACTCTATAATTTCATTTAAATGCATTATTTTATGAATATATTTAGGTGGTGCATTTAAATGAAATTACAGTAATACTTTCTTACATTAAGTTGTAAGTCATATCCTAAATACATTGTGGTAGGCACCAAAATTTCTACTATAACTAGTTTCACTTATCCATTCACATAACTCCAATTACTACCTTTCCAAGATTATTTCAATAAACTATTATTTAATAATCTTCTATATTTGATTGATCATATATTGTATTATGGTATTAAAAATTCACTTAGTGTGAGGCATACCAAAAGGCCATAGGAGATAAGAACCTATATATGCTCCATGTGCAATCATTTTAAGAGAAGATAATTAGTGATTGATACTAATTGATATATAAGTGTTAATTTTTTTGGCCAATGTTTTGTATTAATTAGTATTAGTATTAGGTTATTGATTATAGCACATAGGTAACAATAGAGGGTAAATAACTTAAGCATGATTTGGGTGAAGAACTCACTATAGTTCAAGTGATACAAAGAGATGTCAATAGATGTGTTAGATATTAACTATTTATCCTTCATTAATTTTATATAGGTGAAAACTTCA
The DNA here is from genome assembly GCA_007258455.2 of Sequoia sempervirens. Lineage (NCBI taxonomy): Eukaryota > Viridiplantae > Streptophyta > Pinopsida > Cupressales > Cupressaceae > Sequoia > Sequoia sempervirens. The sequence goes on along the minus strand of VDFB02000003.1, from coordinate 663,040,727 downwards.
TACATATTGGCATGTGTCCCTATCTCACAAGAAGAAAAGTTCTTCACCCTTTGTTGTGACCTACACACTATAATTTATAAGTACTAATACCGATTCATAAAAATATTGATCAAAAGTATTCAAAATTTCTATTAATTTTAATATCAATCACTAATTATCCTCTTATAATTATTAAACATATATATAGGTGCATGTCCTTAAGCATCAAAGTGCTTTGGAATCCTATTTGGAAGTGTAGGCACCATTGTTGAAGCAACCTAATTACATAGATCAAGGTCATTTTTTTGAATGTGCCTTGTTCTTGCAATGTAATATGTGAGGCCAAATATTAAGACCGATTGACACAAGATTACATGAAAAGTGTGACCATACTGGATACAGGTGGAAATTGAACATAGGGAGGACCATTGCATGTGGAATATGTGATTGAAAAAATTTCTAGGATTAAACAATAAGAACTTAGAAAAAGCTAACTTTGGATGAGTTAATATATGCTTCTTTTGACCTTGATCATTTTCATTTTATAGCCCAGTAAGAAAGAACTTGATACAAGCTTATTTTTTATCTTGTTCATAACTAGCATGCTAAGTTTTATTAAGACATCTGACAATTTTGTCCTAAGATATGTGCACATGATATATTCACCTATAACTTTTCCTACCCTTACCTAACTAATTAAGAGTCTCTATGTACATTTGTATTAAGTCTTTAGCAATACACATTTTTTGTTGAAATACTCTCTTGTGTAAGGTTTTTGGGTTTTTAGAAGACCCCTGGTCCTATACAATTCTCTTACCAATTCAATGCTATGGAATGAGTACCTTTGCATGTGAATTGAATATATATGCTATTTTTGTTTGTCGACACTTATGATCTAATATCTTGAGAATTGTAAAGGGTGGTAAAATGAAAGGATCCAATGAATGTTCAAGCATGAAAATGCCAAGTTTACTAAGAGGAAATCAAAGAAGAATCTTCTCAATGCATAAGGATAATGAGTGTGAAAATTTGTTCTACAAGTGGAAACATATCATTATCTGGGGAAGATAAAATTAACCATATTGACATATTGTATTTTATCTTGTAAATAAGACAATATTATCATAAGAACAAATAAGTCATGGGGTAGTTAAGCTGCACATGAAGACAAGTAAGATAGATTTGATTTAACTACAATAAAATCAAGGAAATGTCGGTTAGAGATAGATATTAATAACCTAATGCAATAATTAAATACCTCAATTTTTTGGTTCTTTTCTTAGGAATTTGGGGATCCTAATATGTTGGCTCACAACTAGAATGGGGAAAAAACTACATATATATGAGGTTCCCAAACCCCTTAATAGACCTCAAAATGGATGAGCTTAGAGCAGCTACCAATTTCATTCCATTTATGACAATACATCCAATATCGAGGTTGTCAGATAAAACAAAACCCTTATATTAAATAAAGTTATATGCATCCTTTTAAAGATTGGCATCAGAAAGTAGGTTTTAGCTAGAAACCTATGAACCCCAAAAACTAGAAAAAACCCTAACTTAACACACAGTCATAAACAAAAATAGTAACTAAAAAAATACAAAAATCTAATCAAAAGCTACAAGGTTCACTTATCAGGAAACTATCAAATCAAATCATTGAAACAAAGAATGAAGAATGAAAGAAAACCCAGGTTCAAAACATATTTGTAGACCCACTCTTTGACCAATCAACCTTTGAATGCTCTCAATTCGCCTGAACATGCAAAATGCTTGCACCCATTTGTTTTTTTCCTTCATATTTAAGGTATTCGATCAAAATGTATTTGGTTGAATAGGTTTCGACCAAAACTTATTTGAATGAAACTAAGTGGCCATGCATGTTCCATGTTGTCGCCACATGGTTTCAGCCAAAACATATTCGGTCGAATCAATTCCAGTTGAAATCAATTTGATAGAATTTATACGATTGGCCCAAAGTGTGACACAAGTTTTTACTTTTACCCATACACTAGGTCAATCCTCTTATGGTGGATTCATCATATTGTAGTATTGCTGCAAATTTCCTTGTCATGCCTTCATTGTAGTCAGTTAACTTCAAAAAGTAAGCTAACCATCCTACTCTTGTGAGAATGGGAAAAACTAATATGTCCTCCAATACTTTCTAGTGTGTAGAGGGTTCCCTCCTAAAAATATCACCTCCCATGATGGGATAATCTTAATTTTCTCTACTCAAATTCTAGAAATTTTAGCTCAAAATTCAAATTCACTAGCCTATCAACCCTTTATGTTTGCTATACTTGCATGCACTTCTTCCACTGCAACTTCAACTGTTATGTCCTCTCCCTCTATTTCAGTTGGTTTAACTTAAATTGGCTTAGAAATTGGTTCAAAATTAGGGAACAAATGACAAGGTTGCAAAAAGGGAAAAAAGGGTTGTGTGTTTGTTTCTATGCTTGTTTCTTTTGGTGGATTTTTTTAAAAAACCTCAAAAATAATATACTATCTCCTCCCAACTAAAATCTTGAAGTGACCTCACTTCAATGTACGTTTTAAGGTGAAGGGAATGGTTATAGTTTATGGAAATAAACGAAATGGATGTAAATCATGTAGAATTAAATGTAAGGACATATTTAAAGAATTGGAAATCGATATTAATTATGGAAAATTAGTATCCATACCTATCGCTTTGGATGAACTTAACTCTATGCATGTGATATATTGTTAGAATGTTCACAACTTGATAGTGATTTGACATTGGTAATTGCAATTGGTGATGGTGGAAATGATAGGTTGGTGCATGTGGATTAAAGGCTGCAGTATGTACGATTGCTAGAAATGACAGGTAATTATTGTGTGTACCTTCATCAACAGGTCCCAAACTGAACTGTGGTAGATTTTATACATGAAGCTATGGGTCCCTACTGCATAGTGGAGAATTCTTGAAAATTATTGTGTTTGTGTCACCTGTATGTTGTGTGTACACGAAGTGGGATAAGGAATTATACCTGAGTGCTCATAGGAGATGAGTTGTGTAGCTCATCTACTAAGTCACTATGAGTACCAGTAGTATCTACTGTTGAGTTGTTATCTTTTGGTAGTATGTTTGTATAAGAACCACTACTTTGACCATATTGTTGCATTGGAGAAAGAAGGAAATCATCTTTTAGTGTTGGATTTTTGTATATCTTTAGTCTGTGGCTGTTAACTAATAGTGAAAATCTAACTGCATCTATGGTCTACAATTTCATTGCTCCATTGTGGAATACTTGATGTATTTTATATGGTCACAACCATTTGGATTGTAGCTTCCCCTTATAATCTTTATATCTAGAATCATATAATAAATCCCAGTCACCCACATTGAATTCCTTAGTATTTATAAATTGATCATGTCGTTTAGTCCTCTTTTTTGAATTATCTTTGTGTGATGCATGGCATCCATTCTAATTTCATCAAAAACCCATTCATATTTTGTAGCCTATCCTTCTATGTTGTTGTCAAGTCCATGTCTAGTTCAACAGTTGCTCTAAGTGTCTTGTATTCAAACTCTATTGGCAGAACTATTGTTTATCCATAGACCAACTCATAAGGAGTGAAACCTATAGTTGTTTTCCACATTGTCTTATAAGCCCACATTGCTTTAGGTAATTTAGTTTCCCAATATTTTTTTTGTGAATCTATATTGTTTTGGTTAGAATATTTTCAATTTCTCTATTTGTAACCTTCACCTTCCCATTGTCTTGGGGGTGATAAGGTGTTGATTTTTTATGCCTGGTTTAATATCCTTTAACCAATTTAGAAATGAGTTCAAAAGTGAACTGGGGAACTTGAACGACCATAATTTCTCTAGGTACTCCATACCTGGTAAAGATGTCTTCATACAGGAATTTAGCTACATTTCAATCACTAGCAAACTGTAATGCCTTGACTTCAACCCATTTTGTCAGATAATATGTGCAAACTAAAATATACTCTTTATTATTAGATGTTGGTGAAATTAGGCCAATGAAGTCTAGCCCCCATTTGTCAAATGGTGCTAATGCCAATTGTGGATACAAAGGAATCTCATCTGTCGTTGTTGAATTTCCCATCCTATAACATTTGTCGCAACTCCTTGTATGCTTTATTAAATCCTTATGAAGAGTTAGCCAATAGTAGCCAGTTGTTAAGATATTGAGTGTAGTCTTTTTGGCTACAAAATGACCCCCATAGGGCTCATCATGGCAATATTTTAGGATGTTAAATATCTCATCCTCTCTTATACATCTCCTCATAATATTATCTGGACTTGTATAGAATAGATAACCAAATACCCAAGAATATGGAAATATTTTATGCACCAACTGTCTCTTTTCTCTAGGAGAAAAATGTGATGGTACCTACCTTGCCACTAAGTAATTTGTAATATCAGCAAACCATGGTGTGTGTACATTCAGAGAAAAAAAATTCTCATTTGGAAAATAATCATCCACAAAACCTTCTTCTAGCTATGTAGGAAATCTAGACAAAAAAAATTCCACCACATTAGCTTTCCTAGGATTATCCACTATAGTTATATCAAACTCCTATAGTAAGAGCAACCATCTGACTAGTCTACCTCCAACCATAGGTTTTTTCATTAAGTACATTATTGCAGTGTGATCTGTGTGGATAAAGACTAGATACCTAGTGATGTAATGCCTAAACTTGTTAATGGCATAAACAATTGCCAACATCTCTTTTTCTATGATAGTGTAGTTAAGTTTTTCTCCTTGTAAGTTCTTATTGATGTAGTAGATAGCATACTCCTTGTTACCTTACTTTTGTCCCAATACTGCTCCTATAGAAAATTAGAAACATCAGTGTGTATGTGGAAAGGTAATGTCCAATTTTTCCCTCTCAAAATAGGTTTATTTGTCAAGGTTGTCTTAAGTGCTTCAAAGGAGTGCTGAAATTTCATGGTCTATTCAAATTCTATATCCTTGGTGAATAGAAAAAATAAAGGTGTTGTAATTTTTTTGAAGTCCTGAATGAGTCTCCTATAGTAGACTACATATCCTAGAAATCTCCTTACATCTATTTATTTTTTTGGCATAGGAAGTGTAGAGATGATCTCAATCTTGTTGGGATCCACTTGACTTCCTTCACTTGATATAAAATTCCCTAGAAAAATCCCTCGAGTCATCATCATGAAACATTTCTCATGACTCAGAGATAGATTATGTTCTTGACACCTTTTCAAAACCTTCTCTAGATTTTTGAGTGGTTCTTCATATGTTTCTCCATAGGTGGTGAAGTCATCCATGTAGATTTCCATGGAGTCATGAGTATAATCTAAGAAAATACTTAGCACTACCCTCTGGAAAGTGGTTGGGGCATTGCATAGTCCAAAGGGAACAAAAAAATAGGCATATTTTCTCCAAGGGCATGTAAATGTGGTTTTATCCTTGTCCTTTGGAGCTATCTTTATCTGGTTATAGTCACTAAATCCATCTAGGAAGGAGAAGTACTTTTTACCTGCTAGGGAATCAAGTATTTGGTCAATGAAAGGTAGTGGAAAGTGATCCTTCCTATGGTTGTGTTTATCTCTCTATATTCCACACATACTCTCCATTTTCCTCCTTTTTTAGTGACAATAACTAAAGGTGACACCCATTGACTATCAGAAATAGGGTAAATGAAGCTTGCATCAAGTAATTTTTGTAGCTTAGTTTTGACTATTTCTCTTAAGATAGGGTTCATTCTCCTTTGGGGTTATCTAATTGGATTGAAACCATAATTTATGTAGATCCTATGCATGCATAGGTCTGGATCAATCCCCTTCATGTCATGGTAGTCCCATGCAAAGGTTGTTGTGTGTTCAGGGAATTATGTTGTTCTTCACTTAGCCCATTGTTAACATTCAACATTTTACTTGGCATGATGTCTAATGTCTTAGATGTTGATTGTACAGATGAAAGGTCAAGTCCACTAATGTTTGGGACACATTGTAGAGAATGTAAAAGTTGGGATACTTCTTTTGATGAATTTGCAAGTATAATATTCTGCAGTGGATCCTGTAGACATGAAAGATAGTCTTATTGTTGTGAGTCCCTATCACAGTTATTCTATATGGTGTGGTCAATTATATCATCCTCATCTTGATTTTTCAATAGGGGGATAAATTCAATAGTCATGAGAGTTTGCAAGGAATAGTGGTCTTATTCATCTAAGCTAGGCCATATAGTTTGCTCTAGATTTTCATGAGGTTGGGCGAGTTGATAAAGGACTACTTTCTTAGTTGTCATTCCATTTAATATTATCATGTTCCTAGACCTACAACCTATGAATGCATTACTTTTTTTTAACCATAGTCTACCTAAAATAAGCTGCAAGACTGAAATTTGCAAGATATTCCCATGAATCTAATGCTATGACTAAGTCCTCATTGATCCCCTTAGGTTTCACTATTGATCTATCTACCAACTACAAAATAGTGGGTGTAGGTATAAGGTTAGATAACTAAAGTAACTTCATTGTCTCCTTAGTTATGACATTAATTTTTTCCCCTAAATCAATCAAGGTGTTCTTGATAAGGGTCCCATTTATCTTAACATCCACTACTGGACTTCCAAGGTATGTATATTTAGGGACAGTTATATTCCCTGGCATAATATCAACAAGGTTCCTTAAGACATGAACTATTTGAGGGTCCTTCCTCTTTCCCCCTGGATTTTTAAGATAAAGGTCTCTTACTATCTTGGAATAAATTGGGATATCCTTGATAGCTTGAATGAGGGAAATTTTGATACTTACATTCTTAAGCTGACCCAATAGGTCTCAACTTGGGTATGATGTCTTGGAATGGCTAAACACTCAAGGAATGGAGGCTTTGGACTTGAAATAGTATGGTTTACTTGATTTGACTAAGGCTCCAGAGGTGAATTTTTTAAAGCTTCTATAGTGGGTTCCTTATCCACCATCTCAACAATTTTATGGGATGAAGGCCCAACTAGTGTTTTCCTTGACCAGAGGTGGACATCACTCACTTCTACCCCATAAGTAGGGTATTAAATAGCCTCATTAGTGTATTCCTAAGGATAGGCTTGTTATTGTTGGATTTTGTGGTTGTGTTGTTGATATGTGGTTGTCATTGATGTCAACACTATTAGCATTAGTGCATTTGAAGTTGTATTTGTCAAGGATATTGAGAAAATTGTAATAAATGAGTTGCAGGTTCTCAGTGGTGAAGTGATGTTCTTTATGTCAGTGAGTTTTGTATGTTGTTGATCAGAGGTTGTGGACTAAAGAGTTTCTTGTTGAGTGTATCTAATTTATCCACGTTGAGTTTCAGAGATCCATGTGAAGATTTGATCGAGTTATGAAGATTTACATTCTGATATTTTTTTTGTTGCTTCAGTTGGTGTTTCTAATTGAAGATTATGTGATTCCAGTTAGTTTAGTTGATGTGGATGCTTCTCTAATGTTTTGTAATGTTTGTGGATGTTTCTATATTGTCCTCTATCTTTGTTGCACGTCTGCATTGATTGTTGTGCTAGTGGATGGTGATTTTCTCTTGTGTGTTCATGTTTTTCATGTTCTTGGCTAACATGGTGTTGAAGCGTATTGTAGATCTTCGAGGAGAAATTCATTGATGTGTTTTTGTGCTGGAAATGTTGATTTGGGTCTTCACTATGTTGTGGCTGACCTTGGTTGATTTGTATTGAAAATTATCTATTGTTTTGGGCCGACAGTTTGTATTCATTTTATTATTTCTTTGTGGCTAACTTGTAGCAAATATAATTTCATGTTGCGGATATATAAGAGAGATTGTTTATTTGAATTGAAGTGTGCAATGGTGTGCTTCTTTGTGTGTGTGTGAATATTGTTCAAATCATTTGAAGGCAAAGAAAAGTGTGAAGAAAAGTGAAGAATTGTTCATGTGCTTAATTAGAACTATAATCAGGCATTAGCAGATGCTATTTTCTCAGTTCAAAATCTGGATGGTTATAATCCGAATCTTTCTATAAGATAGTGTGTCTTACTTTGTAATTGGGCAGTGAGCTCTAGGCAGTGTGCCTAAATGCATGTGCATTCCCCATTTATTCTTCTGATACTTTTAACAGGGTATAATCTTGTGGATTGACCTCCACCATTGTTTTTCCCCTAACAAGGTTTCCACGTAAAATTCTTGGTGTTATGTGTGTTTCTGATGTGTTTTTGATTCATTCTTTCATTAATATTGATTAGATATGAGAATAAGGATTAATAAGTTTAATAAGTTTGAAATTCGGTGACAACTAATTCACCCCCCCTCTCAGTTCTCTTCCCTTGTGTTGCCAACAATTGGTATTAGAGAAGGTTCCTTGGAATAAGTTTAACAACTTGAGGTGATCCGGGATGGCAACATACAAGAAGAATAGTTCGAGCTTTGATGGAACAAATTATTCTTTGTGGAAGACTCGAATGGAGTGCCATCTGAGATGCATTGGAAAACCCTACTAGAGCATTACAAGTAATATGTATGTTATACCACCGAATGGTCCTACTACTTCTGCTGAGGTCAGGGATGCTGAGTATAATATCTAGGCTAAGGAAGCATTATTGAGTTCTTTAACTGATACTGAGATGACAAATGTTATGGATCTTAAGATTGCTTATGAGATCTGGAAAAATTTGGAAACTTTGTATGAAGGTGATGCTAATGTGAAGATTGCTAAGTTGCAAAGTCTAAAAGGGAAATATGGAATGTTGAGAATGGGTGATGATGAAAATGTTACTACTTTCATGCAAAGAGTGAATGAACTTGTGTGTGGTATTAGATGTGTTGGTGGAAAGTTGGAAGAATCAGAGATTGTTACTAAATTGTATAGATCCTTTCCTTTTCTTATAAAGTCAAAGCTAGAGCAATTGAAGAACTCTAAACTGTAACAAATGTAACCAAAGATATGTTGGTTGGTAAGCTGACTGCTTTTGAGTTGAGCGAATTTGGTGATGCCCTTCCTAAGGTTGAATCCGCATTTAAGGCTACTACTTTTGGAAGATATAGACAATGATATGATCTGGGTGAGAGTTCATCTAGAAAGACATTCAAGTATGAGGATGAAATTAGACAGATTGAAGAAGAAGAAGAAAGAGAGCTAGAAGAGTTGGAAGAACTTATTGTCAAAAGAGTATCGAGAGGAAAAGGTAAGTATGAAGGAAAATTGCCTCTTAAATTTTTTTCTTGCAATAAGATAGGTCATTTTGCATCAAGGTGTCTAGAAAGAGATTCTAAACCAAGACATAACAAGAATAAATTTCAAAGAAGTGTTACTATTTTGTTGATGAAGGTGTGACAGATGATGAATGTGATAAAGGTGAAGACAAATGGGTATGTATTGCTATCAAGGAAAATAATCTTGTATCTACTGAATCTACTACTTGTACAAATGTGGAGAAAGCCCTAGCTACTCGAGTTGAAGAGAAAGATGAATGGATGATTGATAGTGGATGTTCACATCATATGACAGGAGATAAAAGTAAGTTTGTGAGCTTGGAAAAGTATGATGGTGGTGTTGTGAGATTTGGTGATAACACAACTAGTGTGATATGTGGCAGAGGATGCATTTCTCTTAATGGTAAGAATAATACTGATGATGTCCTGTATGTGGAAGGCTTGAAGCATAATCTTTTGGGTGTCGGACAAATGGTTGATAAGGGTTACAATCTTCAGTTCAAGGATGGAAAGTGTAAAATATTGGGATGTTCTAGAAATGTGATTGCATTAGGTACAAAAACAAGAGGTAATATCTTTCATCTGAATGCTGCTAGTAAAAGTTGGTTGTGGCATAGGAGAATGTGTCATGTTAACTTTGATAACATTGCCAAGATAAGTTCTAATAAGGCTATGAGCGATCTACCTAAGTTGGTAAAACCTACTAATGCCATTTGCAAGGAATGTCAGTTGGGAAAGAAAACTAGAATTTCATTTTAGAGCAAACAAAATTATTCAAATGAATTGTTGGAGCTTGTGCGTACTGATTTGTGTGGTCCCTCTAGAATCAAAAGTTTACAAGGTTACAGGTATTTCATGTTACTTATTGATGATTATTCAAGAATGATGTGGGCTAATTTCTTAAGGGAGAAATATGAAGCACTGGAAAAGTTCAAGATCTTTAAGGTATGGTTGAGACAAAGACTGGTTTGAAGATTAAATGTCCGACATCAGATAGAGGCAGTGAATTCACTTCTAGTGAGTTTAATTCTTTTTGTGAAGAACATGGAATAAAGAGACAATTATCTGCATCGTGGACCCCTCAACAAAATGGAGTTGTGGAAAGGAAGAACAAAATAGTTCAAGATGTTGCTAGAACCATGATGCTGGAAGGAAATGTCTCTCATATCTATTGGAGAGAAGTTGTGAGTACTGCTGTGTATATCCTCAACCAGGTACAAATCAAAGGTGATACTGGTAAGACCCATTTTGAGTTATGGACTTCATAAGCCTACTGTTAGATATTTTAAAATCTTTGGGAGTAGATGCTATATCAAAAGAGATGAAGATATAGGAAAGTTTGATGCTAGGAGTGATGAAGGAATCTTTTTGGGTTATTCTACTAAAAGCAAGGCCTACCGATGTTACAATAAGAGATTGAATAAAATGGTTGAAAGTGCAAATGTTAAGGTTGATGAAGACATTGCTAGACCATCCAAAACCTATGGATATGATTTTGATGATTAGAATGATAGTATAAACAAAGGCCAGACTTCAAATCAAGTGAAAATCATTCCAGTGAATCAAGAAAATCAAGAGGAAGAAGAAACGAGTGAAGTTTCAAAAGAGAACACAAGAGCCTAAAGTTCAAGAAAATTCTAAGAAGACTCTAAGGTATGTAATATTGAATCATTCAGAAGATCAAATTATTGGTGATAAGAGTAAAGGTGTCTAGACTAGGAGAAAAATTGTAGAATAATATTGCTTGATTTCAAATACTGAGCCTACTAATGTGAATGAAGCATGCAAAGATGAACATTGGTTTGAAGCAATGAAAGAAGAGCTACAACAGATTGAGAAAAATGATACATGGATTCTTGTTCCTAGACCTAAGGATAAAAATGTAATTGGAACTAAATGGGTCTTTAGAAACAAATTGAATGAGCAAGGTGAAGTGGTTAGAAACAAAGCAAGATTGGTATGCAAAGGATATTCACAGATGGAAGGAATTGATTTTGAAGAGACTTTTTCCCCTATTGCTAGAATTGAAGCTATGAGACTATTTCTTGCTTATGTTTCTTACAAAGATTACAAGGTTTATCAGATGGATGTCAAGTTTTCTTTTCTAAATGGAAAATTGGAAGAGGTGTATATTGAGCAACCTAATGGATTTTAGTTGACTAATAAGGGAGATATGGTTTGTCAGTTGAAGAAAGCACTATATGGTTTTAAGCAAGCCCCTAGAGCATGGTATGCCAAATTGGACAAGTATTTGTTGAAGCTTGGATTTAACAAAGGTACTGTTGATAGTAATTTGTATTTCAAAAATGATGATAAAGATTTGATTGTGGAAGTTTTTGTTGATGATATCATTTTTGGAGGCGATGATGGTTTGTGCATGAAGTTTTCTAATGAGATAAAGAGTGAGTTTGAGATATCAATGATTGGTGAGATGAAATTATTTTTGGGATTGCAAATTACTCAGTTAGATAAAGGTATTTTTATATCTCAGTCCAAGTATGTGAAGGAATTGTTGAATAAGTTCAGTATGGAAGATTCAAAGCCAGTTGGTACATCCATGGTGACCGGATGCAAGTTGAAAATAGATGATGATTCTTCGAAGGAAAATTAGACTAGATACAGATCAATGATTAGTGGATTTATTTATTTGACTCAAACTAGACCTGATATCATGAATGTTGTATGTATTGTTGCTAGATTTCAAGCCGATCCTAAGGAATCTCATGTGACTGTTGTAAAGAGAATTTTTAGATACTTGAAGGGAACAGTTGACTTTGGTTTATGGTATGCTAAAGATGATGATCTTACCTTGAGTTCCTTTACTGATGTTGATTGGGCAGGAGATGTGGATGACAGAAAAAGTACTAGTCGTGGAGCATTTTTCTTGGGTAAGAATCTAATCTCATGGTTAAGTAAAAATTAGAATGCCATTTCTTTATCTACTACAGAGGCCGAATACATTGTTGTTGCTAACAATTGTACTCAAGTATTATGGATGAAGAAGATGCTGAAAGATATCAAAATTGTACATGATGAGCCTATTGCTATATTCTGTGATAATTCAGGTGCCATTGATATTTCTAAGAATCTAGTGCTACATTAAAAAACCAAGCATATATCTATCAAGTTTCACTTTTTGAGAGAAAAGGTAAGTGAAAAGGAATTCAGATTGGAGTATGTGCCTACTAAGGAGCAGATTATAGATATCTTTACAAATTTGTTGCCTAAGGATACTTTTGAGTATCTCAGAGGGAAGTTAGGGATGATTACCCCTCCTAATTAGAACTAAGGATGCATTGCATTGCATCATTTTTTCCATTTCATAATCATATCTTGTTTCAGATTGATGTTGTGGTGGTTGCTACTCAGGGGGAGTAGTTAGATGGTTCAAAAATTCAGATATGTGGTTCAGAGCTTAGAGATCTTTGTCATTTATTTCAAAGGGGGAGAAGAGTAATGTGAAAAAATGGTGATTATTTGGGTAAAATAGTCTTGTGGGGAGAAGATCATGTGAAAGAGTTAAGGAGAAAAAGAGTCAAAACCTAAGGGGGTGTAAGTGTTAAGAGATAGTTGCGTTGATGGTGTTTTTCACATCATGTGTTTCCATCAATTCCAAAGGGGGATATTGTTGGATGTTGTGGTTTTGTTTCTGATATGTGGTTGTCACTGATGTCATCATTATTAGTATTAGAGCATTTAAATTTGTATATGTCGTGGATATTGAGAAAATTGTAATAAATGAGTTGCAGGTTATCAGTGGTGAAGTGATGCTCTATTTGTCAATGAGTTTTGTACATTGTTGATAAGAGGTTGTGGACTAAAGGGTTTGTTTCTGAGTGTATCTAGTTTATCCACCTTGAGTTTCAGAGATCCGTGTGAAGATTTGGTCAAGTTATGAAGATTTACATACTGACATTTTTTCTATTGCTTCAATTGGTGTTTCTGATTGAAGATTATGTGATTCCAGTTAGTTCAGTTGTTGCAGATGCTTCTCTGATATTTTGTAATGTTTTTGGATGGTTCTAGATTGTGCTCTATCTTTTTTTCACTTCCGCATTGACCGTTGTGCTTGTTGATGGCAATTTTCTCTTGCGTGTTCATGTTTTTCATGTTCTTGGCCGACAGGGTGTTGAAGCGTGTTGTGGATCTTCGAGGAGAAATTATTTGAAGTTTTTTTGTGTTGGAAATGTTGATTTGGGTCTTCACTATTTTTTGGCCGACCTTGGTTTATTTTCATTGAAAATTATCTATTGTTTTTGGTCGACAGTTTGCATTTATTTTATTATTTCTTTGTGGCCAACTTGTAGCAAATGTAATTTCATGTTGCGGATATATAAGAGTGATTGTTTATTCAAATTGAAGTGTACAAGGGTGTGCTTATGTGTGTGTGTGTGAATATTGTTCAAATTACTTAAAGGCAAGTGAAGAAAAGTGAAGAAGAATGAAGAAGTGTTCATGTGCTTAACCGAAACTGTAATCAGGCATTAGCAGATGCTATTTTCTCAGTTCAAAATCTGGATGGTTGTAATCTGAATCTTTTTGTAAGAGAGTGTGTCTTCCTTTGTAATTAAGTAGTGAGCTCTAGGTAGTGTTCCTGAATGCATGTGCATTCCCCATTTATTCTTCTTATACTTTTAATAGGGTATAATCTTGTGGATTAACCTCCACCGTGGTTTTTCCCCTAACAGGGTTTCCATGTAAAAATCTTGGTGTTATGTGTGTTTCTGATGTGTTGTGGGTTCATGCTTTCATTGATATTGATCAGATCTGAGAATAAGGATTAATAAGTTTAATAAGTTTGAAATTCGATGACAACTGATTCACCTCCCCCTCTCAGTTGTCTGCCCTTGTGTTTCCAACAATTATTGGGGTTAGGTGTAGTTTGGGAAGGTAATTTTGGTTCTCTTGGTGGTTGAGATGTTGGGTTTTGTGGATTGGGAATGATAACCTACTGTTGTGGCTGAGAAGGTAGCAAGGGTTGTTGGTAGTTCATATTTTGGTGCTACCAGTGTTGGTCCTTTTTCTATTGTGGATGCCAATGATTTTGTTGCACTAGCCATTGAGGGTTGTAGGTAGAGCCTTGGAAAATTTTCTATGTCCATGCAATTGTTTTTGTTGGTTCTAGTTTTGTTGAGGGTTTTTCCATTACTAAGGGTTTTTCCATTGGTTTTGGGTGCTTTCCCAAGGTTGAGTGTTCCAAGTATAGAAATTTTGATTACCAACTGGAAATGATGTATTGAAATTTAAAGGGTCTTGTGGCATAAACTTTCTTGGTTGACATGGCCTTCTTGAGAAATGTAGAACAACTATCCATGTTCACCTTCCAATGGTTGAAAATATGGTTTCTCTTATTTTTCTTATGTAATACTTTCCACCCTTTTATACTTGCAGTTGTCTTTTCTTTGTCTACAATTGGGGAGATATTTAGTAAGTATTGCTTCAACCTCCTCTTGCTTTTTCTTCATGTGTAGAGTGTCCAAATGAGTGGCTATATGAATTATAATATCTTCTTTCATTTTGTACAATAGGTTACTTAATTCTACTCTTGAAACCCCATTGGATGTCTTTCTAATGGTAGATGTTTTTTCCCCCCTTGTCCTTTTGGTAAAGGTCCTTGAATAGTTTCTATGAACCTTGCAGATTTCTTCAAAGGGTAATTAAGTCACATCCCCTGGCCCAATAAGGTTAAGGGAATCCATGCAATCATCATTTAATCCTCTTAAAAATACAAGCTTTAGGGATTCTTCTGAGAGTCTAATCTTTGGTTTCTTCTTCAAGTAGAATTGGAACCTTTATACATAATCCTCCAATGATTCATCCTCTTTTTGAGTCATTCTTAAAATGTCATCTCTTCTCCTATAAACTCCTCTACAATAGTTCTAGTATTTTTCCAATAATTTAACATTTTCATAGTGTTCCAATATGGAACAACATTGTTTCCTAGTCCCATAAACCATCTCATGGTAGCATCCTTCAAAGTTGCAAGAAATAGCTTGAGCCTATGAGCATTAGTTGTGTGCTCATGGCTCCTATATAGTACATCAAACTCTAACAATAATGTGTCTCAATCCTCAGTTACCAAGAAATAGAATAATGGAAATGCTAAAGAAGGTATATTCTTTAGGATAGTAGCCCTTTCTTGGTTGGTAATGGGAAATTCAAATGTCACATGTTCTAGTGGATCATCCACTATTGCATCATCCATGGTTTGGAAGGTCTTCTCTATGATTACAATACATGTTGGTGAAAGGGAAATTTATTTTCTAGGAATACCCTCACTTTGATAATTATGGTCACCAATATCTGCTCTAGCTTGTTGAGTTGAGGGGAGAAATCTTCCCAAAGTGTCTCTCTTCCTCTGCATGCAATAGGTATGACTTTCTATAGCAATGGCTCCTACATAATGTTAGTGAAATGTTCTAGTATTTGAGGAAATAAAACCTAATTGTCCTAATACTGAAAGCAAATTTTAAACTAGGAAAGCTTTGAAAAAACATAAATAAATAATTGAAAGTAACACCATCCCCGACAATGGCACAAAAAATGTAGAGTTTTGTACTGTAGAAAAAAGGAAACTTGCTTGATTTGTGCAATAATTGATGATAAATTGAACTTAATGAGGCCTTGATTTAGTGTTGTGAGGCATTTTTCACATCCACACTAGGTCTTGGACCTTTTCAAATTGAGTAAAATGCATTTAACGTCTTGTAAAGGTGTTGTAAAGTGTTGTAAGAGACTTTCACGCTTTTTTAGACTTAATGGACCCATTTCTCCTTAATTCAAAATTATAAAATGTGTTTAATAACACTGTCACATCAATCTCGAAGGCTTGTAAAATAAACTTAATGGTAAACTAGTGTTGTAATGTGTCTTGCACATTCACATTGGATATTTTGCCTTCCTAGGCTCTGTGGACCTCATTTTAGTGTTGTAAAGTGTATTTAATCATACTTTCACATTGAATTTTGTGTCCCAAGCCCTAATTTATCTTTACATCATCACTAATAGGCCCCTATTGCCCCATATTGTGCATCCCGAGGCAATATTTGATGAAATAACCGACATAGACATCATATAAACCTTATTTTCTTATTTCCTAGCATCTTAGCTAGAAAAATGGCCCCTATGGGACCCATTCTCCATGCATGGTGAATCAATCCCATCCAGGTGGGACCCATTCACCATGGGTGGTGAATGAGTCCCATTTGGCCCACTTTTGACCTTTGAGTGGGAAAATTTGAAATTTAAGTTTATTATTTTTGCATGTCGGCCTTGGGGATCCAATTTACAAGCTAATAAGGTGAATTTCCTATAAAATAAACTCTCAAACCCTAAATAATAACCATTCTTCATTATTCATCCATCATTCTTCCATCTCAAGTCAAGAAAGCTAGGGTTTCATCATTTCAAGCCATTAAGATAGCAATTTTCAAGCATTCAAGGACAGATTCTTCATGTTTTGCTACAAACATTCAAGTTCAATCATCATGGAAAGGTAATAAACTCCATTATTAAATGTTTCATTATATTCTTTCTCCATTTTGGTTTAATTACCTAAAAGGGGTTTGACCAAGGCAAACCCCCATGCCCTAACATTTCACATTTCTCTCTCTTGTCTTGTGTGTTTGTAGATTTAGGCATATTGAAGACTTGGAAATCATTGAAGATCAAGTTGTAAAGCTGTTTAAGACACCTTCCTATTGACCAAGGAAAAATATCAACAAAAATTCACTTTCAAGTTCAGAAATCAGACTTTTGGAGGCAAACACCTATCAGGAGCCGAAGAGCAAATCAGGGACTTCATTTTCCACTTTCAGATTTTCAAAAATTCAAAAGTGGAATCATTCTACATGGGTGGTGAATGAGTCCCACTGCTAGGCCTGATTTTGGTTTTCTACAGTTTTGGATACCCATTTGTCTAAAATGGGCTCCAATTCAATTTTCCAGAACTGGGACTAATTTTCCCATAATGGCGAATGAGTCCCACCAGGCCTGAAAATCAACATTAGTAGAATTTCAAAAGTAATTTCCTGTCTCCATCCATATTTTAGGTGCACACTTTTAGTTCCATCCATTTCTGTTCAATTTTGTTCACATTTCTAAGTGTTTTTGCATTACACAATGTGTTTTCAAACAAGTCACATTTCTTAGGTTTTGCATACTTGATCAATCCATTTCATCATCTAGTTGTATTTAGATAATTGAATTTAGTATTAATTTCAACATACATATCTTATTTTGAATGAACCACATAGATTTTGGGTGTGGGATCTATCTCTTTTCATTAGGTGAAAAACCCTAATTGAGCAAAAGAGACATAACATTCCTTCCAACTTTAAAATCTTTGGTTCATTTTGGTGAACCTACTTTTCGAATACTTCTCTTTTCTGATTTGGAGTCCATCATAGATCTAGCCTTGCATTTACTTTGCATTAGTTAATTGGTATGCTAGGTTCCAAATTTTGCATTCATAAAAAGTGCATTTAGGTTGCATTGTTGGTATCTAAATTCATTTCAATTTTCTGAAATTCTGTATTTTTCACTTAGTTATGCATCATAGCACTAAAAAAACATCAACATCACTCAAAAAAAATTGAAAATTCTAAAAAGAGTTCATACTGGGACTCATTCGCCACCTTGGGCGAATCAGTCCCTTTTCACCCCTGAAATTGCCCTTTACATAACTAAAAACCCCATTTTTAAGCTTTTGTTTGATGCCTTTACCTACCTGTATCAGTTAGTTTAGTTTTTGTAACATGCTTTTCACTAGATCTCACTTAAAATAGCTCATTTCATTGCTCCATTTTACATTTGCATTATTCACATGTTATTTTCTAATTGGTGCATAATGTAATCGAAACATTACCTTGTTTCATATCTAAAAATTTCATTTCATTTTAGGTCATTTCATTGCACTTTCTTTCCTTTTTTATCACAACATGTTTTCTTTCAAACGATGTGGTTTCGATTTGGTTAAAAATGGATTGCATAAATACAACATTCCCTCTTATGAGTTCAATTTGGATGAGGACTTTAAGAAACATGATCAAACCCTTGGTGCAATCCTTAATATTACATTAACCATTGGTGTGTATGGAGGTGTAGACAATCATAACACACATACTTTTTTTTCTCCTGATACCTCTCCTATTAGTGATGAAGGTATCTTGGTGAAGGAAGTTACAAGTCTTGAGGGTCTTGATTTTCCATCTCCTTATTCCCCTTTGGAAGATGTTAGACAACAAGAACATGAGATCATAGACACATTCCTAAAAATCACCTTACCAAGTCTCCATGGTCATGACAATCAAACTTGTCCATCTCCTAATATCCCTCCTCGATGTAAAGAGGAAAGGTTGGTGTTAGAAGACATCCCTATCAAGAATCATGAAACCCTTCATCCTCCCTTCCCTAATGCTCCTCCCATTTGAGAAAATATATTTGAAAACCATAGTGGTCATTCTCTTGATGCCTCCCCCACTTGTGATGAAGCTACTTTACCCTTGGATGAACATATTACAAGTTATCTTTGTAGGGTAGATAATATGGAACAAGAGAATAAGACCTTAAAGACAATGGACACTCAACTAACACCTTCTCATAATCATCCCCCTCTTCATAATCCCATCATTGATCATTCCCCTATTGGTGATGACATTATTGTGGAAGAACCAAGCCTTACTTGTCAAGCACATATGGCTTGTTGTTCTCCTAAAAACTCTCCTCCTAGGTAGAATATCATGGTGCTAGAATGTGGCAACACTAATAATGTGTCTTCCTTCACTAAACAAGTGCTTCTTGATTTCCCTTTATTAGAGATACATCAAACCAAGAATGTTGAGGTTATGAATGAGAAAGTGTCCATTAGATCCCCCTTGATCAATGGATCTCATACATACCCTGTGGGACACCCTAACAACCCTCTAATTCTCTACCCACCTTCACACAAACAACAAACTCAAAATAAACCTGAACTTATCCTTTACCCTCTTTAGAATAATGTGTCACAACAACTGAGTCATAATACCATTGCTCATACATATAACACTCGAAACAATCCGCAACCACCACAACTAACCCTGACACCCTTATCGTTTCCTAATCCTATCCCACCTAACCCTTTCTTACCAGGTCGCAAGGAGTATGATCTTGTCAAGCAACTTAAGAATACTCCTGCTAAGATATCATTGTGGGACCTTATTCAAGCCTCCCCTCACTATCACAACATGGCCCAAACAACCTTACAACAAGTTCTTGTCCCTTCTAATGTGCCACCAACTAATATAGTAGCAATGATTCAAGGCCTAAACATTGACATTGTTTTCCACCAAAGTGAACTCCCCTCTTTAGATGTGCAAAAACAAAATGATTCTTTCATGATCATCACTCAATACAAAACAAAAGGTATAAAGATAACTCTCGTAGATACTGGTTCTACTCTTAATGTGTGTAGTGTGACCCTTTTGGATAGGCTTGGCATTGATCAATCAACCATTCGACCCGATTCTTTCTCTATTAATGGATTTGACAATGTCAAAAAGAAATCATTAGGGGTAATCATTATGCTTCTTACCAATGGAGTGGTCACCTTGAATACACCAATCCATGTTATACCTTATGAAATTTCATGCAATCTTATCTTAGGTAGACAGTGGATTCATGCCATGAAAGGTGTGCCTTCCACTCTTCATCGCAAAATGAAATACATCTACAACAACACAGTCCACACACTTGACGTTGATCTTGAACCTGATAATTCCCTAAAACTTGAGAAAAACAAATAAAATTCCTTAAACACATCAACATCAACTACACCAGTGGAACCTGTACACCAAAATGATAATGAACAATAACTTAAACAACACACGAAGCTATTAGACGATGATTGGGGTTCCTTGTATTTTGAACATGACTTCATGGGAGAGTACACGACCATACACAAAGATTCAAATAGGGAAAACAAAAAAGTAGATTATCATTCGAAAGCATCCACCTCAACCACTTTAGACAATGAAATACACTACATGTCCATCTTTGACAACGCTTATCAACAACCGCCAACCAATCAAAAAGAAATGAAAAATCTTTATGGAAAAGGGTACGAGCTTATGAAACAACTTGGCTATAGTGGAAAAGGATGTGGTGCTCATGAACGAGGTATCCACAACCCGATAGACCCTATCACACAACAAAAAACTCATGGTCTTGGTTATTTCCCTTTGATAGAAATTTCCAAGCCTTCACTCGACATTAACAATCTCACACAACACACTCCTAAATCATCCTTAACAGTCATCCATCCTGAACTCCTTGACACTAGTGGTCTTGAACATCATCCTTTACACAATATGACACAAACAACAAACTCTTCACTTAATTTCAATGTCATCTCACAAGATACCAATTATTTTCATCCAATATATTTTTCCTTCTCTTGTAAGAGTGAGAACAAAATCTCGTAATCTAGAGAAACTTGTGTAAGTATGGAATCTACTACTAAGCAAGATGTATCTTTGACGCAAACCACAAGACCACCTTCTACCATTGATCAAGAGGGAATCTTGTCAAGACTCCTCCAAGATCACTTGATCACCCTCCCTCCCAGAACTCAAAAGAAATGCTCTTACAAGACTTCATTATATTCCTATCATAGATTTCATGGTCACTCCACTAATGAATGTAATGCTTTGAGTCATAAAATACAACATTTTCAAGAGTTTGGTATGCTTCCCTTTGTGGGGGCACCTAATTCCTCTAATTGATATTGATTTTCACTCTTTCCTACATTTCATCAATCATTTTGGCTCACCTTTTTCCTACACTAAGTGGGGGCAAGGGGTTCGATATCCTTGTCATTGTATGTCACTTGTCCTTGCCTCCTTTGGCAGGTCGTTAACCTTTCATGAACATATAAGAGCAAGCTTGGGATGTGGAAAACATGCCTTAAGTTGGCTCGCATGTGACATACTTCCCTTCTTCGTGACATAGCTTATCAGAAACATATGACTTGGCATAGGGATTTCCAAGTAAGCTCTCATGTCTCCTTCTACTTTAAAGCAATTTCTCACAATATTGGTGTTCGCAGCCACTTTAAAGTGGGGGCATACATCACCACTCACATTTCATTGTGTGATTTCTTTCTTCTTGCAATGTGTCCTTTTCTTGGTGGAGTGATTGGGCTTGATTCCCTCCAAGAGCGTGATACTTTTTTTGACACATCCTCTCTTGGAGACGTTAAGCACAATGTCCTCTAAGATGATACCTTGCATGAATTAAGCAAAATCCCTTTGAACAATTCTTGCACTATTTTGCATTAACAATGTCTATGAGTGTTAAGCATACAAAGTTTTGCTTACCTCATAGAGCTCAAAAATAATTTTCCTTTGTGGCACCTTATTAAAGTTATCAAGAGGTATAACTTTGTTATGGTTGAGGGGGAAGCCCACATGGCATGACTTTCCCCATAGCCACCTATGTGTTTGTGAGTGCATACCAACTAGTGTATGTATTTCACCTTTTAGGATTTCTCACCCCACAGACAATCATAAGTTTTGTGGCCCCAAAGTGGGTATGTTGTGGACTTCTCACCCTATGGATGACCTAAAGTTCTGTGGCCCCAGAGTGAGTGCATCCTTTCCACCCCATCTTTCTTCCTAGTTCTTGTCATTGCATGATTAAGTATCTTGATGGTTTGACTAAGGATCTTGGATCCTGGGGGATTGTCTACTTTCTTGATCTTTTTCATTATTTGTCATCTATATCTATACACTTGGATCTCTCTTGAATGTCTACTTTAGTGTGAATTTGAAGCAAGTTCATCCTCTCACTAAAGTGGGGGCTAAATGTACCATAGAAAAAAGGAAACTTGATTTTGGGAATAATTGATGATAAATTGAACTTAATGAGGCCTTGATTCAATGTTGTGAGGTGTTTTTCACATCCACACTAGGTCTTGGACCTTTGCAAATTGAATAAAATGCATTTAACGATGTCTTGTAAAGGTGTTGTAAAGTATTGTAAGAGTCTTTCATGATTTTCTAGAATTAATGAACCCGTTTCTCCCTAATTCAACATTATAAAATGTGTTTAATAACATTATCACATCAATCTAGAAGGCTTGTAAAATAAACTTAATGGTAAACTAGTGTTGTAATGTGTCTTGCACATTCACATTGGATATTGTTCCTTCCTAGGTTGTTGGACCTCATTTTAGTGTTGTAAAGTGTATTTAATCACACTTTCACATTGAATTATGTGTCCCAAGCACTAATTGATATTTACATCATCACTAATAGGCCCCTATTGCCCCATATTGTGCATCCTGAGGCAATATTTTATGAAATAACTGACATAGACATCATATAAACCTTATTTTCTTATTTCCTAGCATCTTAGCTAGAAAAATGGCCCCTATGGGACCCATTCACCATCCATGATGAATCAGTCCCATCCAGGTGGGACCCATTCACCATGGGTTGTGAATGAGTCCCATTTGGCCGACTTTTGACCTTTGAGCAGGAAAATTTGAAATTTAAGTTTATTATTTTTGCATGTCAGCCTTGGGGATCCAATTTACGGGCTAATAAGGTGAATCTCCTATAAAATCAACTCTCAAAACCCTAAATCATAACCATTCTTCATTATTCATCCATTATTCTTCCATCTCAAGTCAAGCAAGCTAGGGTTTCATCATTTCAAGTCATTAAGATATCAATTTTTAGACATTCAAGGTCAATCATCATGGCAAGGTAGTCAACTCCATTATTGCATGTTTCATTATATTCTTTCTCAATTTTGGTTTAATTACCTAAAAGGGGTTTGACCAAGGCAAACCCCCATGCCCTAACATTCAACATTTCTCTCTCTTGTCTTGTGTGTTTGCATATTTAGGCATATTGAAGACTTGGAAACCATTGAAGATCAATTTGTAAAGTTGTTGAAGACACCTTCCTATTGGCCAAGGAAAAATATCAACAAAAAGTCATTTTCAGGTTCAAAAATTAGAATTTTGGAGGAAGACACCTGTCAGGAGCCAAAGAGAAGATTGGGGACTTCATTTTCCACTTTTGGATTTTTCATGGCAAATGAGTCCCACTGCCAGGCCTGATTTTGGTTTTCTACAGTTTTGGATACCCATTTTTCTTAAACGGGCTCCAATTCAGTTTTTCAGAACTAGGATTGATTCACTCAGAATGGCGAATGAGTCCCACTAGGTCTAAAAATCAACATCAGCAGCATTTTAGAAGTCATTTCTAGTCTCCATCAATATTTCAAGTGCACACTTTCAGTTTCATCCATTTATATTCAATTTTGTTCACATTTCTAGGTATTTTTGCATTTGATCAATCATTTTCATCATCTAGTTGCATCTAGATCATTGCATTTAGTCTTAATTTCATCATACATATCTTAGTTTGAATGAACCACATAGATTTGGGGTGTGGGATCTATCTCTTTTCATTAGGTGAAAAACCCTAATTGAGAAAAAGAGATATAGCATTCCTTCCAACTTTGAAATCTTTGGTTCAAGTTCCTACTAATATCTAGTAAACTTGGTGTCAATCACACAATTCAGAGGGGAAACCTAGTTGAACAATCCACTTTAACCGTTATAAAGACCTTTATTGAATTATTGACCAAGGCTAGTAAGCTTGTGATGGTACTCGCATTGTATGTGCTTTTAAAGTTTCAAGACTACCTAAATCATCCTAGCATAGGTGTTTACACTTGCTGAGAAATCATAAAAATGCATAACAGTAAAAAGTAATGTTGGCACTATTGCTACGGATTCTTACAGTATAAGACTATGACTAATTCACTGTCAAGGAATGAATGCTAGAATTTAACTAATACTATTAACTAAGCCTACACACTAGAGTACAACAAGCTTAAGAAAACTAAGGCATAAATGTGAAACAAAAATTGTTTATGAATCAATTTACAACTGTAACACAAGGAATCTAATTAACACAACATGCAATTATGAAATAATTGCTATAACAGAAGTAATTATACAGAAGATGAAGTGAAGGATAGTTACCTTGAGTGGCCCTTGCTCAAGTGACTATCTCCACTAATCTAACCCTGAAAAGGTGGAAAATAGGCTCACCTGAAATGGAACTTAATGATGAACCTATTTTACTCCTAATTTCATTTAATATGTGTGCTATATTATGTAAATGAGAAACATAAATCAAATCTAACCCAGCTACTAGTCAAAAGGAAGATCTAGAAAGGGTCAAATTTTGTGTACCTTTCAACAAAAGTGTTTTTTCAAACCTCACTAAGGACTCATTCACCTTATGGAGAATGGGTCCTGGCTAGGGCTCTGGAAAATCAGTTTTTGGGTTCTATTCCTCTCAACCTACACTCCCAGATTTTAGTCGAGCACTATCAGAAAGATAAAAATAAATCTTGTAGCTCAATTTCCATGATTTTGCAAGAAAGGTGACAACTTTAACAAGTTTTCAACTTTCTCCAATTGATATTTAACCTAAAATCTACAATCACGCATCAAAGAGGAGAAAAATGTTGTTTTTTTAGGGAATAGAGTGTTTCCTTGGTCAAACCCCATTTTGGTAATTAAACCTTGTAATGAAACAATGCATAAAGGAATGATGAATGAACAAAATGAAATGTCACAACTCACCACACCTTAGTTGAAACCTTGGATAAATCTAAAATCTAGCATGAAGTGGCCTCAATGAATATAGATCTTGATCATGAACTGTGATGTGAAACAAATGCCTTGCATATGCTTGAATTGATCTTGAATACTACATCAACACACTAGCTCAAAAAAAATGCATGATACATTATTCCTTTGAAATGATGAAATTAATCTTGATTTATGCAATAATATTCTACAAATATACCATTGAATGCCTTGAAAATGATGTTGAATGCTCTCAATAATTCTATAGATTGATCTCATGAAGTCACATAAAAGTTCTAGGATGAAACATAGTGAAATAGCCTGATATTTATACATAACATTAATTCTTGAAATTCAAATATCACAAGACAACATCAAAAAATGGATTTGAAATCATTAAAATGCAGTGAAAAACATATTTCAAAGAGGGGTCCTAGGTCTAAGTGAGGACCCATTCCCCATGTCGCGAATGGGTCCTAGTCCACTTACCTAGGACACACTTCAGGAAATGTGAAATGTTATGTGAAAATAGGGTCCTAGGACTAGGTGAGGACCCATTCGCTATGTGGTGAATGGGTCCTAGGTCACCTACCTAGGACACACACCTAAAATTAAGTGTTGTGTAATGGCATTTATGAATGTCAGGTTTTATCCCTCAAAATTTGCATTTAATTAGGCTTGGATTTGAATTAAAGGGGCCAATTAAGAAAAAATAACCTTAATTATTTAATGAAGCCCTAGATTAGTGTGAAAGTGTAAAGGTACACTTTACAACACCCCAAATAAGGCACAATTAAGTCCATTTAGTTAAAAAGGCCCCTACACTTAATGTGAATGTGTGAAACACATTACAACACTAAATCAAGGTAACATTAGGCTATTATTAATTATTCCCAAACTAAGGGAAAAATAGTTACTTTTTTCATTACTATATTTTCCCCCACTTTAGTGAGAGTATGACCCCATGTCAAACTCACACTAAAGTAGACATTCAAGACACTTATGTATGCAACAATGACAAAGGTACACAATCATACAACATCAAATACCAAGAATATCAAGCCTAGATGGTCCAATGCAATAAGGAACACATCTAAGCCATTGGTTTTGTTTTTTCAAGCTCACTCTGGGGTAGTGGAACCTCAGGCTGTCCACTAGGTGAGTATCTCAAAAGGGTGGAAAATGAGAGAATCATATTAGGCTCCCATACCATATCAAAGTTATCCTCCTAATAACTTCAATAAGGCACCACAATGCTAGGCAAGGCTCCATAGGAAAGCAAGGTGTGTTATGCTAGGCGGACTTGAATTTAGCATTCGAGCTTCATAGGGATTAACAAGTTGCACTATGCTAAACACCCATGAACAAGGAAAGGATCCACAAGCAAGAAAGATGTGTTATGCTTGGTGGCCTTGAATTTAGGGTTTTGAGCTTCATAAGGCTAACAAGTTGCATTATGTTAACATTTATGAACAATAATGCTAGTAAATTTTTTTGTTCAAAAGGATTTTTCTTCTTTCATGCAAGGTCTTCTTCTTAGGGAACATCATGCCTAATGTCTCCAAGAGAGGAAAAATCAAGAGTAAAAGATTCAAAACTTAGGGAATGTAGTGCATCGCATCACTATTAAGAGAAAAGTTGTATCATAAGACATATCACACTCTTGGAGGACATCAAACCCAATGACATCACCAAGAAAAAGACACATCACAAGAAAAAAGAAAATCACACCATGCAAAATGTCGAAAGATATTATCAATGTATGCCCCCACTTTAAAGTGGTTGCTAACACCATTGTTGTGAGCAATTTCTTTAAAGTAGCCAATGTTTACTCCTAAGACATGAGAGCTTCCTCGAAAATCCCTATGCCAAGTCATATGTTTCTGAAATAAAGCTACATCATGGAAAAGGAGGGAGGGGTTGCTCCTAAAAATACATAAGGGATCTATGGATTCGACATTAGTATATCTTTGCTACAATGTTGTTATAGAGCTCAAAAATGTCATCATTCCCCAAATACTCATAGAACTAGAAGAATGACACAAAGGGAGTGAAAAAAAAATCCTTTCAGGTCAACATGGAAGATACCTAAATGTCTCGATGCCTTGCATCATCCCCAAAAGGAAAAAACAAGACAACAAAAAGGATAAAAAAAATTACAACATAGAGAAGAATATAGGTACAAATAGAGGAATGTACAAAGAGAGAGAGATACATCAAACAAGAAAGTACGGGGGATCACATTATGCACTTGTAATCACATAAAGAACATGAAAATGAAAACAAAGAAAAATACTAGTAAGGCACATGCGAGTCAACCTATAGCAGGTTGTCTACATCCCAATCCCGATCAGTATATACGGAAGGTGGAAAACTAGCCAAAGGGACAACATCAAGTGTCAAACTAGGACAAGGCTATCTAACCCCTTTCCCCCACTAAGTATAGGAAAAGGATGAGACAAGATAGGTGATGAGAATGAGCTCCTTGTGATAACGATAATTATTTTCAATGAATGTATAACATGTAATAGTGAGGATGCTATGACCCTAAAACTACTACATGGCAAGGAGCAAAGTGAATGTTATGCAATCATTTGATAAAAATCATCATCACCAAAGTAAAAATCACTCAATATCAATTTAAATGCATGAAACTCATCAGTAAGATGCCCAAGAGTTCTGTGATATGCACAATAACTCATGTTTTTCTTAGGTATGTTTCTTTTATTAGGAGGTGGCAATTTAATCCAACCTTTTTTAAGGAGTTGTTCCATCTTTCATTCAATTTTTATTTGAGTATGTATGGTGCAGGAGCACCCTAGGTTTAGTAGGTTCAAAATTCAAATTTTGGTTTTGTTTGATGTTCTTTCATGTAATAAGGTCTAGAAATACCATTTCATGTCTTTTGGGGTCCAATTAGCAATCTTAGTCGTTGGTTGGAGTTATAATGCAAGAACATGCAAAAATCTTGTCAAGTTGTATGTTACATGCAACTTTTGGTCTTCTTCTTGTAAAAGGAAAATGTAACATTGGAAATGGAAGTCTAATGATTGGTAACTATTGGTAAAGGTTTAATAAGCCTTGTTCCATCGAACTTGAAGGTTGTTGATTGATTTTTGAAGTTTGAAGTGAAAGCAATAAAGAATTCTCTATTTTATGTAGTTTCACAACATTTTTCTCTGATTTGGTGAATAGTACAGACTTGTACGGCCTCACCATGGCCTAAAACCTATTGTAATTAGTGGTGATATGAATATTCTTTATTCTCCTTTTTGTAGCACTCAAATTCATTACGTTTCAAGCAAGTTAGAGCCATTTTCCTTGGGCGGCCTGAAACCCTAGGTAAGGTTGGCCTTGAGAGGAAAAAAAATGTATATCTCACCATTCCACTAATGAAAAGGCCTCAAACTCGATGGAATAGCTAGGAGTAGGCTGGTTTTTTTTTCCCAAAGTTGCAGGAGCAAGGGAGTGTTTTGGTATGTGCTATGGTGCAATGATTTCCAGATATTCTCATGTATTAGGCTGAAAAACTCATGAAAATTTGTAAATTTGTATTAAGGAAGAAAAGGAAGGGTTGGATGGTAGGTGAAGGATGCTGGTAGATGTGTGGGGACCCCATTTGAGCCAAGGAGTTGTTGGTATGTCTTTTGGAATGCATTTTTCAATTAGACCCTAGTTGGAACCAAGCCAAATTACCCTTTTAGGCCTAGTTTATAGTAGGACAGTCACTTTTTGACCCCAGTGTTCCAAAACAACTCTACCCCATTTTTAGATATGTGTTGTAAGGGTGAAAATGGTATCCAAAAATGGATTTATATTTTGAATATCTATTTTTCATCAAAAGTTACGATGAAAAAGGTTTATTTGTTGCTCTTTTAGGCCTAGTAGGAAAGGGGACAGTTAAATTTTGAGCCCTTCTGTACAAAGGAGCCATATCTGATTTCTTGGCATGTGTTGTAAAGCCCAAAAGTGTATTTGAAAATGTATTTACATTTTGATTCTCAAGTCTTCTCCAGGAGTTATTCCCAAATAGGCCTTGTTGAAGTACTACTAGGAATGATGTTGATTTGTAAAAGAAACAACCTTGATTGATGTGTAAAGGCTCTTCAAAGGTGTTGATTAGTTGATTTTGATCCTAACTACCCCTGCTTTGCATCAAATTGGTATCAAAGCCTAAATATTTGGGCAAGATAAGTTTTGAGAGTTTATGTTTTATCTTTTTATAGGTTGAAGGAAGAACTTGGATGCTAAAAGACTAGGCCAAAGGAAAAGAAGAGGCCTAAGGTGAGGTATCACGAAGACAAGAGGAAGCAAGGTGAAAGAGACTTGCTTGAGAAAGAAGAATGAAAATTTTGAGAAGATTCGTCCATTGATACTTGCAGAGTAAGGAGGTACCAAGAAAGAAATAAGAGAAAAAAAAAAGAGAAAAGTGAGATGAAGAAGAAAAATGAGAAAGAAGAACAAATAAACATGCAACAAAAGATAATAGATTTGAGACAAGCATTGGAGAAAATGAAAGAAATCCAAGAAAATATGCAAGAAATAATGAAACTTGAGATACAATAGTGTCTTGAGAAGGTACAAAAAGCAAATGGTTGCATTTTCCAATAAGAAAGAGACTCAAATGGCCTATCAAGGAGATCATGCAGAAGAGAAGAAGGCATGAGGGGACAGTAGAACTAGACATTGAATAATCTTTTTTGATGAAGGAAGAGCAACATCCATCTAAGAAAGAGGTAAGTCTTGAATCACAAGTGGATTCTAGTGATATGTTGGTGAGTGTAAAGGAGTTTGTCCAAACCATAGAGAAGGAAGACAAAGATCCAAAGGTGAGGTCAAGGATGATGTTAATGAGTCAAAAGGAGTTCCTAAAGTCCATGACGGAGGACAAGGCGGATTTTGAAATCAATATTAGACCCCGGACTATCATGATAGCAATTGACATATCTGATTTGCCATGGGAGATCTAAAGCATGTTGAAGGATGGTATAGACATAGTTGTGGATGAGTCTTCACATTATTTATTCCCAATGCCAAGTATCAATCATTTACAATTCTTTGACAAGAGTGCATTTGAGTCTAATGTGTAAATTGAGCAAAGTGAGTTGCAGGGTTCATATTTTCAGTTATTTGAATGCAAGGACAAAACTTTCCATTTAGTCCACCATGGTACACATTTACCATTTGAGTTTGAGGATGAAAAGAGCTTTTTTTTTGCTACTAGGATAGTAGAGAGGGATGTTGAGGGGGAAGATCAAGTTGTTATTGTGGATTTGTAGAATAAGATACTACAGTCGGATGTTCTTATGTTGGAAGGGTCATTAAAAGAGTGTAAAAAGCAAGGCAAGGAAGGCATAGTTGGTGATGGTGTTAAACAAATATTTTCAAAGGATAATGTTTCCATAATTATCATCCAAGTGGAGGAGAAAGATTATCATCCATCTGATGGGAAGATTGATCAATTTCATCTGTCATTGTACAAGGTATCTTTGGAAGGTGAGTTGCAACATAGTTTATTTAGCTACCTTTTCCAAATGTTCAAGAAACCTAAGGTGAAGATGAAAATAGCATGGGATTATTTCAAAGAAGATAATAAGCCAGGATTTAAAGACATTAGGCAGGAGCTTTCAATTATAGTTCTCATGTTTCTACCTCCCATTCAAGTGGAGCTTGAATCTTTCTTCCCCAGGAGTATGGTGTAGGAGCACCCTATGTTTAGTAGGTTCAAAATTCTAATTTTGGTTTTGTTTGATGTTCTTTCATGTAATAAGGTCTAGAAAGACCATTTCATGTCTTTTGGGGTCCAATTAGAGGTCTTAGTTGTTGGTTGGAGTTATAATGCAAGAACATGCAAAAATCTTGTCAAGTTATTGTATGTTACATGCAACTTTTGGTATTCTTCTTGTAAAAGGAAAATGTAACATTGGAAAGGGAAGTCTAATGATTGGTAACTATTTTAAAATATTTAATAAGCCTTGTTTCATCGAGCTTAAAGGTTTTTGATTGATTTTTGAAGTTTGAAGTGAGAGCAATAAAGAATTCTTTGTTTTATGTAGTTTCACAACGTTTTTCTCTAATCTGGTGAATAGTACAAACTTGTACAACCTCATCATGGCCTCAAACCTATTTAAATTGGTGGTGTTGTGAATCTTCTTTATTATCCTTTTTTTAGCACTCAAATTCATTACATTTCAAGCAATTTAGAGCCATTTTCCCTGGGCAACCTGAAACCCTAGGTAGGGTTGGCCTTGAGGCGAAAAAATGCATATCTCACTTTTCCACTAGTGAAAAGGCCTCAAAATTGGTGGAATGGCTAAGAGTAGGCTGGGTTTTTTTTTCCCAAAGTTGCAAGAGCAAGGGAATGTTTTGGTATGTGCTATGGTGCAATGATTGCCTGATATTCTCATGTATTAGGCTGAAGAACCCATGAAAAATTATAAATTTGCATTAAGGAAGATAAGGAAGGGTTGGATGGTTGGTGGAGGATGCTCGTATATGTGTGGGGACCCTTTCTAAGCTGAGTGGTTGGTATATCTTTTGGAATGCATTTTGCAATCAAACCCTAGTTGGAACCAAGCCAAATTTCCCTTTTAGGCCTGGTTTATAATAGGATAGTCAATTTTTGACCCCAATGTTCCAAAACAACCCTAACCCATTTTTAGACATGTGTTTTAAGGGTGAAAAGGGTATCCAAAACCAGCCTTACATTTTGAATATTGATTTTTCATCAAAAGTTATGACCAAAAAGGTTGATTTGTTGCTCTTTTAGGCCTAGTAGAAAAGGGGACAATTAAATTTTGAGCACTTCTATATAAATGATCCCTATCTAATTTATTGGTATGTGTTGTAAATCCCAAAAGGGTATTTGAAAATGTATGTACATTTTGATTCCCAGGTCTGCTCCAGGAGTTATTCCCAAATAGGCCTTGTTGAAGTACTACTACGAATGTTGTTCATTTGTGAAAGAAACCACCTTGATTGATGTGCAAAATCTCTTCAAAGGTGTTGATTAGTTGATTTTGATCTTGACTACCCTTAATCTGCATCAATGTAAGAATGAAATTTTTTGAGTTCTTAAGTTTTTTATTTCTTGCTTGATTTAACAATTTGTTGAGGTAGATGTTGAGGAGGAGGACCTAAGATTCCCTTAGTATCCTTATGAGGCATTGGTTGTTCCTTAGGAAGGAGGATCTTGATATCCTAATCCTTTGGTTTGTTCAATAGGAATTTTCTCTAGAAGTTTATGAATTTCATGCTCATTAGTTGTCACATCCTTGGTTGGTTAAAATCTTAAAGCCTTGACCATAAGTCTCTTCTAGATTGATGGGAGTATTTTTCACTTTGTTAAAATAAGATGGATGACTATGCACTTGATTAGAGGAGCTATGTTCACTTATTGTTGGAAGTTTAGGCTTAGTTTGTGACTCAATTTTAGGATGTAAAAGACCAAACATTTCAAGTTGTGTTGGTTATTTCATGGAGGGGTAAAAGAATGCATTATTCTCAAGATTGGTATGGCAACCATTTATGAACTCGTGCATTCTAGCATCATCTTCTCCAATGATGTCAACTTCATGAGGACACTCATTAGGAGTTGGGTGGGCATGAGGAGGTTCAATTGCATTAGGATCATTGCCAAAAACACAACTTGAAACATCAACCAAGGAGAACAAAGACATCCACACATTGCTAAAACACCTATCCACTTTCAGATTTTCAAACTTAAACAAGGTAATTTTCTGATTACACTATGCAAAAATCTAAAAACGAAATCTTGTAAATGCGATTTTCAAATCACACAATGCACTAAATTTACCAAATTAAGCTAAATATGATCAAATTAATGAAACAGAAACTCTGTAAACAATAACAAAAATTTGAAAGCAACAAACAACACTGAAATGAAGATTTTAATGCCCAGAAATGCAGATTGTGGCCTAATCAAGGACTCATTCACCCTATGGAAAATGGGTCCTAGATGAGGTTTTTGAAACAATTTTTTACTGATTTTTAAGTGTTTTCCAATGGTTTTTAGATTTAGGTTTTTTACAAAAAGTTTCAATTTCATTTTCTATAGAATGAATTGTGAAATTTAAGTGCAAAATGTGACAAAATGATGACCTAATTTGTTTCAATTTTCAAATGTAAGTTTATATTATGTATATGATATGCAAGATGACTGATTTTTTTGTGTTTGTCAGATTTAAAGAATGCAAACAATGTAACCCTAAAACCCTAGATGCAATGCAAAGTTGAATGCAAATTAGACACCTTAAATGAGACCTAATTCAATGCAAATGAATGAAAATAAATGAAAGATCTAAATATAGGATGGAAAGGACTCCAAAATTGAAAAATGCAATGATAAAACGTCGGGTTCATCATAATGTGTGGCGTAGAAAATTGGACACTCTTGAGAAAAGAGACAGTTTCACGCTTAATTTGGACCTACTTTTGAGTACCCCTGCATTATTCAATCTTCAAAACAACATTTATAGGCCCCCAAGACCCATTATTTTTTATCTAGAGGCCTATTTCACTTAAAAATCATCAAAATCTTGACAAACAACACTTAATCCACTCATATCCCGAAAACCCACCTCCAAAAACCAATAGTGGGACCCATTCGCCACCTTGGGAAAATGAGTCCCCTCTTGTGGGACCCATTCACCAATGGTGGCGAATGAGTCCCTTTTGGGGAAAATTTCAATTTTGAGCGAGAATTCAATCAATTCAACTTAATTTTTCAGTGGATGTCAGCCTCTTAGGTCTAAATAACAGGAAAATTAAGTGTTGATGCCTATAAATACACATTTTAGGTCATTTTTCACATCTCTTAGTCATTTTTACAAAGCAAAGTTAAAAGTCAAGTATTAAGAGTCTTCCACATTAAGTTTCATTAGCATTTTCTACAGCCA
Organism: Sequoia sempervirens; assembly: GCA_007258455.2. Classification (NCBI taxonomy): domain Eukaryota; kingdom Viridiplantae; phylum Streptophyta; class Pinopsida; order Cupressales; family Cupressaceae; genus Sequoia; species Sequoia sempervirens. Next base: position 663,006,997 of record VDFB02000003.1, on the reverse strand, counting down.
AGTTGAAGCTTTAGGGCAGCAAACTAGGGTTTTTGTAGGTCTTCAAGCTCACTTATTATTCAAGATTCAACATTGCAAAGAGTTTATGATGGATTCCTATGGTGAATCATGGAGAAATCTAGGTTGAGGAGATGCAACTAGCCATCAAATCACACCTAAAGACTTTTTTTCAAAGTGATTACATCTTCCAATTTCTCTCTATCTTCATATTTAAGGTTTGCATTAAATTTGCATGTCATTTACATCCATTTGATATGTTTTAGGGTTTCTAGGATTGAAGTCTTGCATCATTCAAATCACATTTGCATATCTTATTCTAACACATTAGAATAGGGTTTTGTCATGCTTCAGATTTTCCTAGTCTTTGACACACTTAAGGCTAGGGTCTTATGTAGATTTTGTTCATTCAAGGTTTGATTACCCACTTAGGGGTTTGACCAAGGGAAACCCCCCATTAGACAACAAAATTTAAGCTATTTTGCAAGTATTTTGTGAGATTCTGATTCGGGTTTCCGTCAAAAAGTGTTGTGCAGGTGACAAGGTACATATCTAAGATTTGAATTTGTAAAAAAGTGAAAAAGGACCGATTTGACATGGATGGTGAATGAGTCCCACTTGAGGTGGTTGTCAGAGTTAAATGCAAATTCCAGTACCTAGTGAGCAGAAACCATTTTCTAGGCAGAGAACCCTGACCTGGGACTGATTCACCCAGGGTGGCGAATGAGTCCCAGTCAACTAAAAAGTCAAATTTTCTATATTTTCAAAGTGGTTTCTAATCTTCATCAGTCTTACAGGTGCATAGATTTAGTTTTAGAGCTTTTTGTTTAGTTCTATTTGCATTTTTGTTCATCCTTTTAAGTCTTTTGCAAACGTCATAGTGTTTTCAAACATTGCATATTTCATTAGTTTTGCATTAATAATCAATCAATTTCATCATCTAGTTGCATTTAGATCTTTGCATTTAGTCTCAGTTCCATCTTTCATACCTTACTTTGAGTGAACCACCTCAATTTTGGGGTTCTATCTCTCTCCTTTTAGGTGAAAAACCCTAAGAGTGCAAGAGAAGTCCATAGAACAACCTTAAAATTGTTGGTTCATTTTGGTGAACCTTCATATTGAACATTATCTCTTTCCGATTTGCATTGCATTTGCATCCTAGGACTCAATTGCATTGGTTTTTGTATCCTAGGACTTACTAAAATTGCGTTAGTGAAACTATCATTTAGAGATCATTATTGCATTTAATTTTATCAAATCAATACAAAATTCTACATTTCTAGTTTTATCTACATTGTACAGACCTACACACATAGAAAAGAATCAAAACAATCATAAAAAACTTAAAAACATCTCTCTTGGGACTCATTCGCCATCCTGGGCAAATCAGTCCCAATGCAATTTTTGCATCAGTATTTCAATAATTCAGTTTCCTGCTTTGCATTTTTTTGTTTGTCACAGTTTCTTTTCTATTTTAGTTTAGCTATTTTCTATTATATTAAATCATTTGCATAAGCATCATTTCCTTTCATGGAATTTATGGATAGCATTATATTTTTGTATGTTTCATTTGCAACATTAGTTCCTAGTTCTTTTAAATCAGATTTGTCAATACATAAAAACATCAAACCAACATTTCAAACAAATGATTCAACTTAGAAACACCATCTCATCCAAGCCTCTTAGTAGTGATTATGTAGACAAGTTAGATGACGTCCTTCAAGACTTCCTCTTACTCACATCATCCTCTAAATCTTTCCATGAGAAGCCTAAACCAATTAATAATAACTTAACTCCCAAACCTTTTAGTAGTGATGAACTTGACTTGTTAGATGAAGCCCTTCATGACTTCATCTTGCATAATTCATCCACTAAGGTTTGTTGTGACCAACCTACAACAAAGAACGTTAATGCCTCTAATGTTTTCTATGCGATGCCTAAACCAATTGACAATAACCTACCCCTCAAACCTTTTAGTTGTGATGACCTTGAACTATTAGATGAAGCCCTTCAAGACTTCATCTCGCTTAAGTCATCCACTAAGGTTTTTTGTGAACAACCTACAACTAAGGACGTTAATGTGATTCAACCTTAACTCATTATTTACCGACCCACACATAAACTCCATCCTTCCAATAAACCTAAGTTTACTCTTTACCCACCTAAACCTAATGTGTTGCAACAATCCAGTAATATTATTATTTTTCATACATATAATACCTAAAACAATCTGCAACCACCGCAACCAACCCAACCCTATTTACCTTTACCTAATCTGCCTAGTGCTCCTCACTTTCCCTCACACACAAAGGAGTACAATATTGTTGAACAAATCAAGAATACTCTTGCAAAAAATTCCCTTTGGGATTTACTTCAGAATTCACCAAATTACCACACTATTCTTCAAACAACCTTACAACACATTGCAGTTCCTCCTGGTACAACTCCAAATGATGTGGCAGATTTAATACATGGAATGAATAAAGTTAATCTAGACATTACTTTCCATCAACATGAGCTCCCTCCTTTAGAGTTGTGAAAAAAAAATGAATCATTTATGATAATAGCTCAATTCAATTGAATAGGTATCAAAAGATCCCTCATTGATAATGGTTTTTCCCTTAATGTGTGTAGTGTGAATCTCCTTGATAGATTGTGTGTTGATAAGTCACAAATAAAACCCGATTCCTTATCCATTCAAGGATTTTACAATACAACAAAGCAACCGCTTGGTGTAATCACTTTGCCTATTACAGTTGGGGTGGCTACTATGCAAACCCCTATTCATGTCATCCCTTATGATCTTTCATATAATCTTCTTTTAGGCAGACTATGGATTCATGAGATGAATGCAGTGCCTTTGACCCTTCATTGTATAATCAAATATGTCTATAACAACAACATTTATCAAGTTGAAATAGACCCCGAGCCTAAAAGTTGCTTGCACCTTGAAAAAGGAACCACAAGTCCTTTGAATACATTAATTCCAACATCTAATATAGAATCTCTCGAAATTGAAAAACAAGATGAGGAATCGGTGTCTAAATTATTTTTCAATGATTGGGGGTCCTTAGAATTCACACCTTCCTTTATGGACGAATACATAATCACACAAAAGAAAGATGGAAAAAAAGAACAACCAATTGTTATGTCAACTCAGAATTCAAAAAAACTTCTCAAACATCTATCTCCTCTACTTTGGAAGAAGCTACCACATACACAACAAATTTTGATGAGATATATTATCATCTGCCTAATTTGAAGGAAATGGAAAGACTTTATGGAAAATGCTATGAACTTGTGAAACAATTGGGATATACTGGAAAAGGCTATGGAAAGCATGAACAAGGTATTCATGTCCCTATAGACCCTAATATACAAGAGACAAAAAATGGATTGGGATATTCTTTTTCTAAAATGACAAAAGCCACTCAACGACCATCTTTGAACATCAACACTATTACATGTCAACCAAAACATAATCTCACAATCAAATATCCTGAATTCCTTGATATGGACTTACCACCATCATGGCAATATGTTGACAGTGATGAAACTCTAAAACAAATGTTAGGAGTTTATGCTAACACATCCTCTCTTATTCCAATGAAACAGGTTACTTGTGTTGTAATAATTACCAAGCAAAAAGATAGTGATATCATTGAAGAACCATATGATCCTGAAGTTCCTAAATCTAATGCACTCCCCTTAGGAGATACAATTGATGTGCCAATGGACATAGATGATAAAGAAAAAGTTATTAAGATTGGGAAGTTCCTTGGCGATGAAGAACAAGAGGACACTACAACTTTGCTTCATGATTTTCCTAAAAATTTTGCTTGGAAATATTTCGATATGCTAGGAATTGACCCAAAAATTGTGACACACAACAATCGTTCTCACTAAAAATGCTAAACATGTTCATCAAAAGATATGAAAAATGCACCCTAACATAGCCTTGTGTGTTAAAGTAGAACTTGAAAAACTCCTTCATGCAGGTTTCATTCGAACTATTGATTATTCTCCTTGGATCTCAAACATTGTCATAGTTGCTAAACCCGATAATCGTATTAGGATATGCAATAATTTTCATGACTTGAATAAAGCCTCTTTAAAAGATGATTTTCCACTTCCTAACATTGACATGATCGTGGATTCAACTATTGGACATGCTTTGTTGTCATTCATGGACAGATTTTCTAGTTATAATCAAATCTTTATCAACCCACAAGATCAATACAAAACTACATTCACAATTGTTTGGGGAATGTTTTGTTTGGTTGTGATGCCTTTTGGATTAAATAATTCTGACACAAATTATCAAAAAGCGATGACATTGATATGTCATGATTACATACATAAAATATTGGAAGACTATGTTGATGACATCCTTGCTAAATCCTTAACACGACAAGACAATGATAATGTTCTTTGAAAAATCTTTGAATGAATGCGTACATATAACATTCGATTAAATCCAAAAAAGTGTCTTTGGTGTAGATAGTGGCAAACTTTTTGGGTTTGTCATATCTCACAGAGGCATTGAGGTGGTCACAAAGAAAATTGATGTCATTATTAACCTGCCACCTCCTAAGAACATTTCTCAATTACATGTGTTACAAGGCCGAATTCAAGTTATCTATTGTTTTGTTGTATCTTTAGTCGATTACACATTACCCTTTACACATCTTCTCAAAAATGATGTGCCCTTTGATTGGAATGAGGATTGTAAATAGGCTTTTGAGAGTTTAAAAGAATACCTTGCAACTCCACCCATTTTACAACCTGTTGTGCCAAATAAATTTTTTATCCTTTACATAGCCGCATTAGCCCATGCTCTTGCAGCATTTTTGGCTCAACAAGATGATCATGGAAAAGAACATCCCATCTATTACATTAGTTACACTTTAATTGATTATAAAACTCGATACTCACAAATTAAAAAACAAGGTTTAGCTCTTGTATTTGCTACTAGTAAATTGCAACATTATTTACGAAATGTTGAAATACAAGTCATAACAAAATTTGATCCCCTTAAGAATCTTTATAAAAAAATAGATCTCTTTGGACGCTTAGCTAAGTGGATAATGTTGTTAACTAAGTTTGACCTTAAGTTTGTTTCACAAAAATCAATCAAAGGAGAAGCCTTAACTAATCACTTAGTTGATGCCCCTTCTCCTCTCGCTTTACCTAATCATGACTCCTTTCCTGATGATAGTGTCTTGACCACTGATGTTAAAACATGGGAATTGTATTTCGATGGATCTAAGTGTAGAACAGATTTTGGTGTTGGAGTGGTATTAATTATGCCCGACGAAAATCCTATTCCCTTATCCTATCAATTAAATATCCTATGCACAAATAATACAGCTAAGTATGAGGCATTAATCATAGGATTGTGAGCTGCTTTAACCATGGGTGCTAAATATTTAAAGATCTTTGGTGATTCCCAATTAGTAATCAAATAAATCAATGGGACATATCAAACTAAACATAAAAAATTATCAAAATACAAGGATCTTACAATGAAATGATTAGAGAAGTTTGAATCATTCACCATTGATAACATCCCACGAAAATAAAATCGACATGTGGATGCGATGGTGAGTGCAGCCTCTCTTATATCCCCTCACGATCCTTCAACAGACTTCACCTTTGTTATTCACCCAATCATGAAACCTTTGATTGATACCCGATTAGAAGATATTTTAACAACTCAAGAAGACTCACGAGAATGCTATGACACAATATACCATTATTTAAAAGATGGTACCATTCCTGAGCCCGCAATGAAAAATACTCAAAATTGTTTACACAAACTAGTAGCCAAATATGTAATCCTCACCAATGTGTTGTATAGAAGATTCTTCAATGGTCTCTTACTAAGGTGTCTTAGGGACTCTGGAATTCCTATAGCCCTTGAGCAGGCTCATGCTAGTGCCTGTGGAGGTCATTTTGGAGGATGGTCATTAGTGCAAAAACTCATTTGTATGGGATATTATTGGAGACATATGGAGAAAGACTGCTTTGCTTACGTTAAACAATGTCACAAATGTCAAGAACATAGAAATTTAATTCATGCCCCTGCTTCTGAGCTCCATGCCAAAATTCCCATTTGGCCATTTTCAGTATGGGGATTGGATCTTATTGGAAAAATTTCACCACCCTCTTCTGTTGGACATACATTTATAATAACCGCAATAGATTATTTCACAAAATGGGTGGAAGCTATTCCTCTTCGATCTAAAAATGTTGAAGTAATTTATCGTTTCATATTGGAACACATAATTGCTTGCTTTGGACTTCCTTCTGCAATCATTTCATACAATGGAACCCCATTTAAGAATAACGAGGTAAAGAAATTTCTTGAAACATTCAACATCCAACAATGATTTTCTACACCATACTATCCGCATTCCAATGGACAAGTTGAAAGCACTAATAATATTTTTGAATGAATCCTAAGGAAAATTATTAAAAAGCATCATAAAGATTGGCATACACAATTACATTATGCACTTTGGGCCTTTGAACAAGTGTTAGATTACCCACAGGAACTAAACCATATAACCTTGTTTATGGTACTAAAGCGATCATGCCCTTGGAGTTATAAATCCCTACATTGCGAATTGCTCTTCAAGACCTTATTGATGATGCCACTTATAAAGACCAATGATTGCACTAGGTGGAGATGCTCGATGAAAAGTGTTCAACACTCTTGAACATCTCTAGGCTTACATTAAAAAATTACAACGAAAACACAATACTCGTGTCATTCCTCACAAGTTTCGTAAGGTTGATTTTGTTCTTTATGAGAACCAACACAATACTAATGTTGACCATGAAGAAAAAGATAAATTCAGACCTAATTGGTTAGGACCTTACATAGTTGATACTAGTTATGGGTCTGGTGCTTACGTATTAATAGAGCTTGACAGAACAGCCCTTAAGGAACCTATTAATGTCATGCATTTTCATCGGTATTACCTCTAATCTCTTTGAATAGTATGATTGATAAAGTCGTGTTGTCCAAATTTATTTGGTTAAATTCTAAATACTTTCACATTACTTCATTCCTAAAAAATGATCATGTGTTTGTCTTGAACACTAAAGTGATTATTTAATTTTATAATTACTTTAGGTTTCATACTATTCATCCTCGTGCTATGTTAAGTTTGATCCTTATATGAATTATAGGTGTATCTTATTTAACATACTCCTTTAATTCAACAATGTTGTATCTAAAGTGAAACTGAAATATGTTTTACATTAGATCACATCAATCATGTTAAATCATGTAGACATTAATTATATAATTTTACAAATTATTTAATTAATCACGTTGCCATTTAACATTCAAACACATTAAGACAAATTATAACAACATCAAATGCTCATGTATATATATATATCAAAAGTTTTATGTACATCTCAATATCATATACAAAATCTCCAAGGTCTATGAGAACTAGACCCCTCGGACTCTAGCACTCGTGATCCGGTCCTCGGATGTCATGAGACGATCATATGTGATCATGATCATGACCCAATGAATTTGAGTGCATACTCCAGACCCTGTACTCGCCCAAGAGCTACAAGACTCTCCTCTTCCATCTGATCTCTCTCTACCCATAGTTGTGCTAGCTCTACATGCAGTCTCTCCACCTCTGCTAGAGTCTAGGATGATTGTCCTGCACTCTCAGCTCGATGGAGTCATCTCCTCATTCTCTCATACACTACCCATAGCCTCACGAAAGGTCTAAGCCAATCTATATCCTTCTACATGATCGGTGGGGGCACATAATCAAGGTCCATCTCCCCCTCATCGATGGATGCAGGTATGATCTCTGTGGCAACCTGACGATAGAACTCTTTCTAGTCTCTCGTTGCTCCTGCAAGATAGAAATAGTACACAATCAATACACATCATCATGATATATATAAAGTGTAAACACTAAAGTACATGCATAAAATAAAATATCATCACCTATATCTCCAGACGGCTGAGGGATATCAACCTCATCCTCTCTGGGGGGCATGGAGGATGTGTTATCCTCTCTGTGACTGTGGGCACCGATTTCTGCTATAGCTACTGCACATGATCTGGTCATATGAGTGTGTGAAGAATCTCCATGCTTGTGTCGATCCTTAGCCACTATCTCATCACCCTTGCTCAGGGGTGGCTCCTCCTCATATTGCTCCTCCTCATACTCATCCTCCTCATCCTCATCCTCCTCTCCTCTATCCTGCCCTCATAGTCAAGATTGTCACCTGAATCGTACTCATCATCGATAACATCAGTAAATATATTTGTCATCATGTATCGTACATCCTCAACCCTTTCCTCTGGCTTATCTCTCTCATCTAGTGTTGGTCTTGCATCACCTATAGGGACATCCATGGGAAATACAGGAGTTGTTCATGTCACTGACCACCACTCCTCATGCTCATCTGTGCTACTGACGTCATCAACATCGGAGACTAGTGGACAATCATGATCTAAATCATCAGAGTCACTCTAGACAACATGGTCTATAGTGAGCCAAACGGTATCCCCTAGCCTCCAGGCACTCCGCACCGATCTCGTGATGAAGGGACACACCCTCGGTGATGTTTACACCTTCCCAAACTATTGCATGACTCATCCATAATAGAAAGTTTGTACAACATAGTCATGCCACCTAGCTAAAAATATGTCCATCTGCATCCTCCTTAGTTGTCCTATGGGATCTAGCCACTGTAGTGTGAGTAGATAAGGTCTCCATAGGATCTCATCCTCCTCTAGCCAGTCAAATCTCACCCTCCAAAAATGGTCTCCATACTGCCACAAGCATCATAGAGGATAGCCGAAGGCTTGTGGATATCATGTGGCTATAGCACATGGGAACCTAACAGGCCTGGTGCATGTAATATGCTCGAGGCACCACACCTATAGAAGCATGCAGTGCACCATACTGTCGATCTCTTAGAACACCAATTGGTCGAGATCATAATAAAGATGTGCTGGGATGCAACATCCCTAAGCATAGATTATCCTGTGCTCTACCATCCCGTGAATCAAATGAAAAAATCCTCCATCCAGGTGTGCCACTCGACCACCAGGATTAAGTAAAAAAGCCACCGTATGCATCATAATCCATCTCACAATGAGGGCTCATGAATATTGTAGCAAAGGAAGCTCGATTCGCGCTCTCACGCGCTCATCATGAACAGGTCCATCAAGGAAGTATTGCATGTTCACCTTCTTCTCATAGAATGATTGATCTCCTCATAAATATACCCGCTCTCCTTGAATAGGAACTCGAAGAATCTGGTGTACATCCTCTAGATTGATGATCATCTCCCTGTTTAGAAGATGAAATGTACATGTGTTGGCGTCCCAGCGCTTGCATAGGGCCATTAGCATGGCATCGTGGTATCTCATAGGTGACATCAAATATTCCCAATAGATACCTATTGCCTGCAGATGCTCCATCTCTTCTATAGATAGTGTTGGAGCTAGATCTCTAAGAAAACTAATCTATATCCCCCTAGCCACTGTTGCGATCGGGTGGGTACCTATCAAAATCACAACAATATGCTCTAAAAATTCATCTAATATCTTTAATTTTTACAATATTCATCATGCAAGCATGCTAAAGTTCATCTAGTGTGCTTTTCTAATGGCCCTAGACACTTTAGAACCCATTTTGGGATACTTTGCAAAGAAACGGGACACTTCACAAAGAAATGGGACACTTTGCAAAGAAATGGGACACTTTGCAAACAAAAGAGACACTTTGTGAACAAATGGGACACTTTTCCAAAAAAAGGGGACACTTTGCGAACTTTTTTTCCAAGATCCTAAATTAACCTATAAATGCATTAAAAATCATTACAAAATCACTAAGTGAAAGTTGCAGAATCGACTCACCTCATAGTATAGCTCATCGCGTACCACCTACTCTTGAAGCTCATCCAATTGTGAAGGTTTGTAACCCCATCTACTTGGCATCTTCTCATCTCACTCGTCACACTCAAGCTACAAGAAGGTAAAATGCAATAGTAAGTAACAAATTACTCTCCTCTACCTCTTTTAACCTATTTACTCTTATGCATTAATTAAATAGAGTTACTTTCTTTCTTAAGAGTTCATAAAGTACCTTTTCTTCAAAACAACATAACGAGAGCTAGGGAATTCCATTTTCGATGCTGTTTGATACGTTGGAATCGTGATTCCGCACCCGACATCATCAATTGTATATCATTATGTGGCATGGTACTTGGAAATTCCCTACGGTATGATGTTCCTTATTTGATGTGGCTAGATTGCTACCTTGATTCCACCTTCGTAAAGCAAAAAAAATCAAGGGGGGGCATACATCTACCCTCTAATTGGATTTCTAGGAGTTAGATAAAAGGATTTTTGGATAATTAACAAAAAAAATTGCAAGATGTAGTTCCTAATGTTTTGGTTTTGTAGATAACTACATTGGGGGCTTCATTCTCCCATATTTTGAATGAGTATCCTTTTATGCAAAAAAAGTGTATTGTTTAGAGTCCTTTAGCTTACATATGCACGTAGAGTCATATGGGCGCTAAAGTGGGGGATAGATTTGGCGTAGAAAATTGGAAACTCTTGAGAAAAGAGATAATTTCACGCTTAATTTGGACCTACTTTTGAGTACCCCTACATTATTCAATCTTCAAAATAGAATTTATAGGCCCCTAAGACCCATTATTTCTTATCTAGAGGCCCGTTTCACTTAAAAATCATCAAAATCCCGACAAACAACACTTAATCCACTCATATCCCAAAAACCACTAGTGGGACCCATTTTCCACCTTGGGTGAATGAGTCCCCTTTGGTGGGACCCATTCGCCAACGGTGGCGAATGAGTCCCTTTTGGGGAAAAATTCAATTTTGAGGAAGAATTCAATCAATTCAACTTAATTTTTTAGTGGATGTCATCCTCTTAGGTCTAAATAACGGGAAAATTAGGTGTTGATGCCTATAAATACACATTTTAGGTCATTTTTTACATCTCTTAGTCATTTTTACAAAGCAAAATCAAAATTCAAGTATTAAGGGTCTTCCACATTAAGTTTCATTAGCATTTTCTACAGTAAATTTGAAGCTTTAGGGAAGCAAACTAGGGTTTTTGCAGGTCTTCAAGCTCACTTCTTGTTCAAGATTCAACATTACAAAGAGTTGATAATGGATGCCTATGGTGAATCATGGAGAAATCTAGGTTGAGAGATGCAACTAGCCATCAAATCACACCTAAAGACTTGTTTCCAAAGTGGTTCCATCTTCCAATTTCTCTCTATCTTCAAATTTAAGGTTTGCATTACATTTGCATGTCATTTACATCCATTTGATATGTTGTAGGGTTTCTAGGATTGAAGTCTTTCATCATTCAAATCACATTTGCATATCTTATTCTAACACATTAGAATAGGGTTTTGTCATACTTCAGATTTTCCTAGTCTTTGACACACTTAAGGCCAGGGTTTTATGCAAATTTTGTTCATTCAAGGTTTGATTACCCACTTATTGGTTTGACCAAGGAAAACCCCCCATTAGACAACAAAATTTAATCTATTTTGCAGGTATTTTTTGAGATTCTAATCCAGGTTTCCATCAAAAAGTGTTATGTAGGTGACAAGGTACAAATCTAAAATTTGAATTTGTAGAAAAGTGAAAAAGGATTGATTCTCCATGGATAGAGAATGAGTCCCACTTGAGGTGGTTGTCAAAGTTAAATTATATTCCATTACCCAGTGAGTAGAAACCAAGTTCAGGGCAGAAAACCCTGACCTGGGACTGATTTGCCCAGGGTGGCGAATGAGTCCCAGTCAGCTAAAAAGTCATTTTTTCTAGATTTTTAGAGTGGTTTCTAATCTTCATCGGTCTTACAAGTGTACACATTCAGTTTTATAGCTTTTTGTTTAGTTCTATTTGCATTTTTGTTCGTCCTTTTAAGTCTTTTGCAAACATCACTGTGTTTTCAAACATTGCATATTTCATTAGTTTTGCATTAATAATCAATCAATTTCATCATCTATTTGCATTTAGATCTTTGCATTTAGTCTCAATTCCATCTTGCATACCTTAGTCTGAGTGAACCACCAAGATTTTGTGTGGGATCTATCTCTTTTCCTTTAGGTGAAAGACCCTAATTGAGCAAGAGATTCATAGCATTCCACACCCAAAAATCTATGGTTCATAATGAAAAGGGGGGAAATGGGTTCACCAAAATGGAACTTAATGATGAACCAATTTTCACTCTTAATTTTATTCAATATGTGTGTTATATTATGCAAATGAGAAACAAAAATCAAATCTAACCCAACTACTAGTCAAAAGGCGGATCTAGAAAGGGTCAAATGTTGTATACCTTTCACCAATAGTGATTTTTAAAACCTCACTAAGGACTCATTCTCCCTATGGAAAATGGGTCCTAGCTAGGGCTCTGGAAAATCAGTTTCTAGGTTTTGTTCCTCTCAATCTATACTTCCATATTCTAGTCGAGCACTGTTGGAAAGCCATAAATAAATCTTGTAGCTTAGTTTCCGTGGATTTGCAAGAAAGGTGACAACTTTTACAACTTTGCAACTTTCTCCAATTTTATTTTCCAATTGATCTTCAACCTAAAACTTGCAATCACACATCAAAGAGGAAAAAAATGTTGTCGTGTTAGGGAATAGGGGTTTGCCTTGGTCAAACCCCATTTTGGTAATTAAACCTTGTATTGAAACAATGCATAAAGGAATGATCAATGAACAAAATACAGTCACAAATCACCACATCTTGGTTGAAACCTTGGATAAATCTGCAATGTAGCATGAAGTGGTCTCAATGAATGTAGATCTTGATCACGAACCTTGATGTGAAACAACCTTGAATATTCTTGAATTGATCTTGAATGCTACATCAACACACTAGCTCAAACAACATGATGATGCATTATTCCTTTGACATGATGAAATGAATCTTGATTTCTATAATAATCTTCTACAAATCTGCCCTTGAATGCCTTTAAAATACTCTTGAATGCTCTCAATAATGCTCTAGCTTGATCTCATGAAGTCACATAAAAGTTCTAGGTTGAAACATAGTGAAATAGCCTTATATTTATACATAACTTAACATTAATTCCCGAAATTGAAATAACACAAGCTGACATCCAATAATGGATTTCAAATCATTAAAATACTACCAAAAAAATATTTCAAAGAGGGGTCCTAGGTCTAAGTGAGGACCCATTTTCTATGTGGCAAATGGGTCCTAGGAAACACTTCAGGAAATGTGAAATGTTATGTGAAAATAGGGTCCTAGGACTAGGTGAGGACCCATTCGCCATGTGGCGAATGGGTCCTAGGTCACCTATATAGGACACACCTTCTAAAAATAAGTGTTAAGTAATAGCATTTATGAATGTTGGGTTTTATCCCTTAGAACTTACATTTAATTAGGCTTGGATTTGAATTAAAGAGGCCGATTAAGGAAAATTAAGCTCAATTAGTTAATGAAGCCCTAGATTAGTGTGAAAGTGTAAAGGTACACTTTACAACACCCTAAATAAGGCACAATTAAGTCCATTTAGTTAAAAAGGGCCCTAAACTTAATGTGAATGTGTAAAAAACATTACAACACTAAATCAAGGCAACATTAGGCTTATTATTAATTATTCCCAAACTAAGGGAAAAAGGGATACTTTCTCCATTACTACAAACCCAAATCTAGATTCTTAGATTACCTCAATCATAATAACTTAAAATATCACATAATATTTTTTTGGGATATCTTATTCATGAAATCTTGATTGAGCAATAAACATTTTATATGTAAGAACAACTAATTGAAAAATATATGATAGCTATATCTACTATTAAACAATTAACTAACTCTCTAATGCCTCAACCACTGAGCCATATATATAGGCATGGGGGAGTTTATTAAAACATGGACTCTAAATTGAAATCATAAATCACCACTCCCTATATATCAGAGCATGATAAAGACTAAGCAATCTAAACTATAATTCAAAGAGTAAGAAGAGCCCAAATAGAACTATGACTCTACTATAGCAAGAATTAGAACATGAATTGTTTGAAATAGTTATGTTGAACTCCTAACTATAATAGAGTTTTTCTCCTTTAGCTTCTTTATTGAATGTCATAATGATGCACAATCATCTTCAATAAGTTCCTTCATTTTTGCAATTACTGCACTTAGCTTATTCTGGAACCTCCCATGCATTGTTGTCCAGAAACTCTTTTGGCTATGGGTTGTGCCTCTAGTTGTTGTGGGCTACAATCTACCTCCTCTAGTTCCTTGGCTACAAAGAGTTATTTCATAGAACAAATACATGATACTAATAACCATAGCTAAGCATAGATATTCATTGCAATTCATACACATCCATACATCAATTATATAATAACTATCACATTATAACCATATTTCCATATACTTAAAATTAGGTCCAGGTTTGCATAATGAGCATAAAAGATAGTATAGTGTAGGAATATGTATAAGTTTCTAAGAATGTCTATGAGCTTGCATAAAAACATCAGAAAACTAACTAATAACTAGACTCATCACTTATGAATTATGATCCCTTTGTGCATGTTGTCATTGTATTCTTCTATTCTAATGTTGAATATATTTTTTATTTTATTTCATTTAAGTTTATAGCTTGATATCCTTGCATATTGTGATCTCTTGCTTTGGCTTACTAGTGTTTTCCAATGCTTTTTTTATTCTTTATAATATCTAGTTATCTTCACATTGTAACTTTAGGTCCCCGTTGGTGATACATGTGTTGAACTCCTATTGCATCACATGAGTTCTTCACATCATGGTTTTCATTTAAATTTTTTTACTAAAATTGTGTGCTAGTGATTTATTGTCATTTGTCTTTAAGTTAGGTGTTATACCTACTAATTCCTATAGTGTTGTTATTTTCCCACATAGGGTTGATAATTTATTCTTGCCTCATAAGTGATTATGTATGCACCTCATTGAGGTTTTGAATGTGGAACCCAATTTCACTTTTGTGATGCATTATGATTTTTATCTCTCTTAGGGAAACAATGATATGACCTCTATTTGGATAAATTTCATTTTATCACACAATTCATTCAAATCATGGTTTTGAAGGTCCATAATTCAGCCCATTGCAATCCAATTCTTACCCTACTACTATAAAACATTAGGTTGCTCCATCACATATCATTCCTCTAGACACCTTTTATAAACAAATAGACCTCTCTTGGGCTGATTATGGAATACAAATCTTGAATTCCAAGATCTTCCAAAAGATGCCTAGATTTGATTATGGTATTCATGAAGGGGATGCACATATTGCTGAATTTTTAGAATTTGTGGATAAATTTTAGTTTGAAGGTGAGGACATGTAGATGATAATTTTTTCTTAGGCTTTTATGTGGAAAGAAACATAGATAGTATGAATTTTTTCTAGAGTATTACTTTTCTTTTTGGACTGACCTTATGGCTACCTTTGAAGATGAATTTTTATTTGACGTTGACCCTATTGTCCTTTTTCAATATTTATAAGATATTAGAAGGAAAAATGGAGAGCCAAGTATAGAATTTAGTCACGGATTTGTATTTTCTCTTTATGAAATACCAAGTTCTTTCATATTTGGCATACCTATCTACATTGAAATATTTTTTTAAGCTTATGAAGTTGGTTTGAGTTTAGTGAAAGAAGATTTTAAATTGAAAAATATGTAGTAGGCTTATGCATTCCTTGATTCTATTGAAAGATTGATTAATAACTACATTTCAATTATTTTTTCCTTACATTCAAGTGTTGCAAATAATAAACATTTTTCTATGAGTAGAAACTAAGTGGATACAACATAAAAGTTGAGCATAATGTCATAATATGATTGTCTATGTATGTGGGTAGAAGGTGTTGGTGTATCAAATGATAGTAAGTCTAATGATGAATAAGTATATGCACCTATCTTCAACTAGATAGGTCTTCGATGGATGAATGCAATGATGAAATGAATAATAATTTTTATTATGAGAATGAAGTAGATGACCCTATTATTTATGACAACCATATGGATAAAGAGGAATATTTGTGCATGATAAAAATGAATCAACTCTTGAATTTGAATATGTGGAGCACATGTACATGTTTATGATGTCAAGAATGAATAAAAAACTAGTTTATATTAGTGTAATAGGATCATTTCACATCTACTTAGATAATCAACCTTTCTAGCGTGACCTATTCACATTAGTTAATTCTCCACTTAGGGAATTTTACCTTTTGTCTCTCTTCATGTGGTTGAGACACATATATTGACCTCTTCCATCAATAGGCTTCTTCCATCATCTTGACTATAAAAATGATAATTTGGATTTAATGAATGGTTATAGATTGTTGTCATTATGTCCTTGCCCCAATTGTTTCCACTAAATATAGCTATCATTATAGGCATCTTCAAGATATTATTTATCCTTGAAGGTTTACAACGATCTTACCCAAGTTGAGAAATTTTACCCAAGTTGATGTTAGGAAAGATGTATTAACTTTACATAGTAGTGTAAAAATAGAAAGATTATAATTATTAGGCTATAGAACATAAAAATCTTTTTTTGGGGTTATAGAGGTCATTTTTTACCTCAAATATTTTTGAGTAAACTAACACTGATTCTCAAATCCCCGACATATGGACCTCTTTGAGCTCTATATTTTTTTAAAAAAATAACCTCAATCAACATCTAAGATCAAAACTTATGGTAACTAGAAGTTGGGTCTTCAACATTGGAAACACAAAAACATTTATGAGTTATTAGAGGGAGTTGTGCTTAATTATGAACTTATGATGAATGTTCATAAGACATCTTTGAATGGAGATAATGGAGCCACAATTGAATGCCCAAGTTGGTGAGTGTATTATGACAAACTTATGGTGAGTGGAAGGAATGTGGTATTTTTATCTCGTGGACTTATGATTAGAAATTGAATTTTTAACTAGAGATTTGAATGCCACTTATGGGCGGTTTTAACTCATAGTTTCCTAATAATTATTTTTTTGTTTCATGTATTGTGTCTCCTATTTATTGTAATTGAGATGGAAGTTTTGATAGTGAGTTTTGTTGGAGGCTTGTCATTAATGTTTTGATTTCAACCTCTAGTGTAGATGTGATAAGTAAGTGCTTATGGATTTCAACCTATAGTATGGTTGAGATGTCGTAGATGTTGTCTTTGTGTTGAGAAAGAGTGTGTGGTGCTTGGTTTCCAAGTACTTTTGAGAAAATTTGAATAAAGAGTGAACAATGTGACAAACAAGTGTTCTATATTGTGCTCTGCATTTCTTCAGTCTTGAAGCTATTATTTTGCAATTTGGATCAAAGGTGTTTAGAGGTGTTATATCAATATTTTCACGTTCTAGATCATGTGGTAGAAGAAGTTGTGCTCACTAGTTTGGACTAAGAAGCAGGTTGTCTAGGAGAAATGAAATTGCTCTGCATTTCCCTGCATTGAGGTCTCTTATCTTGTAGATTTGGTAACATGCTTATATTGTATGTATCCACTTTCCCTTTGAGTGTTGAGTTTCCTTGCAAGTTTAGTTCTTGTGTTGAAGTTTTTTGGTTGTACAGCTAGTTGCATAGGATGAAATTATTATTTATTTCAGATGGTTGCAGCAGTGTTGCATATTAGTATGTTGATATTGGAATATTCTTGTATGTTTTATGGTGTTGTTTTGTGGTCAGTGAGTTTTTTTCGGACCTGGTGAAGCATGAACTTAATTGCTTAAGGGTGTTAACACAAGTTTGGCCAACTTGGAATGTTAGCGCTAATTGTGGATGTTCTTTTGTTAGATACACAAGACAACTGAGAGGGGGGTGAATCAGTTGTATACATTTAAAATATAAAAAACCCTCATTAACATTCAGATCTACATTAGATCTTAAGTTCTTATCCACCATTAAACCCTTAACATGCATTAACATAATGTAAACATGTACAAAATTAATGCAAACACATAAGAACACTAGATTTACGTGGAAAACCCTAGAAGGGAAAAATCACGATGAGGGTTAACTCACTAATATATGAATTGAAACACTTAATACAATAAGGCTCACTGCCAAAGGACTCACCGTCTAGAAGAAAGAAAAAAAAGGGGTGCTCACTACCAATTTGAACTGCTAAAAATGCATCTCTCATATGTTGGAGGTACAGTTCCATTGAAGCAAAAATAACTCAACAAATAGATTGAAATGTAGACACCTTCTACTTACTGCATTAAGAAGTCATAGGCATTAAGGTTCATACTCATATATTAACATTTGATCACTTTCGCATCCTTCACAGTTCACACGCACTCTGCTCTTGATCCACACAAAATTCACCTTGCATTTATACCCTCCACGACCTAAAATAATCTCAATTAGATCGGCCATAAGAAAATGTGTACACCTCAACCATGTAACATCAAATAGGTTGGCACCAAAAACTTCCACCATATAACGAAGTGAAGCCAAACCACACAACTACTTAATTGGGATCCAAATCTACACAAAGACACTTCTCAACATGTCATTGATCAATAATTATCCTCTGAAATTAGTGCTAGCATGCCAGGTCAGCCAAACCTGCACTAACACTAACCAATATTGATAATTTAAGTTTTGTCCTCTTTGATACAAAATTTCCCCCACAAGGTTCATCATGTCATGCTTTAAGGATGTCATACACCTCATCTTCTCTAATGCATCTCCTCATTATGTCGTTCAGGCCTGTGTAGAATAAATAACTAGCTATCTAGGAGTAGGGAAAGCTCTTGTGAACCAATTGTCTCTTTTCTCTAGGTGAGAAGTGTGGTGGTTTCTTTCTTGCAACAAGATAATTGGTAATATTTGCATACCAAGGTGTATGCATAGATAGAGAAAAAAAGTGCTCATCTAGGAATGAGACATCAACAACATCTTCTATTGATTTGGTTGGTAGCCTAGATAATAATTTTGCAACTACATTAGCTTTTCCTCACTTGTAAACAATTGTGATATCAAATTATTGTAGTAACAATAGCCATCTAACTAGTCTTCCTCCAACCACTGGTTTGTTTATTAAATACCTTATTGTTGTGTGATAAGTGTATATGAACACTGAATAGCTTGTGATATAATGTTTGAACTTGTTGATTGCATAAACTACTACCAACATCTCCTTTGTCACTGTATAATTGAGTTATGTCCCTTGCAAATCTTATTGATGTAATATATGGCATAATCTTTGTTACCTTTTGTCCAAGAACTTCCCTTATGACAAAATCAGAGGCATCTGTATGGATGTGAAAGGGTAAGGTCCAATTTGTTCCTCTCAAGACAAGAGTTTTGGTTAATGATTCCTTGAGTGCTTTAAAGGAGGTTTGATAGGAATCTTTCCATTCAAATTTTGCATCCTTGGATAGTAAAACATATAGTGGGGCTGCAAGTTTGCTAAAGTCTCGAATAAATCTCCTATAGTACCCAGCATGTCCTAGAAAAATTCTAACATATTTTTGTCTTTGGGGTACAAGGAGTGTTGAAATCACTACAATTTTGTTTGGGTCCACTTGAATTCCTTCATTTGAGACAAAATGTCATAGCACAATCCCTTGTGTTATCATCATGAAGCATTTCTCATGACGTGGGGATAAGTTGTGTTCTTGACACCATTTGAGTAATTTTCTAAGTTGCCAAGTGATTCATCATATGTATTCCCATAGGTGGTGAAATCATCCATGTAAACTTCCATGGAGTCATCTGCAACATATGAGAATATACTCAACATTTATCTTTGGAAGGTGGTTGGTGCATTACATAGTCCAAATGGCAAGACAAAATAGGCATATGTGCCCCAAGGGAATGTAAATGTTGACTTGTCCTAGTCTTCTAGAGCAATCTTTATTTGGTTATAGCCACTAAATTCATCCAAAAAGGAGAAGTATTTCTTACCAACTTGTGATTCAAGTACTTGGCCAATGAAGGGTAGTGGAAAGTGGTCTTTTCTAGTAGCATCATTCAACTCTCTATAGTCTACACACACTCACCATTTTCCTCCTTTCTTTGGAACAATCGCTAGAGGTGACACCCATTCACTATCAGAAATAGGATAGATGAACTATCAGAAATAGGATAGATGAAGCCTGCATCTAGCGATTTTTACAATTCTAATTTAACTATGTCCTTGAGTGTAGGGTTCATTCTCCTTTGGGGTTGTCTTATGGGTTTAAAACCATCATTAATATAGATCCTATGCATGCACAAGTTTGGTTCTATCCCCTTCATCTCATGTTAATCCCATGCAAAATTTGTTGCATGTGCTTGAAGCACATTCATCCATGAAGTTTTTTGTGTCTCAGTCAATTGACTATTAACATTTAATGGTTTACTCAACATTATCTTTAAGGTCTCGAACATTGTTTGAAATAATGAAAGGTCAAGTCTTGCTATATTTGGGACACATTGTTGTGGTAGAAAAGTATTGACAATGACTCAAATGAACTGGGTGATCCCACAATAGTGGTTTACACTTTTTGGGACATCTTAGTTTTTGTTGAAATCACATATTTTTAGAAAATATAATGATTTAAGCCTTGAAAATTTCATTTAAATGATTCCAATTGAAGAGGGTTTGATCAAACCACCTTAGATCAAACCCCTTTGGATAGAAACCTGCTATTTTTAAACCATACCTATAATGGAGTCTCCTTTACACCTATCAAAAGGGTGATCCCACAATAGTGGTTTACACTTTTTGGGACATCCTGATTTTTGTTGAAATCACATATTTTTAAAAAATATAATGATTTAAGCCTTGAAAAGTTCCATTTAAAGGATTCCAATTGAAGAGGGTTTGATAAAACCACCTTAGATCAAACCCCCTTGGATAGAACCCTGCTAGATTTAAACCATACCTATAACGGAGTCTCATTTACACCTATCAAAATGTTGATAAAAAACCACTTTTAATTTACCTTTTGGGGGATCAAATGAATTCATTTAAAATTTAGTATTTGTAAATATGTAGTCTTTTTTATAAGATTCCCAAAAAGTATAATTTTAAATATATTTAATTTGATTATTATATATTTTTTATTTCTTGTGAATGTAGGTTTTTCACCGAAAATCAAGCTCTTTGTTCTACACATGTGGAAAAATAGTAGATTACCAAAAAACAATTGAAAAATATCTATGCAATTGATATCGATGTCCTTGATCCAACAATAAAAAATAAAATTGAATTTCAATACATACAAAAAAAATTGTGTTAGCAAGAAAACCTATGTCTAAATTGTAATTGGTTTGACTTCAAACTTAATTAAGAAAAAAATATTCAATAAAACACCATGAAACCAATTGCATGCACTAGATATCATAGTTACGAATCTAAATTCAAAAAAATTTAGAATTTCATCCTTCATAGAAAAAAAATTATGTGTTAGCAAGTACACATCACTCTCTGAAAATTGTGTTTACTGTTCAAAACTAGTTATCGAAGGACATGGAAAAAGAAATGCAATTTGATTCCAATTTTTTTAAAAAATATATATTTAGAATCTACAAACAAGATGTCACAAATCACTAGTTTGCGTCATCTTCAAAATCCTCACGATTTATCAGCTATAGGTGTCCAAAAATGAAGAAAAAGTTCAAAATGTTCATTTCAATGTCAAGTTTGGCCAACAAGTGTAAACCAACATTGTGGGATCACCCAAAATGCTAATAAAAAATCACTTTTGATTTACCTTTTTGGGGATCAAATGAACTCATTTAAAATTTATTTTTTGAAGTATGTAATCCTTATTATAAGCTTCCCAAAAATTATAATTTTAAATATATTTAATTTGATTATTATTATTATTATTATTATTATTTTGTTAATGTAGGTTTTTCACCGAAAATCAAGCTCTTTGTTCTGCACATGGAAAATTAGTAGATTATCAAAAGAAAATTTTAAAAAATATCTATGCACTAGAAATTGATGTCCTTGATCCAACAAAAAAAGAAAAATTGAATTTTGATACATACAAAAACAAATTATGTGTTAGCAAGTAAACCTATGTCTGAATTGTAACTAGTCTAACTTCAAATTTTAATTAAGAAAAAATATTCAATAAAACACTATGAAACCAATTGCATGCACTAGATATCGTAGTTACAAATCTAAATTAGAAAAAAAATAGAATTTTATCCTTCATACAAAAAATTCATGTGTTAGCAAGTGCATGCCACTCTTTAAAAATGGTGTTTACTGTTAAAAACTAGTTTTCGAAGGAGATGGAAAAAGAAATGCAATTTGATTCCAAAATTTTAAAAAATACATATTTAGAATCTGCAAAAAAAATGTCACAAATCACTAGTTTGCATCATCTTCAAATTTCTCATGGTTTAGCAGTTATAGGTGCCCGAAAGTGAATATTTAGTTTTAAAAAATAGTTCAATGTCCAGTTTGGCCAAAAATTGTAAACCAGTATTGTGAGATCACCCAACTAGAAGGTATCACATTTTGTAGGGGATCCTATACACATGTTAGACAGTCTTGATGTTGCGGGTCCCTACCATAGATATTCTGCATAATGTTTACTATCAAATCATCATCATCCTGGTTCTCTAACAATGGATTACATTCAATAGTCATTAGGGTTTGTAAGGAATATTGATCTTCTACATCTAAGGTAGGCCAAATGGTTTGTTTTGGGTCTGCATGTGGTTGGGTTGATGGATAAAGGACCAATTTCTTAGTCACATTTCCATAAGAGATCATCATATTCCTAGACCTACAACTTATAAATGCATATGTTGTTGCTAACCATGGTCTTCCTAGGATGAGAGGATAGCCTGCAATGTTGTATTTAGGTTGAAATACCATGAAACTTGCAAGGTACTCCCATGAATCTAATGTAATCAACAAGTCTTCAATGATACCCTCAAGTTTAATTGTTGACCTATCTGCCAACTGTAGGACAGTGGGTGTAGGTATGAGGTCTATTAATTATAACAATTGCATTGTCTCTTTAGTCATCACATTAATAGTTGCTCCAAGTCAATCAAGGTGCTCTTTATGAGAGTGTCATTTATCTTGACATCTACTACAGGACTCCCAGGGTTTGCATACTTGGGGACAATTATGTTTCCTAACATAATATCTACAAGTTATCCTAAGGCATCTACAGTTTGAGGGTCTATTTTTTTTTCCTAGATTATTTAGGCACAGATCTCTCATTATTTTAGTGTAGATAAGTACCTCCTTGATTTCTTGAATGAGGGGGATATTGATGCAAACATATTTAATTTTT
Source organism: Sequoia sempervirens (assembly GCA_007258455.2). Lineage (NCBI taxonomy): Eukaryota > Viridiplantae > Streptophyta > Pinopsida > Cupressales > Cupressaceae > Sequoia > Sequoia sempervirens. The sequence goes on along the minus strand of VDFB02000003.1, from coordinate 662,983,681 downwards.
CCTAACAAATTAGTTTCAACTTGTGTTTGATTCCTTTAAACAGCTAATCTCTCAGGGAATGGAGGCTTTAGACTTGTATTGGTTTGGTTAACCTAATTTGACTCAGTCCCCTTAAGTTGGGTGTCCAAGGTCTTTGTTGGGGGTTCCTCATCAACCAATGGGGTGATTTGAGGGGATGAAAGTCTATCCAATATTTTCCATTAACTGAGGTGGACATGACTCACCTCTACCCCATAAGTAGGGTATTGAATAGCCTCGTTAGTATAGGAATGTTGAATAGGCTTGTTATTTGGGTTAGGTGTTGTTATGCCCTTACCCCTATAGTGTGTATCAGGTTATGAGTAGTCAGCTTGTAGCTACCTTAACTCTTAAATAAGTCATATTATCATTATTATATTGTTATTTAGTTAGTTAGGTCAGCCTAGGGCTTATATAGGGTTATCTAAGTTGGCCTGAGTGATATCCTAGGCATAAATAGGTATGTATAGGAGGTTGTGAGTCTTATTTGATCATCATGTTGAGTATTGTGTTCTTATTGAAGACTCTTGGAGGTATCCCCCTTGAGGTGGCATTTTTTTTATTTGTAATATGCAACCAAGGTTGCACGCTTTTGACTGGAGCTATGAACCAGTGAGGCCACAAACAGGGACCTCATCCCGACATGGATGCACAACAACCACCACTCTCGCAAGCATGGTAGCCCAGCAGGGGCACAAGGCCTGTGAACACACCAATCCAGCGAGGGAGTGGGGTACCACCAACCAATTGAGGGGGTGGGCCCCATACACTAATGCCTAGTACAATGGCAAGAACACCAACAACTGTAGCATCAATGCTATGGGTCAAGTCTAAAGACTTGACCCCTGGTGGCCACAACAACAACACCACCACTCATCCAATGCACCACAAGATCATGCCCAACCTTCGAAGTGGCATATTATTATCATGTATTTCAGCATATTTCATATCATCTTCTTCTCTTGTGCAAGTTATTTCATTACAAGTGGTATCAGAGCATGATCTTGGCACTATTATGACAAGGCATTTTTTTCAATTTTGGAGGTCATTTTGTGAAACCCATATCTCCCATATTTTAGCGAATTTTTGTATGATTTTTAAAGGGTTTTTGAAGGACATTTTAAAATCTAGAGTCCATATTTAAGAAGAATTGGATCAGAATTGAACAAGTTATTGCAGAATTAGGGTCTTTTCCCAATTTATTTGGAAAAAACATATCTCCCACATATTGACGAATTAGTTCCTAATTTTTTGTGGGTTTTTGGAGAAATATCAGAGGGGGCTATAGTCCAATTTTTAGAGCAATTAAAGCAGAAATAATTGATTTATCGGGAAATTGTAGTTTTCAAAAAAAAAATCTCTCAAGGCTACAAATAACCTAATTTTGAGGAGTATTTTCTCTTGGAGTGAGACCTAGGCCTTAGTAAGTTATAGAAAAAAAAATAGAGTATTTTGGCTTTACTTTGTGTGATTTATTGAAAAATTATCTTTCTAGAGCTACTTTACAACAAAAAGTCGCCACAAAAAAATAAGAGGAAGAAAAAGGAACAAGAGAAAGAGAAAGAGAAAGAGAAAGAGAAAGAGAAAGAGAAAGAGAAAGAGAAAGAGAAAGAGAAAGAAAAAGAGAAAGAGAAAGAGAAAGAGAAAGAGAAAGAGAAAGAGAAAGAAAAAGAGCAAGAAAAAATAAGGAAGAAGAGGAAGAAGAACAAGAAGTAGCAGTAGAAGAAGAAGAAAAACTAAAAAGGGGAAAAAGAAAAAACAAGAAAAATAACAAGAGAAAGATAAGAGTAGGAACAAGAAGCAACAGCAGAAAAAGAAGTAGAAATGAAAAAGGAGATGAAGAAGAAAAAGAAAAAAGTTAGAATTGAGGACAATGCTTTTGTAAAGAGGAGGTCAATGTTATGCCCTTACCCCTATAGTGTGTATCAAGTTATGAGTAGTCGGCTTGTAGCTACCTTAACTATTAATTAAGTTATATTATCATTATTATATTGTTATTGAGTTAGTTAGGTCAGCCTAGGGCTTATATAGGGTTATCTAAGTCAGTCCGGGTGATATCCTAGGCATAAATAGGTATATGTAGGAGGTTGTGAGTCTTATTTGATCATCATGTTGAGTATTGTGTTCTTATTGAATACTATTGGAGGTATCCCCCTCAAAGTGGATTAGGAGGTTTCCCCCTCAAAGTGGCATATTATTATCAAGTATTTTTAGCATATTTCATATCATCTTATTCTATTGTGCAAGTTATTTCTTCATTTTCTACTTGGATTCTTTAGGCACAATTCTCTCATTGTTTTAGTGTAGATAGGTACCTCCTTGAATGCTTGAATGAGGGGAATCTTGATGTAAACATCTTTAAGTTGTCCTAAAAAATTAGTTTCAGCTTGTGTTTGATGCTTGTGAACAACTAATCTCTCAAGGAATAGAGGCTTTGGACTTGTATTAGATGGGTTAACCTGATTTGACTCGGTCCCCTTAAGTTGGGTGTCCAGGGTATTTGTTGGGAGTTCGTCATCAACCATCTCAATGATTTGAGGGGATGAAGGTCCAACCAATGTTTTCCATGATCTAAGGTGGACATGACTCACCTCTACCCCATAAGTAGGGTATTGAATAGCCTCATTAGTATAGGTTGAAATGTCCCTTGACCCTCCTTTCCCTAGAATTCACTTGTGGATTATGTTTTAGGGTTTCTTCCTTCCAAATGAATGTACTCTCTAATGAAGTTATATTGGATTAAAATTTTCATTCATCATATGACGATATTTCCACACATATACACATGTTTGTTAGCATTAATAGCTAGATATCAAATATAGACATAATCATAAATGCAACTATGAAGACATATGAGGAGTGGCATGGGTGGATCTTCCCTGAAGTCCTTTTCCAAGCCCAAGAGGTTGTTTACGACAACCCTCTCTTCTCGGTGACTTAGTACCTGCTTTCTCCACCCATGTGATCACCTTAGAAGACACTTAGCCTACTGGGTGAAGACAACAGAGCATATAAGTGGTATAGGCCTACCACCCCTCCATGGCCATGATGGATTCTTAAGTGGGATCCCCACCCCTCCACAGCCCACCCTTGCCTTTGGACTGAGCGGAACCTTAAGTGGAACTTCCACCCCTCCATGGTCCATCCTTGCCTTGGGTTCCGGGGGAAAAATCTTAAGTGGGGTTTTTGGGCACCACTTTCCTCAAGCCCTTCCTCCCTAGTAAGTTTGCAAACACTCAGAAGACAATATTTTAAACAATCAAATGTATTTTCATTTATCATTGGTTCTTTAAATTCATATTAGCATCATATCCTAGAACAATTATCATGATGATAATACTTAAGAAAACAAAACAGTTTAGCAATATCTCACATGTTAATGCAATTCTAAATTAATGTAGAAACAGTCTATGTCTCCTATTGTTAGTCTTTCATACTAATATATAAGTAGCATCTAGATTAAATGTATTTAAAAGATAACACTTTGATTTATACAGAAGTTAGGACTTGTTATTTCTAAAATGCAACACCCTAAATGATCAAATTATGCTAGGAAGTACATGAAATTTGCATATTTAGGTCCAAACATCTTTGATAGAGGCATTCAAAGATTTTATGCAGTATAGAGTCAAGAAGATCGATCATGAAGGAAGATTATTTGCAAGAATTTGAACTCAATGTATTTAATGTTATTCATCTATGATCTTTTTGTTCTCTTATTTGAAAAATGACAAATATTAATGCTAGTGAGAGTTTATCCTGAGTTGTATTTCTCTAAGTTGTCTTTGATTTCCTACTTGCATTTTCTCTTCTTTCACATGATGATCCCATGATTGACCATCGGTGTTCCCTATCTCTAGTGTATGATAAATCACGACATTCAACAAGATGTGTCTTTGGAGAATGAAGTGTCTCTTCGTGGGTTTCATTAGATGGCTTAATTGAAATTGATTAAGGTAGTAGTTGATCGATTAACAAGATGTATATATTTTTGTGAATAACATACCTAATAAAAAATACATAATATAAAAAACATTATTTGGATTGTCACTTTGTTGGTAATCACTGATTCTTTATTTCTTATCTTTGTCATTATATCATTATTGTGTTATAAACAATAACAAGACCCACTCCCCTAATGATTTCATCCCAGAATAACAATATTTGAATGTTATTGTATTTTATGTGAAGACCCTCGAATAGGTGCCATTTTACTCCCTTATAGTGCTCTAACCTGTCAATTGATGTGGCAATGATAGTCAAAAAATAATTTGATGCTTTGGCTCTATGCTCCTATGTAGATGATAACAAATGATACATATAAACTAGCAGAGGTGTTTCCTTATGAAGAGCTCATGATGGTCTTTATCCTTTTTTTGAATTTCATTGGAGATTTCAGAAATCCTGGAGTGTATCGTGATTTTTATTTTGTATTGCTTTATATAATCACATATAACATAATATATTTCATTTTTTATTGGTTATCACAATATTAGGGACATAACAGTCCTCCCCTCTCAAATTTGTTTTCCCTCAAGCAAATCCCTTTTTGTGTCAATGATACATGTTACCTATTTTAGCTACTAGCTGAAATACGTAGAGTTGTTTATGTTTTACAAAGTGAAACAAAAGGTACATTCTACTCTACTATGTTATATCCATGTGCATAAAAACATTATCAAAAGACTGCATTATTATACTATGCAAATGCATACAACAGAGAAGAAAGTGAAACATTTTTTGCAAAAGTAGTCTTTATTGATAAACATCAATGTATGGTGTCCCACACAAGCCATGGGACTGACTATTTGAATGCAAATAAAGGAAAAAACTATACATTTATAGATACAAGAAAGAAAGAGTGAATATTTAAAGAGAGGGGACCCGTCATTGCCTGAATCACGAATCCCAATTGAGTTTTTTTGCATTTGTTGTTGCCCCTTTTGCTTGTTCAGCTTCCTTTGCTCCAATGCTCTAGAAGGTTGCTCAGGTGCTCCATAAATTCTTGCATGTGTGAGGAAGAGTTGGTTATAGCAATGAGGGATTACTAATCAATACATATGCAAACATCCATAAACATATAGCCCAATCCTCATAAGCATCAAAATAGTTTGCATACCACAAATGTCTAAGAAAACAGAAGGTTTATCACAAAAATATGCATATGCTTTGTTTGTATCTAACATGTTTGCTCATTGTGCAAGTATAGATGAAATCTTTATTGTTGTTTTATTTCATTTGATCACAGCATGTGGAGTGAAATGGGCTACCACAACGGTTAAGCCCAACATGCTGCCCTCTGGTTTCTTTAGAGAGGGATAGTTTCATTTTATATCACCTGTAACACCTCGTTGTGCAAACCCCAAAGGAACAACAAAAAACACAACAATTTTTTTTTTTTTTAAACATAAGGAATGCACTTTAAGTATTCCAACATAATTAATGTTTCAAGTTGCACAACAAAGTCCCTTGGGGTACACGAGGTGACATTACCAAACTAGCCCATAACAAAGTTAACAGATGAAACATTAAATTACCAATTATGTATCCATTCATTCACATATCATCATTTAAAACATTCATTAACGATAACCAAAATGATAAGAATAATCCATATAAAACCATACATCCAAATACAATAAATTAATCATGAAAATATTAAGTACATATTTCCATAGATACAACATAGCATTAACAGTATTTCAAGAATGATTTACATGGTATGATAATACATTACATCAGTCTGATAGTACATCTCAATGAACACATATACAAAATTACATCATAAGTCTTCCCAACGTACGTGGGAGTGATACATCAATACATAGAATACATCTGGAGTACAAATATACATCTAATAACATATGAATCCTGGATCATACTGCATCAGCAAAACTCTGCACTGAATGGTACAACTGCATCATAAGGGGACCCAATGGGGTGCATAACACGTTCCACCCAACCACCCCCGTGTTGGGAGTAAATAAGGAAGGATCCCCGACCAAGCACATCCAAACAGTAAGGAAAGACTAAACTTCAGACACGAAAAGCAAGAGAACACAAAAATAACATAACATAACACAATAAATCAACATAACAATAGACCACTTCTAGAGTATTTCAATAAAACAACTCAAAGGGAATGCTAGAGAAGAGTGTCATCACATGGCCTTACATGGATTATCTAGACAACCTATCACAAGGTGTCGCCTTCATCTATGGTTATCCTGACTGCCTATCTCAAGGCGTCGCTCCATAGGGTAACTCATGTGGAACCGTTAACCTCTCATGAAGACGAGGCAACGATCATGCCAACCACTGCCTTCTCGGCCCACCTTTAGTCTATGAAAGCCCTAACAGGTGGATGAGACATCCATAATTATCTTATTAATGTTTAACTACCCACCCCCTAATTAATTACTTAGGTTATCACTTATTACTCTAACTCTATCCTGCGTCGGCGCCCACGTAGAGCCACTCTCCCTAGAAACCAAAACATAAAAATCCAATTCCAAGGATTGTACCAACAAGAACACTGAACCACAAATGGAACATCCGCGAGGCAAAACCATCTCGCCAAAATCATATGAAACAACATCCATAAAAATAGTACAACTCCATAAGTAAACTCAAATCACCGCTAAAACATAGGGACCAAAATCAAATTAAAAGATCAAAATAAAACATCTTTTCCCCACCTCTGGAAGTCTCTAATAAGTAACTTAAACTCCTACAGAAGGATAACAACTGAAGGATTTTCCCACAATACAAAATCCCAGTTAAGAGAAAACCACAATTGATTCAACGAATAATCTTGAGAGTACACAATTACGTAAAACAATGTCATATAACACATTTCAATACACAATAATTTCACCAAGAAATAAAAAAATTAGTTTACTCGAGAATATTCAACTTAACTTAAATCACATAGTTTATTTCTAATTTACTCGATTAAACTATAACATTGCAAATTTATTTAATTATTCCATAATCTCAGCATAAATAACCATCTTTATTTATATATATATATATATATACATATATATACGCTTTTATGTGTATATACATATATACATATACATGTATATATAATATAATAAAACATATATTAAAAATTATGCATTTAATTCATATCATAAAAATTGTCCATTTGCATATCTGTAATTTACAGCAGTAAATATATATATATATATACATATATATATACAAATATATATATTAATATTAATATTAATATATATATATATATTTATATATACTAAATAACATAAAAAAAAAATTAAATAAAAATCGAACTCAAGGCAATTTTTTTAAAGACCAAACCCCCACGCAGCCTGCACTGTGTACCTCCCTATGGGGAGGCCGTAGCCCACATGGCTGCATCTAGCAACCTCAGATGTTGTGTGCAGCCTTGGTTGTTGTGTGTAGCCTGTGGTCTACGCACAGTACTACCAGGGGTCGGGGGTGGTATGGCGGCAGCCGACCACTCCCCCCCATAATATATATAATATTTATATATATATATATATTTATTTATATTTATTTTTTTTATTTTATAATTTTATTTCTTTCACCCAAAACCAGAGCACGAAAATCGAAATTCATAAATATTTTTATATATTTTTAAAAAAATCGCAATACACAACACTCTGCAAAATATGTATATTTTTTTAACAAAAGACAGAATATAAAAAATATATATATATATCCATAAGTTGTAAAATAAATAATATGAACAATCTAGTTTTTTTTATCAGACACAAAATAAATATGGGCATACAAATTCAACCCCATAATAAAATTATTTTTCCATTTCAAACAAGAATTTCACAACTAGATTTATTGAAACAAATTCAGAAGGTTTCTTAATAGTTTTCTACAGAAGATTTAAAAGTTTGACACAAACAAATTTCAACAACGAAACCCTCCTTCAAAACATAGATGCAATTTTGAATATGGCAGACATGGTTTTCATTTCCCTTACAGAACAAATGAATTAATAAATCAAAAGAATTTAATATATATCAAAAAGAACCTGGAGTCCTTCGTTTGATGACAAATCCACCAACATGACAACCCTTCTTCTTCTTTCAAAAACAGATTTCCTCTGTAGTTTCTTCTCCAGTTTCTTCTTTCAACTAACTTTTGGATCAATAATCTATTTCTTCCAAGAACAATTTCTTTTTTTTTACAGAGAAGCACAAAAACCTATCTTTTTCTTTTCCAGACAAAACCAAAAGCCCTTTCTGTGTGTGTGTAAAAACTTCCCTTTTCTCACAATAAAATAAGGAAAAAAAAAATCCAACCGATCCATTGGTTCTTTTTATTGCTTTAAAAGCTCACACTTATCTCACAAGTTTTAATTAAAAATTCATTAATTTCACATTTATCCTCACATGATATTATCCTTAAATTTTCTAATATTAATATTTTGAAAAATACAATTATAATTATCACAAACATTATTTATTTAAATTAATTACTCTATCCTTTTTAATTAATTAAATATCTTTTAATTTACAATATTTTAAATCCAACATTTAACTAAATTACAATTACATAAAATTAATAATATCAACAAGATAATATTAATTAATCCCATATAAAATAAGGATAAATTAAATTAAAACTATCCACAAATAAAATAAATAAACAACAATATTGAGACAAAGACAAGGTCAAGACCACAACACTGAAATACTCACAACAAGGTGACGGACTTGGGACAAGGACACTTCCTTATCAACTCCATTTTTCAACATCGTACCCGTTGGGTTTATGGGACACGCTCAAACCTTCCAAGCAGGTGGAGTCAGTGTCTTGTACCTACATTCTGCATATAAACAAATATCAAGTAGCATGTAAATCTCCATTGCAGACACACCGTGAAAGGTAATCACGGGGTAGCAGGGTGCTCGCAATCGAGTGATGCTACTCCGTCCTTTCACCATGACTCACTATCAAACGCATCAGAAACCATAGCAACATAGAATCACAACATCAACACATAATATTAAAGAAAACCATAGCATAACCAAATAATATAACCACCACATACTGTATCATCCAACATCATAAATAATATCAAATGCAGCAAACCAACCAAACTATGAATCCACACACAACCAAGTCGGTGAACTAATCACCATCACAAACCAAGTACCAAATCAACACATAAGAGTATCAAAGAGTAATAACAACATGAGGGGTATTACATCCTCCCCCCCTAGAACATGGCTTACTCCTGAAAGCCAGTAAATAAATATGGGTAAGCCTCTCTAATATGGGATGCATCCTCCCATGTCCTCGAAGTCTCGTCATTCATGTCCCATTGAACCCGCACCTCTTCAATATCTCTGCCCTTGAGGGCGAGTCTCCGATGTTGTAGCACGGCCATGGGCTCGAGAGCTAGTTGCCCGTCCTCGACCTATAGAGCATTCCAATCAAGTGTGTGAGAAACATCAGGATAATATGGTCTAAGGACTGAAACATGAAAAACATTATGAATCTGCGACAAACTAGGTGGCAAGGCTAGGCGGTAGGCAATAGGACCAATTCTTTCTAACACCTCAAATGGCCCTACAAAGCGGGGCGCAAGCTTAGAACCCTTTCCATAACAAATAGGGCTCTTCCGCGGACGTACTCGAAGAAACACCCGATCACCAACTGCAAACTGCCGATCAACTCTATGTGCATCAGCATACTTCTTCTGCCTATCTTGAGCTGCTACAAGATGCTCTCGGATGCAAGCTACCTATTGTTCCATATCTCAAAGCATTTCAGGTCCAAGAAGAACCCTGTCCTCTAACCAGTCCCAGCTCAAAGGGGTACAACAAGGACAACCGTATAAAGCCTAAAAAGGATCCATGTCGATTGAACTATGGTAACCATTGTTGTAGGAAAACTCGACCAAGTGCAAATAATCTTCCCAACGTGATTGTTGGTCCATGACATACATGTGGAGCATATCCTGAAGCACTTGATTGAATCTCTCAGTTTGACCGTATGTCTCTAGATGGTAGGCAGAACTAAAGTTCAATTGAGTCCCTAAGGACCGCTGCACATATGTCCATAGCATAGATGTGAATATCAGATCTTTGTCAGAAATGATTCTTCGTGGTATCCCATGCAATCGGAAAATGTCTTCCATGAACACCTTGGCTACCAAAGAAGCAGTATAGGAAGATCAGATAGGAGAGAAATGAGCTACCTTGGTCAGTCGGTCTACAGTGACCATGATAGCGTTGTGTTTCCTAGAAGACATAGGCAAGCTGACAATGAAATCCATAGAGATAATGTCCCACTTCCATTCTGGAACAAGATGAGGCTGCAACAAACCTGTCGGATGATGATGCTCAGCCTTAATCCTTTGACATTCCAAACATCTAGCCACAAAATCGGCAATATCACGCTTCAATCCTGCCCAAAAATATAGTGAGTGTAGATCCGCATACATTTTCTTAACTCTGGGATGTGCCGAATAAGGTGCCCAATGGGTTTCAGTCAAGATTAGGGTGCGAAGACCCTCTGCAGTAGGTACATAAATTTGGCCCGCATAGCGCAAGACACCATCAGAATCCAGCGAATATCCAGCAAATTTTCCTTCCAGAATTATGCCCGACTCGATTTCAGATTTCACCTCTTGATGCCAATTGTCTGAGGAAAGAGCGGTGAGGATCTAACTCCTCAAATCAACCTCGAGAGCCACTACAGAAATCTCATGTCTACATTGGCTCAAAGCATCTTCCACCACATTCTCTTTTCCCTGGATATACTTTACTTCAAAATCGTATTCGCACAAGAATTCCATCCACCTTCTCTGTCTTGCATTCAGGTTCGGTTGCGTGAAGATGTATTGCAAACTACGATGATCCGTATGCAACTCGAACCGATGCCCTAAAAGGAAATGTCTCCATCTTACCAGAGCATGAACCACAACGGTCAACTCAAGATCATGTGTGGGGTAGTTCAATTCATAATCCTTAAGTTTACGGGATTCGTATGCAATTACTCGCCCTTCTTGCATCAAAACGGCCCCTAAGCCTTCCAAGGAAGCATTCGTACTGAACCGCCGATAATAGCTTGCTAGTCCCATGAAACTATGAATTTCTAAGACATTTGTGGGTACGGGCCAATCCATAATGCCCTGAATCTTTGCAAGATCAACAAAAATTCCCTCACCTAAAATGACATGACCCAAATATTGAACTTCAGTCTTATAGAATTCACACTTTGCCAAGTTGGCATACAACTGATTGTCCCTTAAGCAGTGTAGCACCTGTCTTGGATGTTCCTCATGTTTCTCCATAAATTTGGAATAAATCAGAATATCGTTGAGAAACACAAGGATGAATCTATCCAAATACGTTCAGAACACCCCATTCATTAAGCTCATGAAGACTGAAGGTGCATTTGTCAACCCGAACGGCATCACAGTGAACTTGTAATGTCTGTATCGAGTGTGAAATGTTGTTTTATGAATATTTGGTTCCGCAATCCGTAACTGATGATAACCTGATTTGAGATCAATCTTAGAAAATATCTTCACTCCTTTTATCTAATCGAAAAGATCAATTCTGGGAAGGGGATATCGGTTCTTCACCGTTACTTTGTTCAACTGCCTATAATCAATACACAGACGGAGAGAATCATCCTTCTTCTTTACGAAATTACAGGTGTTCCCCAAGGGGAAACACTTGGGTGAATAAACCCCTTAGCCAACAGCTCCTCCAATTGCAAACGGTGTTCTTGAAGCTCCTGCGTTGTCATCCGGTACGAAGCTTGACATAAAGGCTCAGCTCTAGGTACCAGATCAATCCTGAAATCTATATCCCGCTTTGGCGGCATACCCAGTATCTCACTCGGAAAAACATCAGAAAACCCCTTAAGGAGTGGGTAATCATCCAATGACACCCCTTGACTATCCTCTGACTCAAGATCACTCATTGCTACTGCAAAAAGCTGACAACCCTGCCGGAAAAACCTTTTTAGTTGCATGGTAGAGATCATTCGCAATGAAATGGGCCTTTGAATACCCACGATCTCCACCTCCTTTCTGGAATCATTGACGCACCGCACCACTTTACGACGACAGTCTATCATGGCACGATGTGCACTCAACCAATCCATTCTCAAGACAACATCATACGAGCCAAGTCGTAGGATCCAGAGATCCACCTTAGTTGTCAATGCCCCTATATCCAAACTACAACCCTGAACAAGCTTCTCTACTACAACCTTTGACCCTGAGGCCAATTCAACCTATCATTTTATGCCTTGCCTAGATGCCACCAATCTACATCACTCTACCACTAAAGGAGATATAAAAGAGTCAGATGCACCGGAATCAAAGAGTATGGAAATACTAGTATCATGCAACACACCTAATGTCTCGATCACAGTGCCCTGATATTCTGCTTGACGATTGTCCACTGCCGCAAACACCTGATGTGCTCTACCCGCATCGCCCACTGTTAGCTCAGAAGTAGTTGGTTTCTGGCTAAAACTTGAAGTACTCCTTTGTGGACACTGTCTGGCAATATGTTCTTGCTGCCCATATGAGAAATAGTTTGTGCCTCACCCAAATCCTCTAACACCAGACGGTGCACTCGACTGCTGAAAATTGCCTTGTGAAGGTGTCGACTGTGTGCTTTGTGTAGGCTGCACAAAACGATCTGGTCTATTACGCTGCCAGCTTCGGTTCTTCCTGTTCTAAGATCTGTCTCCCTGTTGAGACTGTGATTTGTTTTGTTTGGGCTGTGACTTTTGTTGTTGTTGTGGACCACCCTTAGAGGGTGCCTAAAAATTCTTGGAAGACCCTACAACCTGAGGCTATCCACCTCTAGAACCAAAACCTAATGCTGGAACACTGTCGATCTGAACTCATGTGTGTCCTCCCAATACCATTGCCAAATTTTCTTCTACTAGACAGGACTTCTCAACTACTACCTCCATTGTCTTCGGCTCGAAGACTCTAACTCCACCACTGATTCGAGCGTTTAAGCCCCGAACAAAATGTTGAATCAACATTCCCTCATCATGACCGATTCCTGCATATTGCTTCAATTCGTAGAATCGTTGCTCATATTGTTCAATGGACATCAACATCTACTTAAGGTCATGAAACTCATCTGCCCTACATTGCCTCCAATGATCTGAAATGAAGCGAGCCCTGAACCTGTCCAGAAATAGTTCCCATGTGACCATGTTGATATCTAGATGTAACTTTTTCTCTTCCAGCCGCCACCAAGTGGACATGAAGCCTCGCACATGCATGACTATGCACTGAGCTTTCGTATTGCTACCATAGGGGTGCATCACGAAGCATTGATCCAAATCGATTAACCATGTTTTTGCTTCCATACCTCCTCCAAAACCATCGAATGTAGGCAGGTGTGCTCTCATCAAGTCTCTCATATGACCAGCTAGCACTGCATCCTGATCTACCGTTACTTCCCTCTGCCTCGGTGACCTTTCCCTTTCTCTCTCGACCCGCTACTCCTCATCCGACCTGGGTCCCAACCGATCAAGAATCTCCCCCAAAAGGTGTTGCAACTGTCCATCTAAACCAAGCTATTCTAGGTTCTGACCACCACCTAATAGATTGTTTTGAGGACTCTATCGTTCCTCATGCTCTGAACTGTGGTAACTCGGTGGTGATGGACTTTGGCGGTTGGCTCCACGGCCACCACCCCGGCCTTTTCCTCGGCCACGACCTCTACCTTGAGACATGATCCTGCACAACAATTAGGGTTATGTAAGATCAAGAGTTAACGCAAAGGTTGTCTAACGGACACAAACTACCCAGAGAATCCAGCATTAGTAACCTGGCTCTGATACCAAGTTGTAACGCCCTGTCGTGCAAACCCTAAAGGAACAACTAAAAATGCATCAAATTATTATTTTTTAAACATAAGGAATGCACTTAAAGTATTCTAACATAATTAATGTTTCAAGTTGCACAACAAAGTTCCTTGGGGTACACGAGGTGACATTACCAAACTAGCCCATAACAAAGTTAATAGATGAAACATTAATTACCAATTACATATCCATTCATTCACATATCATCATTTAAAACATTCATTAACGATAACCAAAATGATAAGAATAATCCATATAAAACCATACATGCAAATACAATAAATTAATCATGAAGATATTAAGTACATATTTCCACAGATACAACATAACATTAACAGTATTTACAAATGGTATTTCAAGAATGATTTACATGGTATGATAATACATTACATCAGTCTGATAGTACATCTCAATGAACACATACAAAATTACATCATAAGTCTTCCCAACATACGTGGGAGTGATACATTAATACATAGAATACATTTGGAGTACAAATATACATCTGATAACATATGAATCTTGGATCATACTGCATCAGTAAAACTCTGCACTGAATGGTACAACTGCATCATAAGGGGACCCAACGGGGTGCGTAGCACGTTCCACCCAACCACCCCCGTCCTGGGAGTAAATAAGGAAGGATCCCCGACCAAGCACATCCAAACAGTAAGGCAAGACTAAACTCCAGACACGAAAAGCAAGAGAACACAAAAATAACATAACACAATAAATCACCAACATAACAATAGACCACTTCCAGAGTATTTCAATAAAGCAACTCAAAGGGAATGCTAGAGAAGAGTGTCATTGCATGGCCTTACATGGATTATCCAAACAACCTATCACAAGGTGTCGCCTTCATCTATGGTTATCCTGACTGCCTATCTCAATGTGTCGTTCCATAGAGTAACTCATGAGGAACCGTTAACCTATCGTGAAGACGAGGCAATGATCATGCCAACCACTGCCTTCTCGGCCCACCTTTAGTCTATGAAAGCCCTAACAGGTGGATGAGGCATCTATAATTATCTTATTAATGTTTAACTACCCACCCCCTAATTAATTACTTAGGTTATCACTTATTACTCTAACTCTAACATGGGTTATCCTGACAGCCCCTTTGTGCGTCGGCGCCCACGTAGAGCCACTCTCCCTAGAAACCCAAAACATAAAAATCCAATTCCAAGGAGTCGTACCAACAAGAACACTGAACCACAAATGGAACATCCGCGAGGCAAAACCATCTCGCCAAAATCATATGAAACAACATCCATAAAAACGGTACCACTCTATAAGTAAACTCAAATCACCACTAAAACATAGGGACCAAAATCAAATTAAAGATCAAAATAAAATATTTTTTCCCCACCTCTGGAAGTCTCTAATAAGTAACTTAAACTCCTACAGAAGGATAACAACCTAAGGATTTTCCCATAATACAAAATCCCAATTAAGAGAAAACCACAATTGATTCAACGAAATCTTGAGAGTACACAATTACATAAAACAACGCCATATAACACATTTCCATACACAATAATTTCACCAATAAATTAATTAATTAATTTACTCGAGAATATTCAACTTAATTTAAATCACATAGTTTATTTCTAATTTATTTGATTAAACTATAACATTGCAAATTTATTTAATTATTCCATAATCTCAGCATAAATAACCATCTTTATATATATATATATATATATGTATGTATATGTATGTATGTATGCGCTTTTATGTGTATATACATATATACATATACACATATATAATATAATAAAACATATAATAAAAATTATGCATTTAATTCATATCATAAAAATTGCCCATTTGCATCTCTGTAATTTACAGCATTATATATATATATATATATTTATATATACTAAATAACATAAAAACTGAATTAAATAAAAATCGAACTCAAGGCATTTTTTTTAAAGACAAAACCCCCATGCAGCCTGCACTGCATACCTCCCTATGGGGAGGGCGCAGTCCACATGGCTGTGTCCAGCAGCCTCAGCTACTATGCGTAGCCTGTGGTCTGCGCACAGTACTACCAGGGGTCAGGGGTTTTATGGTGGCAGCCGACCACTCCCCCCAATAATATATATAATATTTTTTTTATATACTTTTTTTATAATTTTATAATTTAATTTCTTTCACCCAAAACTAGAGCACGGAAATCGAAATTCATAAATATTTTTATATATTTTAAAAAAAATTGTAGTACACAATAGTCTACAAAATATGTATATTTTTTTAACAAAAGATAGAATATAAAATACATATATATATATATATATATATATATATATATATATATTTATTTTTATTTATTTTTATTTTTTTATTTTTTTATTTTTTAATTCAAGGGGTAAACGCTTTTGACTGGAGTTATGAACCGGAATACAACCATTCAACAATACCACCCCAACGGGGTTTGAACCTTGGTGGCAAGAACAACAATGCCACCTTTAAACCATTACACCAAGCCAATACCGGCTTATTTATTTATTTATTTAAATATATATATATATATTTAATTAATTAATTATTTTTGTATATATATATCCATAAGCTGTAAAATAAATAATATGAACAATTTGGTTTTTTTTATCTGACAAAATAAATCTGGGAATACAAATTCAACCCCATAATAAAATTATTTTTCCATTTCAAACAAGAATTTCACAACTAGATTTATTGAAGAAAATTTAGAAGGTTTCTTAATAGTTTTCTACAGAAGATTTAAAAGTTTGACACAAACAAATTTCAACAACGAAACCCTCCTTCAAAACATAGATACAATTTTGAATATGGCAGACATGGTTTTCATTTCCCTTACAGAACAAATGAATTAATAAATCAAAAGAATTTAATATATATCAAAAAGAACCTGGAGTCCGTTTGATGACGAATCCACCAGCACGACAGCCCTTCTTCCTCTTTCGAAAACATATTTCCTCTGCAGTTTCTACTCTAGTTTCTTCTTTCAGCTAACTTCTGGATCAATAATCTATTTTTTCCAAGAACAATTTATTTTTTTAAATAGAGAAGCACAAAAACCTATCTTTTTCTTTTCCAGACAAAACCAAAAGCCCTTCCTCTATGTGTGTAGAAACTTCCCTTTTCTCACAATAAAATAAGGAAAAATAAATAAAGATCTTTTTAAAAAAAAATAAAAAAAAATCAACCTATCCATTGGCTCTTTTTATTGCTTTAAAAGCTCACACTTATCTCACAAGTTTTAATTAAAAATTCATTAATTTCACATTTATCCTCACATGATATTATCCTTAAATTTTCTAATATTAATATTTTAAAAAATACAATTACAATTATCACAAACATTATTTATTTAAATTAATTACTCTATCTTTTTTAATTAATTAAATATCTTTTAATTTACAATATTTTAAATCCAACATTTAACTAAATTACAATTATATAAAATTAATCATATCAACAAGATAATATTAATTAATCCCATATAAAATAAGGATAAATTAAATAACAACTATCCACAAATAAAATAAATAAACAACAATACTGAGATAAAGACAAGGTCAAGACCACAACACTGAAAGACTCACAACGAGGTGACGGACTTGGGACAGGGACACTTCTTTATCAACTCCCTTTTTCAACATCATACCCGTTGGGTTTATGGGACACGCTCAGACCTACCAAGCAGGTGGAGTCAGTGTCCTGTACCTGCATCCTGCATATGAAAAAATGTCAAGTAGCATGTAAATCTCCATTGTAGACACACCGTGAAAGGTAATTGCGGGGTAGCAGGGCGCTCACAAGCGAGTGATGTTACTCCATCCTTTCACCATGACTCACTATCAAACGCATCAGAAACCATAGCAGCATAGAATCACAACATCACCACATATAATATTAAAGAAAACCATAGCATAACCAAATAATATAACCACCACATACTGTATCATCCAACATCATAAATAATATCAAATGCAGCAAACCAACCAAACTATGAATCCACACACCACCAAGTCGGTGAACTAATCACCATCACAAACCAAGTACCAAACCAACACATAAGAGTATCAAAGAGTAGCAGCAACATGAGGGGTATTACATCACCAATTTAATCCTTGAAGACATGATTCATTAATCATGGTGATATTGATAAGAATAGATATCTTATTAATAGGAGTTCTCTCATATTAATAATGAAACTTTTTACCAATAGAAACATGACACAAAACTAGTCTGCAAAGATTCCATGATGCTTGCAGTTTTAAATTCATAAGCACATAGTCATCATAATTGTGAAACAGTGAGTACTATCAGGAGCTAACATGAGCTACATGGAGCAACTATAGGTGATGAGTGAAATGCATGGGCAAGGCCAACATATTAATGTGTTGTCCCAAAGAGAAATGCATGAGAAGGAAAAACATATTGATGCAAATGAGTAACTAAGATACATTGCCAATCATCATTGTATAAAGCAGTGAAAGCATGGTTTATGTTCATGTGCTTAGGCAGGAAAAAGTTAATGATTTTGTTTCCAGAATAGAGCATATGTGACAACATCATCACTACAGCAAGATAAAAGAATAAAGTGATGTTAAAGATAGTAAGTGGCTTTATGTTTTCCATAGTACAGTTCTTATGAATTAAATAGAACATCCATACTCAAGTAAATTGCATAGTGCAAGAATGATGTGAACAATACCAAAGGTTTGTTGAAGATTGTTGCATTATTAGAATACCTTGCACTAGTTTCTTTTCCAGGTTACTAGCTCTTGTAACAATGTTACTTTCAATTTTCCAAAAGAGTTTCTAGTTTAAAAGTAGCAGATTATACAACAGGTCATAATGCAATGACTATCCACAAGTAACAGTCAAGCTAATATGAACAAAAGAGAAAATCACCTACATAATGCATTGGTATTGGACAGTGATGTTCAAGTCAAAAAGCATGAAAAGTGGTTGTGATAGCATCATCATTCAAGTAATAGATGGTATATCACAATGAAAAAAGACCAAGTCCATATGCCCAGACCATTGTATAAGGGACTGTATAGCCTTATAGGGACAAGCATTTATCACTTGTGGAGAGTGAATAAAGCAGTGCATAGGGGTTTCAAAATGCAAATCCTTAATCATGTATGCAAATGAGAGAAGCCTTTATGGCGCAAAATGAAAGAAAAAAATGAGTAGAATGAAGACTCGGAATGCCCATGAAAACACTGCATCTTGGATGACCCTTGGACTTGCAAGTTAGAGGAAAGGGTAGTGTTCATGAAGGAATGGAAAAAATGTGTAGACTTTGAGTTATACCCGCACTGTGCAATGGCATTGAATCATTTTGTAAACCATTTTTTCCTTCGCGGGGCAACATTTTCTTGTGGAACAGTAGATTGAGGTAGCTCTTGTTTCAGCCATCCACCCTCTCATAAAGTCTCATTCATATTATGATCTTGCACAATCTTATCACAACAAAGGTGATTATCACAGTGAAAATAAAAGTTACTCATGATTTTAAAATCAACAGAAAGGAATGAGGAGGCTGAGCCACAGCCTGTGAGTTTTCTCAAGTCATCGAGCTTTTTCAGGTATGGATAAAACCTAGAACGGGAAAAATATTATGCTATCAAAATGTTATTTCAAAAAATGGAGTCAACTCTTGCAAAAAAAATACATAGGCATTAAGGAAATGTGGAGGCCATGACCATTATAGGAAAAGAGAAACAAAAAAGTAATAGTTTGTTCTTCTTTTTACATAGTAACATGCAAATTTTCTACAGAAATGCAAAAGAAATGAAGAAATTTATGCTTACAGGAAGCTCACCCAAGCTCATATCAAATATATTTGTCAGAGAATGCACAGTTTGCTTCTAAATCTGCCATGAAATCATCTATAGAGCTCCATCAAAAACCTAGGTCGACATGATGGAGGTTCCAAAAAACTCAATGGGTAAAAATGAAAATGCTTTGTAATCTTTTTGCATTGTTTTTGTTTAGGGTTTTAACCCTAGTGAGTGTCGATGGGAATAAGGTATTTTTACCTTTGTTTTTTTTTTAAATGTTTGCAAAGCTAATACACTTGTGCTATATTCATCCCTAATGAATTCATGTCCCCCTTTAAGTATGTAAGTCTTTCAAGACTTATATTTTCTATTCAATTTTTCTTTATTTTTGCATCGAATTTCAAACGTAAAGCTTTTGACAAAGTGATACGTTTAAATCACTTAGTTAAAGTGTTATTTTAAATGTAGAAATGAGGTGTATTATGCCTTGTAAATGCACTTATGAGTTTAGTTAAGCTTTGATACTTTTGCAAGCATATAGGGGCGGTTTAAGCAATTGGTCGACCAAGGGAGAGAATATAGGAGTGTTTACTCACCTTTTGGAGGGAATGAGGGTATTTGGGAATCAGTTTCTTATGCCTTCATGATGGGCATGGTCAAAGTTGACCCTTTTAGCATTTTGGAGCTCTTTTGGAGGAGATTTGGTTGCTATATTTTTGGATTTTTGGAAGCATACGACCAAGAAGCTTTAAGTCCCTATTTTGGTGGAGTCTCTTGGTGAAGCTTATAGTCACTTCACTATTCATTTGTGAAGTGAGTTCTGATTATGCTCTAGCTTGTACTTAGTGACTTTTGGAGTCTTTTTGCAGATATTTGCATATTTTGTAACTCATTCGACATGTATGACAGTGAATACCTTGGAAATTAAATGAAGCTAAGTATTTTTCCTTCTCATTTTTTTTTGTTCTACTGTGTGCAAGTGTTTGATTGATGAGATTACTTGTGAACATATCTATTTCCTTGTAGTTTTGTCTCAATGTTAGCACCTCTTGCAAAAAATTGTGTTTATTGCAGGTTATAAGTTGTGCTATGAATGCAAATGCTTTTAGTTGTGAAATTTATTTCCTTCTAAGAGTTTAGCTTTAAAACCTTCTTATGAAGCACTTATGCAGAAACATATGAAATTGAGTTGTTCAAGCCAAGCTTAGTCATTTGATCGAATTGTGTATGTAAGTTGTTCTGCAAGTCCTAGTTAGTTTTGGTGTATCACCTTTGTTTCAGTTTTTAGTTGTTTAGCTTTGTGTACTCTTTCTTACCTTTTTCCTTGGAAAAATAGTAGAATAGTTTAGGTGATTACCATTTAGGAGCCAGCCTTATCTGGAGGTCCACTCCAAGTTTAGGTGACCCACAGCCTAGGAGTATTCCCATGTTACTCCAAAATGCTAAGTTTTGCAACTTAGTAAGGGTGTAGTTTTGAGAGCTAATATTTTTGGCACACCCAGTGGGACTGTCGAATCAAGACAATTGTAGAAAATCACTTATTTTGTTGGTTTTGATATGCAACCAGTGAGTTTCAGACCTTTGAGAGGTTAAATCTGCATATTTGGTGACTCTAAGTGTGTAGGTTAGCAGAAACCCATGTAGAACAACATATGAGAAGGATACAAACAAGAGGAAGTGATATTCCTTTTGAATACTTGCAACTGTCACCACCTAGGAGAAGTCGAATAATAGTAAAACAAACTCATGTTTCATCAAAAAGAGTTCAATCAACACCCCCTAGTTTCAAACCAACAGTAGCAGTAGCAAGTGTATCAATACCTTTAGTTTATGTGCCTATTAAACCAGTTTAGGCCAATCCAATGGCTGGACAAAGAAGTCAGCCTTTCATTCCATTTAATGGAGGCAGCCCACTAAACTTGCAGCAACATGATGATATTCCTATGGCTGCATTGAAAAGTTTTCCCTTTTTCACAAGGGAGGATCAAACTACTCCCATTTAGCATATCAGGGATGTGGCCTCACTATGTGGAGTCCATCACATCACTCAAGAAAATGTTGCAGTGAGGTTGTTGGTCGCTTCATTAAAGGGGAAAGATCTTTAGTGGTTTAGGGGTTTGGCAGTTGGTTCTATAGCAAATTGGGATGAGTTGGTAGTAGCATTGAACAAGTAGTTTGAGGACAAGTTTAGTCACTTGTCATTAGTTGAGCAATTGACTACAATTAAGAGAGCTCCTCAAGAGCAAATGACGGATTTCAACTTCCATTTTTAGAAGACATGGAACAGGATTCCTATTATGGTAAGACCTTCTCCAAAGTATGCATTTCTTTATTACTTAAGGTCTCTTAATAGTGATATCTCTATTATGATACAATCCATGGGAGGTACATCTTTACCAGCTACATTTGACATTGTAGTGAGGGAAGAAAATAGTCTTATCCAAGCAGGTAAGATAGCACCCAGACCACCAATGCCTATTTTCCCATAAATTTAGTTTTCCATGCCTTTGCAAATACCACCTTTTGCTCCTATACTCATTTTTCCAGCATTACCAACTGTTGTTAGCCAAGAAATTGTTGTCCCAAGTCCATCTTAGGAATTAAAAGTGATTAAAAGTAGTCAACAAAAAATTGAAAGTATAGTTCAATCCTTTGGAAATGAGTTAGTGACCATGAAGAAGTAGCAATTTCAAAATTTCAAGCCATATCAACCCCAAGGTCAAGGACAAAACCAACCATATCAAATTAATAGGAAACCATATCAAGGAAACAACCAAGGTGTAAGGTAGAATCTCAATCCAAGGCCTTTTCAGCCATATAATCCAACTCCAATTAGTTCAACTAGGGATCTTGTTCCTGTCCAAAATAACCTTGCAGTAGATTATGAGTGGTGTTTTCCCTACAACCAACCCCATAACCAAGCTATGTGTTCAAATGGGGTTATCAATCAAGATTTGATGGTGCAGAACATTTCAAGTATGTAGAATATTCCTAATGAGGAATCTCCACAACAACAGAATCTCCCTCCAAATGATACAACTCTCCTGAATTGGCAAGGAGAGGAATTTTGTGGAGTGAACAAAGATGATTCTCCAATTGTAGCTAATACTAGATCCAAGAAGAGGGCTTTTGAGATTGAACAATCAACAAACAAAGAAAAAGAAGTTGTTAGACCATCCACCTCTCAAGTGCCACACATATTGCAAAGAAATACACAAGGCGTTACTAAGGAGCAACTTGGAAATCAACCCCAATCATCTCACTTGCAACTAGACCCTGTTGTTGCAAGGACTCATCAAAAGGTAAACACTGTTGCACCTTTCAGCATTGTTAAGCATATGAAGAAAATGAATGTACCTATGTCTATGTGGGATTCTTTGTCCATCCCAAGCCAAAAGGACCTATTACAATCTGCATTGTCTAATTTAAGTGTTTCTAGTGATGTTTCAGTTGACCAAGTCAAGGTTTTTTTTACAAACACACCTCAAGACAGTAGTAAGTAGTCAAGTAAAGATGTCAAACCCCCCCTTTCTATGTATCATTGATAATAGGGTATAAATTGGTTCACAATTGTATGGTAGATTCAGGAGCAAGTAGCTCTATTATGCCCAAACAGGTTGTTGATAAGTTAGGTTTGAAATATCAGCCTCTTGAAAAGGGAGTAGTCCAACTTGATGGGTCAGCCATTAGCACCGTAGGCATCATTCAAGATGCAAGCCTTACCTTACATGTTTGTCCAAACTTTTCCATCCCTCAAGACATATTTGTTATTTATTTTCCACCATATTTTTCCTTGTGTTTGTCACGGGACTTCACTGCCAAAATAGGGGGTTATTTGTCCTCAGGTTGGTCCCACATGTTATTTAGGACTAGGTATTGGCCAAAAGTAACTATTAAGTCTGAATTACTTGCCAAAGACCATATTGAGCCCTATGTACCAAGTGCCATAAATGCCAGTTGTACTTCTTTTGATGGAAATGAGCATGTTGTTGCTCAAGAGTCAATTTCACAAGCTAAAAATGTCCCAAACATTCTTCTAAAGGAAGGTGCAGCAAAAAATGTAGTAGATGAACCAGGTAATAACATCGAGGATAGAGGCAGTTATCCCAAACCTTGAAAAGAAAGTGGAACAACAGCTAGAACAACAGAATGAGGTATGGAAGAAAAAATTGATGGCTCTAGAAGCAAGAATGGAGTTGTTGGAGGTGCAATGCTTGTATCCCCACAAGGTAAAAAAATACTATTCAGCATTCTATTTTTCATTTTCCTATACTAACAATACTACTGAATATGAAGGTTTGATTCAAGGTTTAGTATGGGCAAGGAAAATGAAGATTAGCTGCTTACAAGTATTTGGGGACTATGAGTTGATAGTTAATTAGGTAAAAGACTTGAATGTGACTAAAAATGATGTGATTAAGTCTTACAAGCATAGGGTGTGGGATATGATAGAAGAATTTCATGCTTTCAATCTGATTTCTATTCCTAGGAGTCAAAATAAGGATGCGGATAGGTTGGCTGCAATAGGTGCTCAATTTGATATATCTAATGATATTAAGAAAGGAAAAGTGCAGCAATATGTTAAAATTGTTGTAAGGCCATCTATTCCTGATAACAACATTCATTGGAAAGTTTTTGAGAGTGATGAGCAAGTATTGAGTTTTTTGCTTGAAGACGATGAGTTCTCAGTGGTAAACCAAGAGAAACTTAAGCAACAGTATGATGATCAAGTCATTCAGTTCAGAACTAACAAGCTGCCCAAGGGTCTAACTATCACTTTGGAATCCATCTTTAGCACTGATGATCAGCTCAAAAAGAGCAAGACCAGCATGCAGTTCAAGGAGGAACATTATGAAGAGCTTGAGATATTCAAAGGTAAGCTCCTTAAAATTGGTAAAATATGTTCACAAGAAGATAGGCAAGCTTGTATTGATTTTTGTCAAGAATTCCAAGATGTATTTGCATGGGAGTACTCAAATTTAAAGGGATTTTGATGCAGGAGCATCCCAGGTTTCAAGCAATCTTGCATCAACCAAAAATATTTGCATTCATATTTTCTTGCATTTTAGTAGCTAGCTGTTAGGACCCAATCTCAGTATTTCATACTACATTATAACATCAGAGCTCATAGAGCAGGATATATGATATTCATTGCAATATCTACATCATATCCAGAATTCAAGTGTTTTGGAGATTCCAGTATGAAGTTATCGCTAATAGAATATTAGCCACATTTAGACAAAGAGCATTCATAGACCATCCTTGGCTTTTCAAGTGTGCAGACCTATCCTGTGACTTGCAAAGCTCAGGAAACCATTTCATAAAGATGCACATTCATTGAGGAACCTTTGTTCTAATCCGCATCATGTTTGTCTAAGGATCAAAGGCGAATCCCATGTTTTGGCCGACCTTCACTTGTTTCATCAACTTGGGGGTTTGAGACCTCTTGAGGCCAACACGGACCTTTTATGGAGCTGAAAATTAGTATATATATGCATTGTGTAGTTGCATTAATCATCATCATCATCATCAGTAGTGATAGATAGTAGATAAGGGCTTCAACCCGCATTTTATTTTTGGGCTTTAACGCCATATCATTATGTAATCTGTAAGTCAGAAGGTAGGGTATGTTGCCAGTGAATTGTTGATTATTATTTATATTTCCATGTGTGATTGTTATTCCAATTCTTTGAGTTTTTGTTATGTTTACTCTTGTTGCAAGGTTGGATAGTCATATTTCTGAACCCTCCATCATTAACTGCACCAATTGGTATTAGAGCAAAGTTGCAAACCTTTGGAAGACCATAGCGAAGTTGCAGACCTCAAAAGAGCAAAGCAAAGTTGAGCAAAGGCATTTTGTAAGATCTTTGGGTGGACAAATCGCCGACTTGAGGCAGCCTACTTGTGTTTGTCAACATATCGTCGATTGTGAGGTAGTTGTGACCCTGTAGCTAGATTGCCAACTTGAGGAAGTTGCACCAGATCTTAGGAAGAGATGCCACTAAGGAGAATTCATACTATTTTTAATGTTGCTTGAAAGATGGATGAGATGATGGAAATGATGTGAACAGTGAAAGTGAGATTGGATGCCATTGAGGAAGACAGAAGAAAAGGCTTAAACCCTAGACCTAATGATGAAAGTGATGATGATGAAGTTTAGGTTGTAGATTGAGCTGCAGAAACCTCCAAAGAGGAAGAATCGGATCAAATGAAGATGTTCAAGGCTATTTTGAAAATAGGAAAGTGACCTAGAATGGAGATTTCGAACTATACTGGTAACCTAAGTCCGGAGGAGTTGATTGATTGGATAAATGACATTGAAGAGTACTTTGAACATGAAGAGATTGAAGATCTGGAGAGTGAGATTTGTGAAGACTAAACTGAAAGGATATGTTGCAATATGGTGGAAGGAAGTTCAATTGGAGAGAAATAGAAAAGGAAAAGAAAATATTGTGAAATGGGATAAAATGGTGAAAATTTTGAAGAACCAGTTTATACCTGTGGACTATGAGTTGGAGTTGTTGAAGAGATTGCAAAACTTGAGATAGAAGGAAAAGACTGTGAAAGAATACACTGAGGAATTCCATAAGATCATCATCGGGGCTAGACATAGTGAAGCAAGCAAGGAGAAAGTGGAAAGATATATCAATGGGCTAAGGATGAACATTCAGGAAGAGTTGGGTCTGGTGAGGATGAATTCAGTAGAGAAAGCATATCAGTTTGCATTAAAGGTGGAAGAAAAGCTAAAAAAAAGACCTGAACAGAGGCAAAGAGGAAGAGGAGGCAGATTTCAGAGAGGAAGGTCACATTCCAGAGGAGAAAAACCATATGCGGAGAAAAACAAGGACAAAGATACATACTGCAAGGAAGAGAAGGATTCTAGTTCATACCAGAGAGGAAGAGATGACATAAATTCTTACCGCCACAACAAAGGAGGCTACAATTCTTACCGCAATGATGAATACCAAAGAGATGAGAAAGGATATGACAAGAGAACTTTCAGAGGAACCTGTTTTAAGTGCGGAGGTGAAGGACATGGAGCATTTGAGTGTCACCAAGAAAGTAAGAAGAATGAAAATCATGCAAGAACCGGATATGCGAAGGAAGAACCAGTGAAATCACCAAGTTCTAGAGGAAGTTCTGAGAAGGGAGAATCATTATTCATGAGGAAAGCACTGTTCCAAGAGAAATAAGTACCTAAGGAAACACCACAGAGGAAAATTTTATTTCGGACTAGATGCAAAGTAGGAGGTAAGTGTTACAAAGTTATCATTGATAGTGGTAGTACAGATAACCTAGTTTCTAAGGAAATGGTGACAAAGTTGAATTTGGAAAGAAGAAAACATCCAAAGCCTTATAGGATAGCCTGGATTCAAGATGAGCACAAGATACTAGTGAGTGAGCAATGTCTAGTGAAATTCAAAATAGGACCATATCATGATGAAGTGTGATATCATGTCAATGGATGTATGTCATGTGTTGTTGGGTAGACCTTGGTAGTATGATAAGAAAGTTATACATGATGGGAGAAAGAATACTTATACCATAACATCTAATGGGAAGATAATCACCTTGACACCTTTGGAAGATGAACCTGAAAGTGGAGTATGTGGAATAGCTAGAATCAATTTGGTAAATGGAAGGAAATTTCTAGATGGATTGAGACATGAGAACGTGTGTTTTGCTTTGATTCCAAGGAGGTGTGGAGACCTAGAGGTAGGGAGTATCACAAGAGAAGAAGAATCACTAGAGAAGGAAGTCACCGAACTGATAACAGAGTACCAAGATCTTGTATTAGAAAATGTGTCAGATGGATTACCACCAATCCAGAGTATCAGTCATCATATAGATCTTATTCTAGGAGTCAGTTTACCAAACAAAGTTGCACACTGAATGACACCAGGAGAGAATATAGAGTTAAACAGACAGATACAGGAATTGATAAAGAAGGGATTGATCAGAAAGAGTATGAGCCCATGTGTGGTACTAGTTGTACTTGCACCTAAGAAAGATGGAGAATGGGGGATGTGTATAGATTTGAGAGCTATCAATAAGATCACAGTGAAGTATAGATTCCCATTGCCTATGATAGATGACATCATGGACAGTCTGAGTGGAGCAAAGTATTTCACCAAGATAGATCTAAAGAGTGGATACCATCAGATTAGGATCAGAGAGGGAGAAGAATGGAAGACTACTTTTAAGACAAATGAGGGATTGTATGAGTGGTTGGTCATGCAATTTGGACTAACTAATGCACCTAGTACATTTATGAGGCTGATGAATGAAGTTTTGAAGAAATTCTTGGGCAGGTTTGTCATTGTTTATCTGGATGATATTTTGATTTTCAGTAAGACTAAGGAGGAACATTTGGAGCACATCAGACAGGTATTTTAGAGACTAAGGGAAGAGAAGTTATTGATAAACATCAAGAAGTGTAGTTTCATGAAGGAAGAACTAGTGTACTTGGGATTTGTGATATGTGCGGAGGGATTGAAGATGGACCCTGAGAAGGTTAGAGCGATAGTTGAGTGGCCTACACCTATGAATGTTGGAGATCATTTCATGGACTAGCAACTTTTTACAAGTTCATTAGAAACTTTAATGGTATTTGCACACCTATGACAGAGACAATGAGGGGTGACTGGAAGGAATTCAAGTGGACATTAGGAGCACAAAAGAGTTTTGAGTTGTTGAAAGAAAAGGTGACAATATTGGCATTACCGGACTTTGGTAAGGTATTCCAAGTAGATTGTGATGCTAGTGGAAGTGCAATAGGAGTTGTGTTAAGTCAGGAAGGGAGACCAGTAGCATACTTCAGTGAGAAATTGAATGATCCTAGGAGAAGATATTTAGTTTATGATCAAGAATTCTATGCAATTATACAAGCCTTGAAGAAGTGGATACATTGCTTGTTGCCTAAGGAATTTTTGTTGTATACAGATCATCAAGCTCTACAATATTTGAATAGTCAAGGGAAGTTGAACCAGAGACATATGAGATGGGTAGAATTCTTGCAGAGTTACACATTTGTGTTGAAGCACCAAAGTGGGAATTCAAACAAGGTTGCAGATGCATTGAGCAGGAGGAGTTTGTTGACAGAGATGAGAATTGAAGTATTAGGTTTTAAAGAACTGAAGCATATTTATGAGAATGACATTGATTTTGTGGAGGCATGGAAGGCTTGCAAGGAACCTGTGGAGACAGGTAGAAGTAGATGGTTGGATTATTTCATTCAAGAAGGTATGTTATTCAAGAAGAATCAGTTATGTATCCCTAGAAGTTCAATGAGAGAGAATTTGATCAAGGAAAATCATTGCAGAGGATTAACAAAACATTTTGGAATTGATAAGACCATAGCATTGGTGAGTGAGAACTATTTTTGGCCACAGTTGTATAAGGATGTTAGGAAGTATGTTCAAAGTTGTAGGATTTGTCAAGTTGCAAAAGGAAACAGTCAAAACACTGGGAAGTATACACCATTGATAGTACCAGAGAGACCATGGGAGGACATAAGCATGAATTTTTTGTTGGAATTACCTAAGACACCGAGAGGATTTGATTCTATATTTGTGGTTGTGGATAGATTTTCTAAGATGACACATTTCATACCTTGTAAGAAGACCAGTGATGTAGTGCATATTGCAAACCTATTTTTCAAGGAGATTGTGTGATTACATGGACTACCAAAGAGTATAGTATCAAACAAGGACACTAAGTTCATTGGATATTTTTGGAAAACATTGTGGAAGAAGATGAAGACAAAATTGAAGTATAGTTCATCATTTCACCCACAGACAAATGGACAAATAGAAGTGGTAAATAGGAGCTTGGGGAACTTGTTGGTGTGTTTGATTGAAGGTAAGGCAGGAAATTGGGACTTGATATTGTCGCAAGTAGAATTTGCATACAACAATTCAGTAAACCGAAGCACAAGGAAGACACCATTTAAAATTGTGACAGGACAACAACCCAGAGTAGCAGAATTAAGGGATATCAGTAAGGAGAATAAAAGGAGTGCGGAGGCAGAAGAATTTGCAGGATTCATGGAGATAATGCATACGCAAGTTTGTAGTAGGGGAAGATGAACAATACCTACAAGGAGACATAAGGAGTTTGTAGTAGGGGAAGAAGTAATGGTATATCTGAGAAAAGAAAGATTTCCAGTTGGGACATACAATAAGTTGAAGATGAAGAAGTTTGGACCTTGTAAGATCATTAGGAAGTTTGATTCTAGAAATGCATACGAAGTGGAACTACCGAAGGAGTTTGGCATATCACCTATATTCAACATTGCAGACCTATACCAGTACCATGAAGGAGAGTCACCAGAGGACAGAGGATTTGGTTTTCCAGACCAGATAACACATCATCTAGAGGAAATTGAGGAAATTTTAGACAGTAAAGTTGGTCGTAGTACCAGAGGAAGGAAATACAAAGAAGATATAATTAGATGGAAAGGAAGACCAAAGGAAGATTCATCATGGATTTCTTAGACTCAATGTGAACCGCATTGGTTTTCCTCTAGCCCTGGGACAGTGAGAGGTTCACTTTTCTTCAACCTCAGGTGTCTGATGTAGGAGCATCCCAGGTTTCAAGCAATCTTGCATCAACCAAAAATATATGTATTCATATTTTTCTTGTATTTCAGTAGCTAGTTGTCAGGACCCAGTCTCAGTATTTCATACCACATTGTACTGCATTGTAACATTAGAGCTCACGGAGCAGGATATATGATCTTCATTGCAACATCTACATCATATCCAGAATTCAAGTGTTTTGGAGATTCTAGTACGAAGTTATCGCTAATAGAATATCAGTTGTATTTGGACAAAGAACATTCACATACCAATCGTAAATTTTCAAGTGTGTGGACCTATCACGTGACTTGTGAAGCTCAGGAAACCATTTCATAAAGATGCACATTCATTGAGGAACCTTCATTCCGATCCGCATCATGTTTTTTCAAGGATCAAAGGAGAATCTCATGTTTTGGTTGACCTTCACATGTTTCATCAACTTGGGGGTTTGAGACCTCTTGAGGCTGATGTGGACCTTTTCTAGAGCTGGAAATTAGTATATATAGGGATTGTGTAGTTGCATTAATCATCATCATCATCATTAATAGTGATAGATAGTAGATAAGGGTTTCGACCCAAATTGTATTTTTGGGCTTTAACACCATACCATTTTGTAATCTGTCAGTCGGAAGGCAAGGCATGTTTCCAGTGAATAGTTGATTATTATCTATATTTCCATGTGTGATTGTTATTCCAATTCTTTGAGTTTCCATTGTGTTTACTCTTGCTGCAAGTTTGTAAAGTCCTATTTCTGGACCCTCCATCCTTGACTGCACTAGATTTGATCCCAAAATTTCCCAACATACTATAGAATTAGAGTCAAATGAAAAACTTGTTAGGCAGAAATTGAGGCCTTTAAATCCCAAACTTGAACCTCTTATGATAAAAGAATTGACTAAGTTGATTGAGGGAGGCATCATTTTCTCAATCAAGCATACATCATGGGTCTCTAACCTTGTCCTGGTTAGAAAGAAAAACGGAGAGATTAGGCTCTGTGTAGATTTTAGAAACTTCAATAGAGCCTCATTAAAAGATCATTATCTTTCCCCCACTATGGAGCAGATCCTTTAAATAGTTGTTGGTTCAGAAAGATTCTCATTACTTTATGGTTATTTAGGCTATAACCAAGTCTTATCTAAGGAAGAGGATCAATACAAGATTGTTTTAATCACAAAGTGGGGCACCATGGCCTATAAAATAATGCCTTTTGGTCTATCTAATGTTGGTGCCACTTTTCAAAGGGCAATGGACATGGCATTTCAAGGGTTGATTTATAAGTTAGTGCTCATTTACCTTGACGATATAACAGTGTTTTCTAAAAATGTAGATGAGCATCATTCCCATTTGAAACAAGTGTTTGAGAGGTGTAGGGAATTTGGTATATCCCTTAACCCCAAAAAATGCATTTTTGTTGTTCATGAAGGCAAGCTTCTTAGACATATAGTGTCAAAATAAGGGATCACTATAAATTCAAAAAGAGTAAGTGCTATCTTAGCCTTGCCTTTACCCATCCATAAAAAGGGGCTACAAAGTTTTCTTAGCAAAATTAATTTTTTGAGAAGATTTATTCTAGATATTGCAAATCTTTTGAAACCATTAACTGCCATGTTGAAGAAAAATGCAA
Source organism: Sequoia sempervirens (assembly GCA_007258455.2). NCBI lineage: Eukaryota > Viridiplantae > Streptophyta > Pinopsida > Cupressales > Cupressaceae > Sequoia > Sequoia sempervirens. The sequence goes on along the minus strand of VDFB02000003.1, from coordinate 662,951,804 downwards.
ATTTTAGCTGGACTAGGGAGGCCAAGCATAGTTTTGAAGCTATAAAGGAGGCATTATCAGTAGCTCCTACTTTGGTAAATCCAAACTTTTCAAAAGATTTCAATTTGTATGTCTTTGGTAGTATAGACACCATTTCTACAATGTTGGTATAGCAAAATGATGATGGTTTAGAACAACTCATTGCCTTTTTCAGTCAAGGCTTGGAGGACTATGAACAGAGGTATAGCTTTGTAGAGAAACATGTATTGGTAGTTATTAGGAGTTTGAAAAAGTTTAAACACTCGGTTTCTAACAATAGGGTGCATTTAATGGTTGCTCACCCTAGTGTGAAAGAGTTTTTGTTAAGTAGAGACTTGAATGAGAAAAGGGCGGGATGGATTACAAAGGTCATGGAATATGGCATTGACATCAAAATTACCAAGCTCGTAAGGGGTAAAGGGTTGTGTGAATAGCTTGCATCAGGGTCTGAAAATGAGGTAGAAATAGAGAAGGAGACGGTTTTGGTCACTAATGGTGAGCCTCAGAATGCTGCACCAACATTAGGTGCAAGTTGGATTTGAGATATGATTCATTTTTTGCAGATTGGTGAGAGCCCACAAGGTTTAGATAAGGCCAAGAGAAGGTATTTCATACTACAATCTATTCCTTATGTGTTGGTTAATGATGTTCTATTTAGAAAAGATCACAATGGTGTACTATTGAGATGTATTGACAATTATCAAATAGATAAGGTTCTTCATGAGTTCCATGATGGAACTGTTGGGGGACATTTTTCCCCAAGAACCACAACTTGGAAAATAATGAGAGTCGGCTACTATTAGCCAAACCTTTTTAAGGATGCTCGTGCTTGAGCAAGAAAATGTGTTAAGTGTGCCTTATTTGTAGGCAAAGAGAGGCTACCAACTTTTCCTTTGCAGCCTATTCAAGTGGAACAACCTTTTATGAGGTGGGGCATTGATTTTATAGGACCTATTAATCCACCTTCTAGTGTAGGCCATAGATGGGTCCTCACCTTAACTAACTATTTTACAAGATGGACTGAAGCAGTGGTTTTGAAAGAAGCCAATGAAATTGTTAGTGTTAAATTTTTATGATGATTTGGTAACCAAATTTGGAGTACCTAAGTCAATTATTTCAGACAATGCCTTAGCCTTTGTTGGATTGAGAGTAAGTGATTGGGTTGTAAAAAATGGTATTCATTTAAACACATCATCAAACTATTACCCTCAAAGTAATGGTTTGGTAGAATCAACAAATAAAAACCTAATAAGAATTATCAAGAGAATAATGGAGGATAATTAGAGAACCTAGCGCACTAAGTTAAAATCTGCATTGTGGGCAGATAGAATAACTCCAAAAATATCCATTGGAAACTCCCCATATATGCTAGTATATGGGAAAAAGGCAAAGACTGCCTTTATCCATTGAGTTTCCAACTCTTGGTGTTATGAACCAACTTGAAATGTTTGAAATGGAGGATCCAATGGTTGTAAGATATGCACAACTCATGGAGCTAGAAAAAACAAGAGATAAAGCCATGAAAACAATGGAGTTTCATCAACTCCAACAAATAGAGTTTTTGACAAGAAAGCAACACTCAGGGTGTTTAAAGAAGATGTTGTGCTTAAGTGGGATGAATTAAAGAGCAGGATAGGAAAGCACACCAAGTTTGACAGTATGTGGAGTGGCCCATTTGTTATTACTGAGTGCAAAGAGCACAACACATTTCAATTGTCAAAAATGGATGGAGAAGTTCTACCTATCCTAATAAATGGGATACACCTCAAACATTGTTTTTAGGCATGATTTACCTCGTACATGTTAGATTAGGATTTTATGTTTCAATAAGTGCTCCTGCACATTAGTTTAAATGCAAGTTTTCAGTTTTCTAAGTGTTGTTTAGCACAGTTAAGTAGTTTTGATCTGAATTTTTGGTAGTTGGAATAAGTTTTCAAGGTATCATGCATTGATCTGATGAGTTACAGCAATGTACAAGACTGCCTTCAAATTTTGTTAGTTTTCTAAGTGACTCTATACCCAATGGATAAGCTTCAGGCAACTAGTCAAAATGTTTAGCAGGAAAATATATAGCAGATGTCGTCAAAAATGTTACCTATTTTAGCTACTAGCTCAAATAGGTAGAGTTGTTTATGTTTTACAAAGTGAAATAAAAGGTACATTCTACTTTGTTATGTTATATCCATGTGCATAAAGAAATTATCAAAAGAATGAATTATTATATTATGCAAATGCATACAACAGAGAAGAAAGTGAAACAATTTTTGCAAAAATAGTCTTTATTAACAAACATAAATGTATGGTGTCTCACACAAGCCGTGGGACTAACTATTTGAATGCAAATAAAGGAAAAAACTATACATTTATAAACACAAGAAGAAAAAAAAGTGCATATATAAAGAGAGGGGACTCATCATTGTCTGAATGATGAATCCCAATTGAGTTGCTTTGCATCTATTGTTGCCCCTTTTGCTTGTTCAACTCCCTTTGCTCCAATGCTTCGTAAGGTTGCTCAGGTGCTCTGAAAATTCCTGCATGTGTGAGGAAGAGTTGGTTAGAGCAATGAATGATCACCAATCAATACATATGAAAATATCCATAAACATATAGCCTGATCCTCATAAGCATCAAAATAGTTTGCATACCACAGATGTCCAGGAAAACAAAAGGGTTATCATAAACATTTGTCATATGCTCTATTTTATCTAACATGTTTTCTCATTGTGCAGGTATAGGTGAAATCCTTGTTTTGTTTCATTTGATCATAGCATGTGGAGTGAAACAGGCTCTCACAAGAGTTGAGCCCAGCATGTTGCCCTCTGGTTTCTTTAGAGAGGGATAGTTTCATTTTATATCGCCAATGTAATCCTTGAAGACAGGTTTCATTAATCATGGTGATATTGATAAGAATAGATATCTTATTAATAGGAGTTCTCTCATATTAATAATGATAATTTTTACCAATAGGAACATGACACAAAATTGGTTTGCAAAGATTCTAAGATGCTTGTAGTATTAGATTCATAAGCACAGAGTCATCATATTTATTAAACAGTGAGTACTATCAGGAGCTATCATGAGCTACATGGAGCAGCTATAGGTGATGAGTGAAATGCATGGGCAAGGCCACCATGTTAATGTGTTGTCCCAAAGAGCAATGCAAGAGAAGGAAAAACACATTGATGCAAATGAGTAACTAAGATGCATTGTCAATCATCATTGTATGAAGCACTGAAAGCATGGTTTATGTTCATGTGCTTAGGCAGGAAAAAGTTAACTGTTTTGTTTCCAGAACAGACCATATGTGATAACATCATCACTACATCGAGATAAAAGAATAAAGTGATGTTAAAGACAATAAGTGGCTTTATATTCTCCACAGTACAGTTCTTATGAATTGTATAGAATAGCCATACTCAAGTAAATTGCATAGTGCAAGAATGATGTGAACGATACCAAAGGTTTGTTGAAGATTGTTGCATTATTAGAATACCTTGCACTAGTTTCTTTTCCAGGTTACTAGCTATTGTAACAATGTTACTTTCAGTTTTCCAAAAGAGTTTCTAGTTTAAAAGTAGCAGCTTATATAGCAGGTCATAATGCAATGACTATCCACAAGTAATAGTCAAGCTAATATGAACAAAAGAAAAACTCACCTACATAATGCATTGGTATTGGGCAGTGATATTCAAGTCAAAAAGCATGAAAAGTGGTTGTGATAACATCATTATTCAATTAAGAGATGGTAGATCACAATGAGGAAAGACCAAGTCCATATGCCATAGAGCATTATATAAGGGACTGACATCCTTATAGGGACAAGCATTTATCACTTGTGGAGAGTAAATAAAGTAGTGCATAGGGGTTTCAAAATGAAAATCCTTAATCATGTATGCAAATGAGAGAAGCCTTCATGGTGCAGAATGAAAGAAAAAAGTGACTAGAATGAAGACTCAAAATGGCCATGAAAACACTGCAGCTTGGATGACCCTTGGACTTGCAAGTTAGAGGAAAGGGTAGTGTTCATGAAGGAATGGAAAAAATGTGTATTCTTTGAGTTATACCTATACTGTGCAATGGCATTGAATCATTTTGTAAACCATTTTTTCCTTCGTGGGGCAGCATTTTCTTGTGGAACAGTTGATTGAGGTAGCTCTTGTTTCAGTCGTCCACCCTCTCATAAAGTCCCATTTATATTATGATCTTGCACAATCTTATCACAACAAAGGTGATTATCACAGTGAAAAACAAAGTTTTTCATGTTTTTAAAATCAACATAAAGGAATTAGGAGGCCGAGCCACGACCTGTGCGTTTTCTCAAGACCTCGAGCTTTTTCAGGTATGTATAAAACCTAGAATTGGGAAAATGTTATGCTATCGAAATGTTCTTGAAAAAAATGGAGTCAACTCTTGCAAAAAAAAAATACAGAAGCATTAAGGAAATGTCAAGGCCGCAGCCATGATAGGAAAAGAGAAACATAGAAGTAATAGTTTGTTCTTCTTTTTACATAGTAACAAGCAGATTTTCTACAGAAATGTAAGAGAAATGAAGAAATTTATGCTTACAGGAAGCTCACTCAAGCTTACATCATATATATATGTCATAGAATGCAAAGTTTGCTTCAGAATCCGCCATGAAACCATCTACAGAGCTCCATCAAAACCCTAGGAGAGCGCCATGAAGGTTCTAAAAAACTCAATGGATAAAAATGAAAATGCTTTGTAATCTTTTTGCATTTTTTTTGTTTAGGGTTTTAACCCTAGTGAGTGTCGATAGGAATAAGGTATTTTTACCTTTGTTTTTAAAAAAATTGTTTGCAAAGCTAATACACTTATGCTATATTCATCCCTAATGAATTCATGTCCCCCTTTAAGTATGTAAGTCTTTCAAGACTTATTTTTGTATTCAATTTTCCTTTATTTTTGCATCAAATTTCAAATGTAAATCTTTTGACTAAGTGATGCATTATAAATCACTTAGTTAAAGTGCTATTTTAAATGCAGAAATGAGGTGTATTATGCCTTGTAAATGCACTTATGAGTTTAGTTAAGCTTTGATTCTTTCACAAGCATATAAGGGTGGTTTAAGCAGTTGGTCGACCAAGGGAGAGAATATAGGAGTGTTTACTCACCTTTTGGAGGGAATGAGGGTATTTAGGAATCAGTTTCTTATGCCTTCATGATGGGCATGGTCAATGTTGACCTTTTTAGCATTTTGAAGCTCTTTTGGAGGAGATTTGGTTGCTATATTTTTGGCTTTTTGGAAGCATACAACCAAGAAGCTTCTAGTCCCTATTTTGGTGGAGTCTCTTGGTGAAGCTTATAGTCACTTCACTATTCATTTGTGAAGTGAATTCTGATTATGCTCTAGCTTGTACTTAGTGACTTTTGGAGTCCTTTTGCAGATATTTGCATATTTTGTAACTCATTCGACATGTATGACAATGAATACCTTGGAGATTAAATGAAGCTAAGTATTTTTCCTTCTCAATTTTTTTTGTTCTACTGTGTGCAAGTGTTTGATTGATGAGATTACTTGTGAATATATCTATTTCCTTGTAGTTTCATCTCAATGTTAGCACCTCTTGCAGAAAATTGTGTTTGTTGCAGGTTATAAGTTGTGTTATGAATGCAAATGCTTTTAGTTGTGAAATTTCTTTCCTTCTAAGAGTTAAGCTTTAAAACCTTATGAAGCACTTATGCAGAAACATATGAAATTGAGTTGTGCAAGTCAAGCTTAGTCATTTGATTGAACTATGTATGTAAGTTGTTTTGCAGGTCCTAGTTAGTTTTGGTGTATCACCTTTGTTTCAGTTTTCAATTTTTTAGCTTTATGTACTCTTTCTTACCCTTTTCATTGGAAAAATAGTAGAATAGTTTAGGTGATTACCATTTAGGAGCCAACCTTATCTGGAGGTCCACTCCAAGTTTAGGTGACCCACAGCCTAGGAGTGTTCCCATGTTACTTCAAAATGCTAAGTTCTACAACTTAGCAAGGGTTTAGTTTTGAGAGCTAACAATACCCTCTAAGGCAATAACTTAAGAAGAGGGTTAGGAGTATGACCCATATCTATGGAGTGTTCTATGAAGAGGTTTTCTATCTTATTGATAAATAAACCTCAGTGGTCTTATTGATATATTACAATTCTTATTGGGGAGATTTGGTTGGATAATATGTTTCTAAATCCTAAGGGTGTAAGGTTGTCCTCACCTCTTAGATTTGCTCTTCCACGAAGCTCCATTTGTTTACTATCTCTTCTTCTTTTGATTGGATACCTTTGAGAGCTCCTCCCTCATATCTAGTTTTCTTGCTTGGGTTCTCTTTGCTTTCTCCCTCAGGGATCGCTTCTATCTTGCGGGCTCAACCTTTACATTTATGATCATGACCCCATAGATTTTGCCATGCAAAACATAACCCTTTTCTTTTTAAATCCTCCATTGCTTTGCACCAGTGATATTGGTCTCGCTTCTCATTACACAATGAGCATGTCCTAAGTATTTCTTCCCTTCTGGGCCCTTGTTCTTTGCGAGGGAGGTTGAAGTGGGAGGTAAAGTTCCTGGGTTTGTCTCTTGGTAAGTTATCTTCAAATTTGATGGCCTTCTGAATGGCTTCATCTAAATGGGTGGGTTCTAATGCACTCACCATACTTTTGACCTACCCCCTTAATCCCTCTAGGAACAAATAGGTGAGTCTCTCTTGAGAAATTTCAGGGACCATGACTGCCAGTTTTTGAAACTCGATGGTGTAATTTTCTATAGTTCCTTGTTGTCTTACTCGGGTGAGCTCCCTAAAGTACCATTCCAAATGTCTTTGGTCAAATCTTTTGATTAATCTTTGAGTAAAATCATCATAGGTGGTAACTTGTTGATGACCTTTGGTTATGAGGCTGTGGTGCCACCAATCATGGGCCATCCCTATTAGATGTAACACTCAAACTTGATGGCATTTTCTTTTGACATGGGGCTTAAAGATAGATATGTGTCCATCTTTTGTACCCATGAGCATGCGGTGCTCTTTCCTTCTCCGTCAAATTGGGGAGGGTTAGTTTGCTTACCCTATTTTTAAGATCCTTTTCGGGTTGATTGTGTCTTTCCCTTTCCCTTCTATGAGTAGTTCTTAGTTTGACCTCACAATAATCTTTAAAGGGGATGGTGCTCCTAATTTCGGGATCTAGTCTATAATATGTTGTTGCAACCTCATCTACATTATTTGTTGGGGGTTCGTTAGCTTCCCTTCCTTCCATGTGTTCTTCCCTAGGCAAGAAAGAGGGTCTTGTGGGCCTATAGCTTGTGGCTCTTGAGGGTATAGGATCATTTTTTTTCAAAATGGTTAGAGCTTGTCTCCCCTCCATTATTTCCACTCATGTTCTAGATGGCTTGGAGAATAAGTTGTGAAGTTCTTTCACTCCTTTTGTTTTGGTCCCTAAGTGCTTGGGTGGTTTGTTCCATGAATTCCCACAACTCGTTATTCATGAATGCATCCGTGGTGTTTTTTGTGGTGGTGTTTTTCCTAGAGTTTCTTATTTGGTATGTTTGCATTAACTATAGTTTCACAGGATGGAAGGATTATGCTTTGATTCCACTGTAATGTTCCTTGACCTACCTTGCCATAGAATTAGCTTGTGGATTAGGTTTTAGGGTTTCTTCCTTCTAAATGAATGTTCTCTCTAATGAAGTGATCTTGGATTGAAATCTGCATTCATCATATGATGATATTTCCACATATATACACATGGTTGTTAGCATTAATATCTAGATATCAAATATAGACATAATCATAAATTCAACTATGAAGACATATGAGGAGTGGCATGGGTGGATTCGCCTTGAAGTCCTTTGCCAAGCCCAAGAGGTTGTATGCCACAACCCTCTCTTCTCGACAACTTAGTACCTGCTTTCTCCACCCATGTCATCACCTCAAAAGACACTTAACCTACTAGGGGAAGACAACAGAGCGTATAAGTGGTCTAGGCCTACCACCCCTCCATGGCCTTGGTGGATTCTTAAGTGGGACCCCCACCCCTCCATGGCCCACCCATGCCTTCGAACTAGGTGGAACCTTAAGTGGAACTTCCACCCCTCCATGGCCTATCCTTTCCTTGGGTTCCGGGGGTGGAATATTAAGTGGGGTTTTTAGGCACCACTTTCCTCAAGCCCTTCCCCCCTAGTAAGTTTGCAAACACTCAAAAGACAAACTTTTAAACAATCAAATATATTTTCATTTATCATTGGCTCTTTAAATTCATATTAGCATCATTTCCTAGAACAGTTATCATGATGATAATACTAAAGAAAACAAAACAGTTTAGCAATATCTCACATGTATATGCAATTCTAAATTAATGTAGAAATAGTCTATATCTGCTATTGTTAGTCTTTCCTACTGATATATAAGTAGCATCTAGATTAAATGTATTTAAAAGATAACACTTTGATTTATACAGAAGTTAGGACTTGTTATTTCTAAAATGCAGCAGCCTAAATGATCAAATTATGCTAGGTTGTACATGAAATTTGCATACTTAGGTTCAGACATCTTTGATAGAGGCATTCAAAGATTTTATGCAGTATATAGTCAAGCAGATCAGTCATGAAGGAAGATTATTTGTAGGAATTTGAACTCAATGTATTTAACGTTATTCATCTATGATATTTTTGTTCTCTTGCTTGAAAAATGCCAAATATTAATGCTAGTGAGAGTTTCACCTAAGTCGTTGTATTTCTCCAAGTTGTCTTTTGATTTCCTACTTTCCTTTTCTATTTTTTCACATGATGATCCCATGATTGACCATCGGTGTTCCCTATTTCTAGTGTATGATAAATCACGACTTTCAGCAAGATGCATCTTTGGTGAATGGAAGTATCTCTTCGCGGGGTTCATTCTATGGCTTAATTGAAATCGATTAAGGTAGTATTTGATCAATTAACAAGATCTATATATTTTTGTGAATAACATACCTAATAAAAAATATGTTATTTGGATCGTCACTTTGTTGGTAATCGTTGATTGTTTATTTGTTGGATCTTTGTCATTATATCATCATTGTGTTATAAACAATAACAGGACCCGCTCCCCTAATGATTTCGGCCTAGAATAACAATATTTGAATGTTTATTGTATTTTATGCAAAGACCCCTGAATAGGTGTCGTTTTACTCCCTTTCAGTGCTCCGACTTGTCAATTGACATGGAAATGATAGTCTGAAAATAATTTGATGCTTCGGCTTTATGCTCTCGTGAAGATGATAATGGATGATACATATAAACTAGTAGAGGTGTTTCCTTGTGAAGAGCTCATGACGATCTTTATCATGTTTTCGTATTTCATTGGAGATTTCAAAAATCCAACAGTAGCTTCATGTGTCATGATTATTATTTTCTATTCCTTTCTATAATCATGTATAACATCATCTATTTCATTGTTTATTGGTTATCACAATATTGGGGACATGACATAGGCATGTTGAACAAGCTTGTTATTTGGGTTAGGTGTAGGTTGTGTTGGAAACTGAGGTGCTTTAGTTGGTTGTGGTGATGCATGTGTTGGATTTGGCATAATGTCTTGTTGTTGTGGTTGCAAGGGCTATTGTGGCTTTTGGTAATTCATGTTTTGGTTTTACCACTATTGGTCTCTTTGCCATTAAGGTTGCCATTAGTTTTGTTGAGATGGTCATTGAAGATTGTAGTTAGGTCATTGGAAATTTTTTTGTGGCGACATGTTTTATTGTTGTTGGTTCCAATTTGTTTGAAGATTTTGCCATTGGTTTTGTGGATTTTCCCAAGGTTGCTCAGGTTCCAACTAGAGAAATTTGAATTGCTAACTGGAAATGGAATATAATAATTCAAAGGGTTTGGAGGCATACCTTGTCTTGGCTATCATGGTTTCCTTTAAGAAATGTAGAACACTTGTTCATCTTCATCTTTCAATGCATGAAAGTATGGTTTCCCTTGTTTTTCCTTAGAAATACTTGCCACTCTCTTGCATTTGTAGTTAGCTTTCTCCTGTCTACAATGCAGGCAATACTTTGTAAGGGTTGCCTTTGCCTCTTCTTGATTTTTCTTTATATGTAGAGTATCCAACTGTGTAGCCAAATGGCTGATGATATATTCTTTCATGTTGGGAAAGAGATTACTTAGTTCCACTCTAGAGACTCCATTAGATGTCTTGTTGATTGGAGATATCATATCTTCTCTAGTCCTCTTAGTAAAGGACCTTGAATAGTTCCTACAAACCTTGCAGATTTCTTCAAAAGGTAATTGTGATATATCTTCTACCCCAATAAGTTTAAGGGAATCCATGCAATCATCATTAACTCCTCTTAAAAACACTAGCTTTAGAGATTCATTTGAAATCCTATTTTAAGGAGACTTCTTTAAGAAGAACTAGAATCTTTCTACATAGTCCTCCAATGGTTCATCTTCTTTTTGTGTCATTTTGAAAATATCATCTCTTTTCCTATTAGTTCCTCTATAGTATTCTTGATACTTTTCCAAGAAGTTGGTCTTCATATTGTTTCAATTTGAAACATCTCTTCCCAAACCCATAAAGCATCTTAGAGCAATGTTGTTGGAAATAGTTTCAGCCTATGTGCATCTATTGTATAATCATGGCTTCTACAAAGCACATCAAACTCAAACAAGAAGGTATCTGGTCCCTTAGTAACCAACTCATAGAAGACAAGTAATGTTGAAGGAGGTATGTTCTTCAAGGCAATTGCTCTCTGGACTAGTTGGTAATGGCGAACTCAAAGGTTCCACACTCTTGTGGGTCTTCCACTGTTGGTACATCACCCATAGTGATAGTATGTGTAGGAGGAGTCTCCTCTGTGTCTGACATGGATGTTGGTGTTAGGGACAATTCTACTTCAGGAATACCCTCTCTGTTCACTCTAATCACCAATATCCTCCAAATCTTGGTGGTTTGCGAGGAGAAATCTTCCCAAAGCATCTCATTGCATCCACATATAATAGGTGTGAATGTTTTAGATCAATGGATCCTACACGTTGTTAGTGAGATTTTTTTGTGTTGGTGAACTAATCTACTACTTGAAAAAAAAGGAATAACTATGAAAGCTAGAAATAACATAGGAGAATCCTAAGTGTAGCACCATCCCCGGCAACGGAATCAAAAATGTAAGGCTTTTTTAATGTTCAATCAACCTGGTGTATCATGGATAGACACTCAATTCAAAGGAAGGATTCCTCGTTGAACAATTCACTAAACCCTTGAAAAGACTTCATTTAATTATCAATTAGGGCTTGGTAAGCTTTTGATGATGTTGGCACTATATGTGCACTTAGAGACTCTACATGACCTATACTGTTAAATATAGGTTGCTTACACAAGTGCATGAAACAGGAAATATTGAAAAGGAAACTAAAGAATAAACTTGCAAAACAGAGTAAATAACTTAATTTGCCACCTATGCTACAGGTACTCACAGCCTAGTGTTGTGACTAGTTAACTGCTAAATTTGAACTCTGTAATGAACTACACCACTAACTAGTGACTCTTCACAACTCAACTAATTAACTACTCAACTACTTTGGAGCTTGACTCAAAGTAGTGCTACAGAATGCATACAACCATGAAACTATTTGAAAGGAATATAACATGAAACATCTATTCTATAATAGAAATTGAAGTGGGTGGACAATACCTTGAGTGTCCCTTCCTCAAGTTGTTCCCATGAGATAAACCAATATGAGCTACTGAATCAACTAGTCATAATAGTAGACTAAACCATCTTCATTGCATTGAAAACTGAAGCTCACAATATGACAAAATTCTCAAACAAATTCATCATTCATAATTCCATATCTATTGCAATAGTAAACTTTAACAAATGTCTTGCTAAAGCATGAGAACTAAAAATACAATCTAACTCCACTATAACTAGATTTACTCCTCGACCAACAAGCACCATATATAGGTGTGGGAGGAGGTTTATTCACACGAGGATTAAAAACTGAAATTAAACAAAAAACTTAAATGCTAGTGTCCAGTTTTCTCAAGAATAGGAGATGAATAAGTCTTTGCAACTAAACTTTAATTAAAGAACAACAGAAGAGAAGTTGAAACAGGACACTGGCTCAAATGGTTTTGACAAAAAACTATTACGTGAGCCCAAGGATATTGACCCCCTTCTTCCTCTATCATATTTATTCTTGCTTTGGTGACTCACAATCTGACCTTTTCAACAATCACTTCTATTAATTCTTACTGCATTTGTCACATCCCCAACATTCTGGTATCTCCCTTGCTCCTCTATCTAGAATCCTTCGGTTGTGAACTGAGCTTCCCAGTTGTTGTGGGCTATAGTTTGCTTGCTCTAACTTCTTGGATGCAAGGAGTTAGTTCCTCTAACATATACACATTACTAATATCCATAAATTAAACATAGATTCATACTGCATTCCATTTACATTCACACATTTAACCATGCAAATACTACATATCATAATCATATTCCTATACATCAAAACCTAGTTCAAGTTGTATGAAGGATATAAAAATATGGATAAGTTCAAGACTGTATATGAAATAAACAGCTTGAAATGTCTAAAAGCATAAACTAAATAAGAGAAAACTAATTAATAATCAATCTCATCAGCTTTTCTTGATCCTTTCTTAAGCATCATCCTATTGTCAACTCATCCATCACTTCTCACCCTTCCTCATTCTTTCCCATGCTTTATATGTGGAAGTTACATCTACATTATGCCAATCATTTGATCTTGTATATCCTTGTTTCCAATGCATTGGCCTTCAAGTCTTATGCATTTGGAGTCCCTTCATCCCATTCATCCATCAATAAAATATCCATCCCATATCAAATATAATAAAAAAATCATTGTCCCATCCATTCCAAAAAGTCAAAAGAAAAAGTCATAATCTTGTGCTCCTCATACTTGATATTTAGTCAATCCAAACATTGCATTCAAGACATCAATCCTTAATCGCAATCATATCAGGAGCCTAGTTGTTGAACATTACCAGTCATCATATCGTTTTGCCAATCAATTAATCATCATCATCTTTATTAAAGCCTTGCTTAAGTGATCATGCAAGCTTAAGTAAGAAAATCATATTTATCCAAGCCTTGCTTAAGTGATTATCCAAGCTTAATTAAGCAAATCATCTTTATCAAAGCCTTGCTTAGGTGATTAACCAAGCCTAATGTAAGAAAATCAATCATCATCATCATCATCATCATCTTATTTTCGGCAAGAGATATGTTGGCTACATAACATGTTTTGTAGTGAGTCTTATTTTGATTTATCTTTTGATCTTTAAGCTTAGCTTTTAACACATGACTACACCTAACTATGACCACCTTGATCCATCTATATCTCTATGTGTCACAACTAGTGTATAATGAAGCATCGTCTTTATCTTGTTTGTCATGCTTGTCATTGTTTGGGTGTCAAGTCCATGCAAAGGTTACCTTGTCACCCTAGTGTTAGGAATTGCAAGCAGGAATAGAGGGAGTGAATTACCAATTATATGCAAATTAATTAAACACAACGGAATAAAATAGAGGAATGAAAAACAATTCACAAAAAATAGAGGCAAGAGACAACAAGATTTTTAATGTGGTTCACCCTATGCTTGGGCTACATCCACAAACAATAGTCCATTTATTATCAATTCCCAACAAATAACCTTAACAATAACCTGCAACAATAGTTGCAACTTGCAGCAATCATTTCAAGCGGTGTCCACTGCTCTATATTTTTGCACATAGTGCTTCGTGTGCCCAACACAAAAGCTTGCGATCAAAGTTCTATCACATACCGCTACCTGCAACTTTTCCCACACACTTCACATTCCTTGCAACAACAAAACTCAAAACCATGCGATTTTTTGCATTCCCACATGCACTACTACCGATTGTCCAATTCGTAACTCATGGAATTCTCCATTCATAGAAAACTGATGAAGGGTACTCCCTTTACAAAACCACACACACAACTAACAGAAAATGTAGAAAGAAACATATGCTTTATATTATCTTGATGAAGTGAAATTATAATACTCAAAAAATAACATAGTACAGCCACATGGGCCTTCTCATTACAAAAATCTACAAGCCCAAAACCATGATCTGCACTACAAGAGCTCCCCTCTATAACCCTTGTTCTCCATCTTTATACTAGAAATGTAACTACCTTAGAATATTCTAGAAGGTGTAACCCTATTTTGGCACCAAAATTTCCTTCGTCCATTTTCCGCTCTAGAAGATTTTTATTTTATTTTTTTATATCTTTACAACTTCTTGGGGTCATAACTTTCGATCCAACCATTGGATTTTAAATTGTAATATATCATTGGAAAGCTTGTAAAGAGATCTACGACATTATTTTCCCAAATCTATAAGATCCACACTTTTCAACCTATTTCGAGGCTTCTAAGGTCCCAATTTTGAGTTTGAAACTTCATTGGAGAAATTCCTCAGGATGAAAATTTTAATATCTTCCAAACGGTACAGGATTTTGAGATGATTCTTTCACCAATAATTTTATTTTTCAATTCTGCTCCTTTGGGTTAGTTTTCGTGTCCATAGGAACCTGAATAAGCCGACTTGCTAAAAATAGCAAGTGATTATTTTTGGTTGTTTCAAACTTCTAACTATCCCAAAGATGGCATGTGTCACCATAGGCCCCAAAACAACTAAAAAAAACTACAAAACAGAATGAAAATACAATATTTTTGGATGATGCAAGATTTCCCTTACACCACTAGATTATCCTGCATCAAAAAAAAACGTTTAACTTTTGGGCAGTTATGCAACCATTTAATTGAATTTCAAATTCAAATTTGTAACGAGTCATTCCCTTGATAGATTTGGGGGGGGAAATGCACTAGGAAAAGTGGGGAAAATTAAACTATGAGTTTGATCGGGCTCCACATATCAACACCTAGTTCCTCATATCTTGGTGCATACATCTTTGCTATATCAAATCTTATGATTTCTCAATACACACTAGTATAACCTATCCATCACTATCAAATTATCCTTCCTTTTCATCACTCTTTCATCAAATTTTCCTTTTTCATGTCCATCTGCTTTTATCTTCCAATTCATCTACTTCCCGATCCTTATCCCTCATCGTTCCCTTCCATTTTGAGAGCACACCCGTGTTCTCCTAACCCACATATCCTCTCGAGGGGGTATCCCATCATCTAATCTAATATTTCCTTCTTCATCCTTTCCCATTCTCCAATTGATTGATGCATTATATCTTTGATACTTATCCTCTCTCATCCATTATGATTTAATCTTTTTTGATATAACATCACTTCATGATGTCATATCAAAGAGGGGCAAAATGTAGACGCCTAAAATCTGACCTTACCCAACCACACCTAATTTTAGCTTATCTTTAGCCCATTAATTAAACAAATATTTTATTTCTATCATTTCCCCATTTTTATCCCAAATCTTTAATTAAATAAATATTTATCATTTATTTAATTACTCATCCTTTCACATGATCCCATTAATTAATTAAATACTTTATTTATTTAATTAATTCCCCTTTATCCTCCATCCTTGTCCATCTAATCCTAGCCCTCCATCTTGTTCATATGGATCAAAATCTAAATTTGTACTCATGTGGCAAGTGTCCCCTTCACATGTCTAACAAACTCCTTATCTAGATTCATTGAATGTAAACACCTCCCCAAAAGTCGAACTAACTTTTCATCTTATATACACGTCTCATTTAACCTCTTAATCCTAGCCATTTCCATAAAACATTTTTGTCCTTATCCCAATCCTAAACCTAGATCTTATCCTTCATGTGTCACTTGTCACATGACTACATCTTTGATTCAAACCTTAATCCTCTTTCAATCTTAGTCGTCCATCATCAATCATTCCTAGCCATTGATTTTGCCTCTTCAAGACTATATCTAGAGGCTCTCATCCTTCATCAAATCCTCTTGAGTCCAATTCAAAGCTATCATATCTACATATCATTTTGATCTCCTATCTTGCAATCATATCAATCATATCAAGGTTATACTAGAGCATTAGGCAATCCACATATCAATGTCAAATAAAAAATCAAATGGAATAAGGGTGCACTCCATTTCCACTCATCAAGGAGAGAAGAAAAGATTCTAGGTGAACGTATTGTGCTTTGTGTCGATTTATCTTCCTCTTTATTTACCTTCAATCTTTTCACCCTCCTCATTTTCTGGCAATCTACCATATCCTTATGCTATCAAAATATCTATTGAATCAAGCTTATCATTTTATCACTATCAATCATATCAAGGCCATGTTAGAGCATCAAGAAATCCACATATCAACATCAAAGAGAAAATCAAATAGAATAAGGGTGCACTCCATTTCCATTCAATCAAGGGGAGAAGCAAAGATTCTAGGTGAAGGTATTGTGTTTTTGTATTACTTTATGTTCCTTTTGTTTACCTTCAATCTTTTTCACCATCTTCAAGCAATATTAGGTAACAAGAATGTATGATAATATTCAAACCCGTGCTTATAACATTATAATATTTAGATCAATAAATCATAGCTAAAACATCATAATATTCAGATCAATAATTCATAGCATCATTAATATTTGAATCAACATATCATAGCATATTCCTTATAGCAAATCACATGGTGAATTCATTGGAAATGCTTCCAAATGACAATCTCAAGGTTGGTTGTCCTTGTATTGTGAGAGCATGGAAGGTGGTTTGCCCTTACATCCCTCAGTGCACCTTGGAGGCTAGTCATTCTCCTTGATCAAGCCCAAGAGCATGGAAGCTTGGTCATGCATTCCACCTCCTGGCCCATGAGCATGGAAGGGTGGTTGTCTATTCTATCTTTGGGTGGTGTACTTGATAAGAACATGAAGGTTGGTCATCCTTACGTCTTGTGAACTTGAAAGGTTGGTCATCCTTCACCTCTCATGAACTCGAGAGGTTGGTCATCCTTCATATTTACAAAATAGTTCCTCAAATTCAAGATATCACTTCTTAAGGAATTTGCTAAATAATATCTAAATAAATACCTCTTGATGAGATGATAAATTTACTCTTAAATGATTGCCACTAATTATTTTTCTGAATATTATTAGTGGTTGTTCTCAATCTCTATTCCAAAGAGATATATTATATTTCTTATTCTTATTTCTCTTTTTCCCACTTGATGCCTTCTTCAAATAAAGTGTCTTCTCTTTAATATCTTCCACTTGAGGGGGAAAGTCACACTATTTCATCAACCATACCTTACCAAGAGTCATACCCTTTCCAAGATGGAGTGTAGCCTTTCTCTTAATTAATTATTATTATTTTGTTATTTATTTAACTGTCTTCCTTGCTACAACCCATATTTTTAAACCCAATTGACCCCCTTCTATAATCACTAGGATTAATCTATGTTAAAGCTACCATCTTTAGGAGGTTGTGATCCTTCCATGGTGGGCATGACATTTTATCTTCTTCTACTATACGGATTCTATCACAAATGCAATATTCTTTGATCATCAATAGATAAATGGTTTCCTTCAACTTCTCTCCCTTGCATGAATCCTAAGATGTTTTAATCAACTTTAAACACCTTAAAATCCTTGATATTGTTAGGAATTGATTATTAAAATAACTTAGAATTTGTAACGTTAGGAATTAAGAGCCTCAATTCCATCCATATCTTCACATTCTTAGCATCTAAATCAATGTGAGGAAAAAATAGTGTATCTACTTTCCAACTCTAACACTCTTGGAATCTTCTCTATGTTGAAAACCAAATAAATCTAATTGCAAAAGATTTTTGGATTCGATTGTGTGCTATTTTTTTGCATCAACGTTTCTGATCACACTCTGTGATCCATCATCAAGATGAGAGCACAAGGAAAAGAATGATAAGATGCAGACCAAGAAATGCATAAAAAGGTAAGAGAAGGGAAGGAGGGAGAAGGGGTTGCGCGCTAAACAAGGCACATAGGGGCAAAGACTTGACACATGAGAGAAAATGCAAACTAGAAACAACAAGCAAAAGTCTAAGAGAATTCAAACATATATAATAATATTTTTGGATTTTCTATTTTTTCTATTTATTATTATCTTTTTTGTGTCTCTAATTTTCCTTTCATTATATATAATAATATTTAATACATCTATATGTATATATCACATTGCATATTTAGCTTATATATGTGTGTATTAAATTATATATATATATGTGTGTGTGTGTGTGTGTGTGTGTGTGTGTTTTGCCTTTTCTTCTTTAATTGTATTTTTTTCTTTAAATTTTGTAAAGTTTTTTCCTAGAGATTGTCAATGGTTTCTTAATTTAAAGTATATTAATAATTTATTAGTTTTTAAAAAAAAATCTTTTTATTCTTCTTACTAATTTATATTGCTAGTTTAACATAAAAAACTTTAATATTTCATTATTTAGTTTTTTCTTCTTTTTTCGATCTAAAGGTCTTTTAATAAGAATTTGTTTTCTTCTTTTTTCTTTTTATTCAAGTTTATTATATTTTTGTTGATTTCTTTAATGTTTAATTTATCTTTTTATACTATAATATTAGATCAATTAGATAAGCGGTTTTTGTTCTATTTCCCTCTTTTTTCTTTAAATTTTGAATTCTCTTAGACTTTTGCTTGTTGTTTCTAGTTTGCATTTTCTCTCATGTCAAGTCTTTGCCCCTATGTGCCTTGTTTAGCACGCAACCCCTTCTCCCTCCCCTCCTCTTACCTTTTTATGCATTTCTTGGTCTGCATCTTATCATTCTTTTTCTTGTGCTCTCATCCTAATGATGGATCATGGAGTGTGATCCGAAATGTTGATGCAAAAAATTAGCACACAATCGAATCCAGAAATCTTTTGCAATTATTGTTATGGATTGTGGAAACTTGTTATCTTTGATCAAATAAATCTATTTGATCCCCACAATTTCTATTGCTTTTCAATATATCTCACTCTTTGTTACACGTCTATCATACACTTGACTTGAAAACTCCTACATCTCTAGAAATGCACAATATTCAAACTCTACTTTTTGAATTAGTTTATAAACCTAAATGCAATGTTGCATATTCATCAATATTTTATCCAACAAAATTACAGTTGAAAAGAATATAGAACCAAAGTGCACATTTCAAAGAACAAAATGATTCCAAACGTGTCTCTAGTTTGAAATCTAGCTACATAGGAATACATTTGCAAATCACTCAAAAGCTAGTCCTCAATGTGTTTTTTCTTCTAATTTAGCCTTTTCCATAGAGTGAGCCATCAACATAAAAGTACTTTGATAAGTACCTTTGTAAAATCCGCCCCTCGGGCACTACAATTTTTTTTTTTTTGCATTCACAACATCTACCAACTTAAACGATCAAACACCTTCCATGAACTTAATAGTGTTAACTTCAATACTTCTCCATCCCCATGGTGGCTTCATCTCATTATCGCCAATTATATACTTGCACAAAAGAGTGTTGGTCCCAAGCTTAAGGTCTTTCCTAGACCTATGACCTAAGCCTTGAGGGTTCATGATGAACCTGCCTACGTATCCCCTCGTGGGAATCAAAGGCATCGTAGTTCGCCCCACAATGACAGAGGGAGTTCAATCTCTCCTCTTGTATGAGATCTATTATCTCACATTTATCCCATAACTATCAATTTAGTACATGTAAGTGATCTAAATAGTCAATTATAATATAATGATAATAATCTTGCCATCAAGTGTTGGGTCCATACCAATCATTACCAAACACTAGTGTACAAACGTTCACAAGAGGTCATTCATACCATAATCTCAAAGATTATACACAATGGCTATTAAGAGCATACCTCCATATACACAAGTTGATTTGCTCATACACATCATAAGTACAACAGTGTCAGGATCATACACAGATCCCAAGTGCAATTGCAACTAGATCATACATAGATCACGAGTGCAACAGAGGCTGGATCATACACAGATCACGAGTGCAGCAGAGGCTGGATCATACATAGATCCCAAGTGCAACCGCAACTAGATCATACACATATCACAAGTACAATGGTTAGCTCTTATGTACATTACAAGTACAACAATGATTGTCCCATACACATCACATTTATATTAGTGATTGGCTCTAGCATATATCACATATACACAGTGACAAGCTCTGACCATACATCACAAATACACAATAATGAGCTCCAACATACATCACCTTCATAATGGTTGGTTACACATCACACTGGCTAACACATCACAATGGCTAACACAAGTCCATAATGCATCCCAGATAGAAAGAATGTCGGTGCATTGTGCACTACACCATGGGTCCATCCTTTCCATCAGTTTTTTGCACCATTGGACAAATGGGAAAAGGATTCGGTGCATCTCATACTACACTGCGAGTATGTCCTCAACCCCACAAGACTAAGTATATAGTCTGACAACTAGGAGGGGATTCGGTGCATCCCATACTACACTGCGGGTCTGTCCACCATCCCAAGGGTTTCCCCAAGCAGTGAACCTACCAAACCCAGTGGATTCCGTTTTCAATTGTCCATAGGCCACTGACGACAAGTCTGTCTACCCAGGAAGAAGTAGCTCCCGACATATACCACTTTGTGACCATAGTGGTATTGTTAGCTATCTTTTTCACAATCTCGAGTAACACATGGCATCAGTCACTTCTGTGCATACCAATGACAACCAGTGAACCCTATCAATACGCGGTTAGCCCCGGATTACCGTTACCCGCACGGATGGGTCCCTACCCGTGTAACCACTATGGTTGTATCATAACCAGGGTAGCCCACTACCTTCACCTCTATGAGTCAGGTGAATACTAACTAATCCCTAGCAATAGCCCAAACATCAATCATTGGCACGGTCCAATGATTGTTTGTCACTGCTAAAATATCCTAGAGGTTCACTCTTGGACAGGTCATACATACATGAATCACAATCTCTATCCACAAATACACAGGCCTATACATAAACACATAGATATGGAGTTGAATTACACAGACACATAAGAGATACATGGAGCCAACATGAGATGGAATTTACCCATCATATACATATCATCAAATACCCATTATAAAGTAGTCAATTTTCACTTATTATATAAAAGCATATTATATATTAAATACACAATATTGGATTCCCACAACTCATTCATACCCATATGGTACCCATTCAGCCTCAAATTGAAGCCTACTAAAGGGAGAAGGTCAAACCAATCAGGAACAACCCCAACCCTTGGAGTTATCCCCCCTTAAACCCTCCCCTTACAGACTTGAAGTCACAGGGGCATCTTTCGCCCAAGGACCGCCCACGTTCTCGCTTCCAAATGAGTCAAAGTCACACATAGTTTTTCTCACCACGTCTCTCAAAGGATACCTACGCATTGGTCACGACACTTCCATCCGCACATACAAAATCTCAACTTAAACCTTACCCTGATTGGCATTTCTCGTTCAATGCGAGCATCCCTAAACCCCTTATAATTTCTTATCAAGGATATTGTGCCACATTTGGTATTCTAATGATAATAACATATAGTTTTCAACATAGGGTTCTACACTTCTTAATATTCTCTTACATATGAGAATAAGGATTCATTATGTTTGATAAGCATATTTTTATCCATGATATAACTCTCTCCAAGCGTGGTGATTCAAGCATACATGAGTATAGGTTGCCATACAATCTAGACTTAGTCTAAGGATTGGTTAGTAGTAAAGAGTGTACATCCTTTAATAATAGTAGTCAAAATATCATTGAATATGCATCAGTTATGCTGAAAGCCTAACATGGGTCCAGGTAGGGTTTCCCACCCACAATATGGTTCAATAAAATAAAGTATCATAATCATATAAAACATCCTTCTAGACCTCAAAATACATACCACAATAATTACATACTTGATCTACCCATGACTAATGTCTGAGACATACTAGAGGCAAATGGGCCATACTATACCATTTATATCATTGTATGAAGATGGTATGGCACACGACCATATATGAGATTACTCAAATAGTTCAATATTGACTTTCTTATACTCTAGGGGTCAATAGATATTTTCTATTCAAATTAAACCTTTACCCTAATACCACAAATACCATTCTAGACTTTATAGCATGTCTTAGTCTTGCATTAAGCAGGGAGCATAAAATCACATTAAAGGAACATGTGACTCATATTGTATTTGCAATAGAATTTCCTAAATGGTTCAAGACACTTTTATTAACCATGGGCTAATAACATTATGGTTACACAAACATCTTATGCCACTATTGGCTATAATCTTTTTAGATGATTAAGACCCAATGTATAGATTAAGTACCCCATATTAAGAAATATGTCATCAATGAAGAATCTATTAAAGTAATGTCATGCTTGAGAATGGTCATGGATGCATAATTATTGTCTTTACACTCTATAAGTATTTAAACTTTAGCTAGAACATACAAGAGACTTCATTTGTGGGGATTAAAATCCTACTTAAGAAACTCGGCAACTCTATATCATTGGATCGAAATATAAACCCAATAATAATTTTACAAATAGTGTTCTTAACCTTCTGATTTTCTTTACATGACCATTCCCATATCAAGGTTCTCATATCTAAAAAGGTTGATAGACATCATCCTATGTACAAGGCACATAAAAATCCTTGAACATCAAGAAACATAACACCCTAGTTATGACTTAGCTTTAAGCATGATCATCTATACATCTATCACACACCTAATAGATTTGGAGGCAACAAGTCTTATGATTAAGTGCTTGATATAGGTGTGGTTGCTTAGCATATAACTTCATCTAAGTTTGGAGTAATATGGTGCTTACAAATCAATGTCATGGCCCATGGTCACTATCTTGATGTTGCTAGAAACAACTTAGAGATTCCATAATTAAGATATTAGATAGATTTTGACTCCTAGAGTTTGGTCACTATCATGACTTGTAACTTCCCTATATCCATATAGGTGACAATAATATTTGTTAGAAGATAATTATGTTAAATCACCAGCAAAAAGCATTAACATTTTATAATTAACACATTTGTTTCTAAAATAAATTGTTGCTTCTTTCATGTCATTAGAATCTTTGACCATTCATATATATTTATATGCTATCACCCATTGAAATATAAACTACGATAATAATAAAGGATCAAAAGGTTACTATTATAAATATTCTCGTTGTGCATTACTTATCTTATTTTGCATCAGATATCTCCTTAGTGGTGAGCGCAAGTCTTTTCTCTGGCATAGGCAAATTGAGTGCTCGCAATCTTTTGGTAGAATCCCGCTGGACACCTACTCATGCTCTTTTATCCACATTTTTCTCCACAAACACCTCTATTGTCTTTCCTGTAGACACTCCTGAAATTTCCTCTGCCCTAGTTGCTCACGTTTTGGGGTTTTATGATCTTCTGTTGTTCTTGATCTGCTGGGCTTATGATACCCAGGCATTGGCATGCTTACCCTCTCACACCTCCCAACAGCTTCGCATGGCTCTGGTTGACTTTCCCCCTCACATTTTTCCTGTCTCGATTTGCATTCAAGCCTTCCCTCTACATTTTCTTTCCAAATAGAGCCTGAAAATGTAAATTTATGGAGGATTTATATCTGTAAAATGCCACCCAACTGCCATGCCATTCCCTCTGTTGCGCCTCCGGATGGACATGCCCCACCTTTAAACTTCCTCTGCATTTTGTTTTTCCAGAGGCCA
Organism: Sequoia sempervirens; assembly: GCA_007258455.2. Classification (NCBI taxonomy): domain Eukaryota; kingdom Viridiplantae; phylum Streptophyta; class Pinopsida; order Cupressales; family Cupressaceae; genus Sequoia; species Sequoia sempervirens. The sequence goes on along the minus strand of VDFB02000003.1, from coordinate 662,928,071 downwards.
AGCTTGCATTTGAAGAATTCTCTTTCTATTCTCTCACCTACGCGATTTTGGTGCCTTCCCTTCCATTTTGGTCAAAACGCCTCTTTAATGAGGTCGTTAATGGAAGGCTGAGGTCTTTCTCTGCGTGCCAAACTGCCCTTCATGTCCTGCAATTTATGGGCAGCTCCTAGCACAAGCGCCATTACCCTGGTAAATGCACGTCATTCCCCCATCTAAATTGTGCCCTTTTTCTCCCGTCCCTCTGCTACTCACATTCTACCCTTTGCGAACTATCTTCCAAGGCACTCGCTTCTCTCTGCTCCTGTCTTCTCCAAAATATCTCACCGATTGAATGGGAAACGAAGGAGGTCATGATAATTTAAAGCCTGCATTTTTCCCTTTTCTTTTCTCGCATGACCTGCCATAATGAAAGGCCAAGGGAAGGAAAGCCATTCCTCATTTACTTTTTTGGCAATCTCTTGTCTTCCTTCACGTGGTGCCCATGCTGGCACCATCCCTTGTCCTTTTATGCTCACATATTTTATTTTTAATATTTTCCTCCTACACCGTCTAGCATAGGGGTCGCTGGCAGGGATGTGACAACCTTCTAGTGGATTTTATTATTATATCCATAAAGGTTTAAAACATGATATTTGTAAGGGATATATTGGATAAAACAACATCATCAATTTTGTGACCTACATTTCGAGTCTCATACATGATTCATCATCAAGCTTTGAACAAGCTCAAGGAATTACCCAAGGTTTGTAGCAGATAAATAATTTTAGAAAAACCTTATTCCATACCCTCTTTGATCATTCTAAAGAAAAAATATCAAATTGATTCTTGAACTATCAAAAATCTAAATAATATGGCCAATCTTAAATATCAGTCATTTCTTAAGTCTATAGAAAAGTGGGTCCCAAAATGTGGCAAAGGTTGAAAAGAATATAGAACCAAAGTGCAATGTTGCGATGTTCATCAATATAAACCTAAATGCAATGTTGTATATTCATCAATATTTTATCCAACAAAATTACAGTTGAAAAGAATATAGAACCAAAGTGCACATTTCAGACAACAAATCGATTCCAAACGTGTCTCTAGTTTGAAATCTAGCTACATAGGAAGACATTTGCAAATCACTCAAAAGCTAGTCTTCAATGTGTTTTACTTCTAATTTAGCCTTTTCCATAGAGTGAGTCATCAACATAAAAGTACTTTGATAAGTACCTTCTAGTGGATTTTATTTTTATATCCATAAAGGTTTAAAACATGATATTTGTAAGGGATATATTGGATAAAACATCATCAATTTTGTGACCTACATTTTGAGTCTCATATATGATTCATCATCGAGCTTTGAACAAACTTAAGGAATTACTCAAGGTTTATAGCAGATAAATAATTTTAGAAAAACCTTATTCCATACCCTCTTTGATCATTCTAAAGAAAAAATATCAAATATCAAATTGATTATTGAACTATCAAAAATCTAAATAATATGGCCAATCTTAAATATCAGTCATTTCTTAAGTCTATAGAAAAGTGGGTCCCAAAATGTGGCAAAGGTGTACTCTGCATCATGGTTCAAGTTTTTATCACAAAAATAATCAGTCTTTACAGCTCCCCTTAATCATCTTTTAATGCAATATTCCTCTCTTGCAGTTATTTTTGTTTCTTGGATATAGATGTGTGCTTTGTTTCGTTAATAGTTCAACTAAGGTTGATATATTACTTCTAGATGACAATTATGCTTTGTTATCCTCGTTTGAAGGATTTATCAATTTAACCTATAAATTTTAGAACATGGGCATGTAATCATGTCAAACACCACTGCATTGTATAGAGTCGATAAGGTCTTCTAACACTTTTAAGCATTCTCTGAGGCACTGAAAGAAAGAAATATCATCTTAATGTCTGTTTTCTTAAAAAATTTAAAGGCTTCCTGATGATTTCATGCTGGTTTTTCTTATAATTGGATGCTTGAATAGGTTATTTTTGTGCTTCCAAAAAGTCCCTTTTTATTTGCCATTTTCTATGCTCATTGGTTTGCAATACTTTAGTAGGTGTAGGTGTTCCTTTTCTTCTTCAATGTGAAAGCATCCGCAATCCCCATTGCCTAGCATAAAGTGTATTGTCAGCAAACCACATAAAAGTTATGGTATCTTGCTTCTTACTCAGTGTTGAACAAATCTTTCTTGGGAATGAACTTAAGAAACCAATTAACAGATAACATGCCTCAAATGTCAAGACACCACATATGGCTCAATAGCATTCCATATAAATCTACCAAGTCAGATGCCAAAATACATGTCAAAACATGTATCTGATTTTGTTTGGCCATACAAAAAGTCGAGTGTTTAGCCATTCCAACTTTGCGAACTGGAGTTGAATCATGTAATTGGTGCTCTTGCTGGTTCTTGAAAACGCTAGTCCAAGTTGGAATTGTCACATTGAAAGGTGGTATACCACGATCAAGGAAATCATTTTTACTAAGAATCCAGTGGATTTCTCCTCAACTTAGATGCTTCAGCAGGACTCCTTTCCTCTGGAGTTTTGTGATTACTTCACCCAGACTATTATAACTCGTTCTTGGAGCAGGCAAGAGAAGTTGTGTATTTTACATTCTTTACCCATATGCTGGAAAGTAGCATTAACCTGTTGCAATACTTGATTGGAGGGGGAATTTTCTTTTGGGTGGCTTACACTTCCCTTTCTACTTCCTCCTACTCATTTGAATTCTCAGAATGAGACAATCAACAAGCTCATATATTAAGGGCTCCTGTTTTGTGTTCTGATGCCACACATACGCCCTGTAATTTCATATTTCCTGTTCTCTTTGAATGAATAAATACGATTTAGCCATCATGATCAACTTGACAAATTCTAAAAAAACTTCCACTAAGTTTTTTGCCAACAAGGGAGTAGAGTTTTCACTCTTGTGAGGTACTTCTGTTTTGAATGAGACCTAGATCTATTTAGAAACAAGAGACTTCTCTTGAGGATATTGAGGCGCTAGATTTTGCCTTTTTTATGGTAGTAAGCAGAATAACGAGGAGCTGCACCAACATCACAGATTTTATGGTCAGATTAGAATCTTTGGGCTTCTAAATATTTCCAGACTGCTCTGTATGATCTTCAGTACTACTGGATCTATTACAAAAGGGTATAATATCTATAATCCAAATTCCTCAAATTTTGTCAGCATACACATAAAAGTTACTGGATTACGGTTCTCATTCAGCGTTGATCTTATCTCTCACAGGACTAATCGTCTGAGGCCAATCCATAGATACCATGTCTAAAGTATTAGCACCCTACTTAGGGCTCAATAGCATTTTATGAACTAGCACTTGCAACAGGAGGGGTGCAAGGGTTACGCCAAATAAAGATTATATGCACTCAATATACAGTCATAATGGAAAGTGAACTCAACAGACTGAACCATGGTTGTCATACAACAATGCTAATGCACATAAATGGAAGTGACTTTGCTACACACAACAGTGCTGGAATTTCACCACAAAACAAAAAGAAGATTTTCATAAGAGTTTTCAAAGGATTTTAAATAGAAGCACACTCAGTAATAGCAATATGTTAGCCATACAACAAATGACTCCCATTTACAAATCTGGTCACATTCAGCCACATACAATTGTCAAGTGTGTAATCAATCTCCATAAGCTTGTGCAGCATGTTCCTATAAATTTTATGCTACTTCATTTAGACATGAGCTTGTTGAACATAATACAGGCATTTATTATAATCCTATTTATTATTAGCTTTTTCCCCTGCATTTTTGAAGATATTGTTTGTATTCTCTATTTCTAAACTTTTGAGTGTCCTGGGAATGATTTGATTCACCTGTTGGCATAATTTTCCTTCAGATGGATAGCAATATATATCAAAGAGGAAGCGACTGTATTTCTTTCGTTGCAAATTATAATGCCCCTGTTAAATGAAAATATTTGTTGCAAGTTCAAGTTTGTTTCTAGGCATGTAGCGAGGAATATTTCAACTGCCTAGTAGTTGTTTTTCCGGTGTGAGAACCAGAGAACCATGCCTTCATTTAAAAAGAAAACAACAGAATTGTTTAAGAAAATTAAACAGGAAAAAGAGGAAGCCTGCAAATTACAGAAGCTGCTGGAAACTTACTAAGCAGGGGACTTATAGAAGGATCCCCATTACCCCCAGCCCTTACCACTGAGTAGGTGAGAGAGTGAATGTAAGCCAGCTAACCCACTTCTATGACCGCTTTCAACCCCAACTGAAAAAAGCCATTGACAAAACCACAGTACCAGTGCCTTCATTTAACAGATAAAAACACGATTGTTTTAGAATGATTTAAAAAAAAATCCATCTGCATAGAAATTCAAAAAAATCACACTGATGTGACTTACTTCAAAATTTTACACATTTTGTGTCGTGCTGTCAACAAGCCTGTTTTAAAAAAATGGACAGAGTTTGTAGGAAGAATATTACAAAACCCTACACAAAGCAGAAATATCTGAGACGAACCAAAATCAATCTCCCAATAGCTGCTGATTCAATCTATTTACAACAAGTGAAAAGTAAATATAAAAGTATCGAGGTTTTAGAACTGTTTGATTCTTCAGCTCGAGACAAGATATTTGCAGCCTATTAAACGAAAACATTGGTTGCATTCAGATTCTAAGCCATTGTTTTCTACCTCTAATTTTGACAATGCAGGCAACAAGAAAATACGTTTAATCTAACTAACCAAGCCTTGAATGTGGAGGGCCATTGGCGATGAGAGTGATGAGGCCTGTGCGGCCATAAAATTTGGCCAGGAAAACAATCGCATCTGCCTGAGATTGTTCACTCTTTATCCACTCCAAGCACAGCCTCAGAATGCACGACTCACTGCAGCCTTTTCGCAGGACTTGGCTGCCATTGCAGCTCATCCTCATGAGTGGAGGGCTAAACTGAAATCTGCTCTCCTTTATCTGCACAACACACACCAATAACATTCATGTGGTCAACCCATCATCACACACAACATGGACAAGAATAAATTACTGGCAAAAGCAAAACGCAGAAAAATATCAATTTGGCCTCTGATTTTTAACATAAGAGAGCTTCTAGCGTGGTGAAGAAATATAGCTCTGCTCAAGGTTGAGAGGCAGAGGCAAAAAAGAGGAGATTTGGGTGGTGAAAGATTTCCCTGCACCTATGGTTTCTCAGATGCACACATTACTCTTTAGAATGCGATGAGAGTGGGATGATTCAATTGTGGTTCTTACTGCCGGTTAACATCAACGAGAAATAGCCGAGTGCAACTAACTTACCCCCTGTCGGTCAAGTCATTCCATCCCTTGTCCTGGGCTTCATTTCTTCCTGGTTTGTCGTTCCAAAGGCAGTATGCTACATCCCTTCTCCTTCTCCCTGTCGGCATAAAATCAAGAACGAGATGGAGGGGGGAAAGAGAATGCAATATGAGGATTGATGCCTCCAAATGCTACTTCTCTTCACCAATGATTCAGAGCGATTCACCTGCTTGATCTATTAGTGAAATTCTTTTATAGTTTATTCTTTTACCATTAAACCAATTCAAATATGATAAACATATGTAAGAAGAAATCTTGAAATGCAATGATCCTTCACTTCTATCTCATAAAACTGTCAATACTTTTTAAAGCTCCATGATTAATATAATAAAGTTCAAAGAGTTTCCAATAACAATAGTATATCAACATACTTTTATAACAAAATAAGACCTAACAGTCTTATGAAAAGGTGTTTTAGTCGAACTGTCTGATAGTTTGGAATGAGAAGATCAACTTGCTCACATGTTTCCACATACCTTGTTTCACAGTAATCAGTGTTGTATGTATTTGGCCATTAAGTTATCCAAATGCAACCCTTAACATTCCATTTCAGGCAATTCTCCAGTAAACAAGATTTGTTCAACCTCCACACAACACTCTGTCCATACTCATCACTTGCAAATACAACTCCCCCATCTGCAGTAAAAGGTCTTGTGCCTTTCCTGTACCTCTCTCTCCACCACCCCTTTGAATCCACTCCTCCTTTGCAACCCTTGCTTCAAGCAACTTCCTTCCCACTTCCATTATCATACAAAAAGCACTCCAAAATTCCCTGCTTTCCTTCACTACTCTGCTCGAATTTCCAACTACTCACATGATTAGTACTAAAACTAGTTTCATTGAGAGACAGTGATTTTACATAGACGGGAAATTTAGAATGGTAGTCAGTACCAAGAAAAATCCTATGTGAAGTCACCTTTTTAACTGGGTTGGCAAAATATTTATTCAAGCTCACCATTAGCACTTGGGCAGCATCATGAGGGGCAAGGCGCAGGCTTATTCTGGAAGGAAAATACCCTTCTTCTGAAATGCAGCTGTTTTCCCAAATGCCAATTGAAAAACACTGAACCTCACATTATCAATGCTCATTTCAATTTCCACACAGTCATTCAACACCACTGCCCTGTATTTGAGCTGAATGACTGCCTCCATCTGCTGGTGGCTCAAAACATATTGAAGCACTGTGTCGTTTGTATTGGGTAGCTGAAATTGCAGATGGATATGGGAATTTTTCATGGCGAGAGGAGGAGCATAGCCTCTGACTGCACAGTAACCGCTTGTGGAGCACAAATAGGTCATAGGATCAAACCTCTGCTGCTCCGGATTGATACAGATGAATTTAGTATACATGTACCCTAGCAACCACATGAAATTCTCTTCCAAGTCGGCTCCCATGGACACCAGAAAAGATTTCAGTGCCTCTTTGGGAGGAATAATTTTGTTTCGGCTGGAGCCCACCATGTCGAAATACAGAGAACCCACTTGGAAGAGGGATTCACAGGCACGCAGCCAGAAGAATCTGCAGAGGAACAAGAAATTGCAGAGCTCTTTACATGTCTGTGGATCTATACACAAAAGTGAACTTTCAGATATATTAGTATCCTTACAAAATAATGTGCTGCAGCCCTTGTTTGGAGCACGGCTGAAGATCTCTTCCAGTAGACATGACATGAGAGGAAGAGTCTTCTTCTCCATTGATTCTTCATTTCCCAGAGGGCAAGCATTCGAAACCGCAAAGCCCAACCACCATACTCTGCAGGCCACTCACCGCCCAGAATAAAAGAGAAGGTTACACACCATGCAGATTTGATACTATTTTTTGCAGATTTGATACAATATTTTACAGCTGTAAGATTGAACGTGGAGCGGTGACGACTAAAATTTGCAACCGAAAATGGTTTCCTAAATAGCAGTTTAACGGCGTGAGACTTGTTTCAGCCGGCGTGAGACAGATTTCACTGAAAGTTCATACTATATATAGCCTATCGGCTAATTAAGCTTTATTAGCAATATATGGAAATTTTGAAAAAAAAGTTTTGGTCTTTTCTGCACAAGTCCAAATACATGCTGTAGAACTAAGAAGAATTTCATAAACCAAAGAATGGTAATGCACAAGAACATGGAATAGCAAGTGCTTGTGGCAAAACATGATACGTGTGAATGGTACAAAGATAAACAAGAAGCAATTCCGGAGATGCTGTATCTGCTACACTTTGACAGTGCTTACAACAACGCTCAAACGAGTCAGACCATCATCAACTAAACTCAAAAGCATTTTCATAAGTACACTAATTAAAAACAGGTTAATTGTCACAAAGAAATTAAAAAAGAAATTCCTGAATACCAGAAGCACCAAACTTGTAACCCAACTCCCACTTTCACAAAAGGGTTTCAGATCCCACTTTCACAAAAGGGTTTCAGAATGACAAAAGGGTAGGCTCAAAAGATACAAATGAGAACATACGTTCTCTCTGTCGCCAAGCAAGAGCATCTTCATCATATAGTCGATGGGTTGAGTAATGTCTGTCCTTCATATGATAAACTGTGACAGAATTGCAACCACTTTCCAACCATACTACACCACCGCTTGCAGACACGTTCCAGGAAGTGTGAAATACATGTGATATATCTAATTCTCGTTCTCGTGTCCACAACTTGTGTTCTGTATCCAATACCCAGAAGACAAAATGCCCATCACCCTCATCCCGACTGTATCTGATGTTCTGTATCCAATACCCAGAAGACAAAATGCCCATCACCCTCATCCCGACTGTATCTGATTATCTGATTGCGATCATGGGTAGAACTCGCTGCCAACACAAGTAGGTTTTCCTCGTGGGTGGAATTAGATGCACAAACTAATAGATTTCCCTCCCATTCAATAAGGCAATATGGATAACCTATTGTGGCAGTAATGAACATAGAAAAGCACCATTTGTCTTCATTGACGTCATAACCTATAATCATGTAAAAAATACCTTTGTCATCTCTAAACAAGGCCTCTGCATCTCTAGGTTCTTTTCCTTCCTGAGCATCTACGCTTGGGGTTGTAATTAGAAAATAAATGACACCATTGAAAGAAAGTGGACGCCCGTAACATTTAGGTGGTGGGTGCCGTAAGTGTACATGGCGAAATAGAGGCGGACCCTTATACCACGAATTTGATTGAGAGTCGAATACCAGGGTATATGTGTCCTTCTTAAAGAGATAGAAGCCTCCTACTATCAATTTTCTAGTATTCTGCATAGAACAAAAGCCAATCAACAACGGCCAGCCCATTCTTTCCTCAACAAGAGGCGTTCGAATTTTTTTTAAAAACTTTGTCACGGGATTGTAAACCAAAATCTCTTCGAGATCCATAACCAGAAAACACAGCAGCCCATTTGATGCAGTGACTAAATTAAAAGGCTGATCTTTAAAAGAAATGTCTAGGCCAAAAAAAGAAGCAGCAAAAGTGGAGAGATTGCCCGTTTGGGGATTGAGTGAGCGGAGTTGAAAGTCTTCTTCCATCTCTTCTCCATTAAACAATCCACCGACGGAATAAAGCAGTGATTCTCCATGACAATTCTTGTAATGGGTGTGAATGAAAGATGGGTCAAAAATGAGGGTTCGCCATCTCTTTCCTACTGTAGACATCTTAAGTAGATCTCTTGTTGAAACCCTCGAAAGTATGTCCGTAATCAGCTCATCACGGCATTCCACCTCCTCTGCACTGCTTCCTACTCTCATTCTGGGAATGTTAGCCATATTTCACCTCACTGAAACAACCACACTGCACTTCTTTTCATTTCAACGCAGGATAGTCTATGAAGGTAGTAGAATCGGGAGTCAAACCCTGCACAAATTGTAGAAGGGTTCTAATTCACTTTCCATGTCCCATCCTTGGCACAGTGATGAAGTCTAAATGTCAGAAACGTGAACTAAGAGCTCAAATTCTTTGAATTTCCAAACTTTGTCCATGTTGGGTTAAAGAACCAATAAATTGATAATGGGAGATCTTGAAACCACTCGAGTAGATCCTGAAAAGGTCCTTAAGTATATAATTAGAGGTCACAAATGATAGCGAAAGATTCTGATGATATAGGTAGAACATCTTGATTCAGAATTTGGCATAAAAGAATGCCATTATAGTATGTATAGTAGGTGTAAAATGGTATTTTAGTGGCATCAAAACTAGAATATTATTACCTATTCAAATTTCTTTTTTAATAATTATGTATTATTCATTTTTAATTAAAAAGGAAAGAGAAGTGTCATTATTGAATAGAAATAGATTCAATTAAGTAATAGAATGAGAAATCGAAACTCACACACATAAATAACATTAGATATATTTTAGTAAACCCTTTCTAAAGAAAATCTAATATCATATAATATGTTACATAATAACAAGATTACAATATATAGAATATTAACTTTTTCTAAATGAGATTTTCACTCTCCCTTAAATTTGATATTATATACCTTTAAAAAATCTTTTCTCAATGCAACATACACTCTCAAAGAAGTAGAACCCATCCTCAATGCACATATAGGTTGTTCTTCGACCTATGATCAATTTAAAAACATAGCCTCACCCTAGAAATACATCATAACACTTGTGTAATGTCAATCCTATGCACTTGATTTATAGGATTTTCAAACTAGTAAACTAAATTTTGAGTTGTCTAACCATGGTCCTAATTTGGGCACCAAAACACATGCATGCAACTCCAATGTTCCACATAGGATTCCTTGAATCCTAAAAACAAGGATTCCACTTTGTCAAACCAATTGATCAAAATAGGGTCACTAGTTGCTCCATATGATGCTCTTACACCCAACTTTTTTTAATCAATCAACAATGCCTTTACAAGTTTGTGTGTAACCCTTATTATTAGTTTAGGCTATAGATATTGAAAATAAATTCAAGTTTACACATTAGAAAGCATTAATAATTACAAAAATAATTGCACATATGCCTTTTAACATTTTGTAAGACTAGCTAAGCAAACTTCTTTTTTATTTTTTTATTAGTTAGAGGGCTTGACTAGAGGCATGGAATTCATAAACTCCAACCTTTGCATAATAAGCTCCATGGTGCTCTTTAGCACTACCTCAATTTTCCTTGCATCAAATACTACTAAGTAAACACTTTATGTAAGTACTAAAAGTGTGACTCTACATTGAGGAAAATGTAGAAAACAAATAGGATTACATCACTCTATGGATAAGGTTGCTACCAAAATTTCATCCTAAATATTTAAATTCTTAGAACTCAAATGCCTCAATTTCCTCACCCATAATCCAATATCATATTAGATATACTATTCTTCTAGTATAGCATGTCATTAAATGTACATTAATATTATAAGGTGTAAAATCCCTAAACATCTCATTCAAATTTAATACATATTTAATTACTATCTTGGTTAACATACATAATTTCATCTATCAACTCAGCTCCAATATCTAAAGTGACACTTACATTTAATTGATTCTATTCATAAACACACTTTAGATATTTTGAATATCTATCCGTTTTATCTTTTAAATTTTGTTTTAATAGTGAAATTTGTATGCCCATGACATTTAGCATTTAGCTTTATGCCCATGTTGAGATAATAATTTTATACATTTACATATAAAAAATGATACAATCTTGCACAAAGTTGGGGTATTTCCCACATGTTAATCTTCCATTTATAAAAATTCCCACATTCTTTATCTATAGTTTATCTATATTTACCCACAATTCATTGTATTATTCGTTTATTACACCTTTCCATGCACTTACACTTAGACATTTCATTCCTACCTTAATTGTGTCATATTTCTATCATAATGGACAAAAGATAGTTGCCCACTATTTTGATCATAACCTTTGAACCATGACTTGGAATTACAACTTTTTATATATATCAAGGAAGAACAACTATGATCTAAATGGGGCTTCTCTCATTATTTTATAGTAAATTCCATACATATGGAATTGACCCTACACACACGAGTTCGACTCTTGATATTTTAAAATTTATATTTAAATTTTGATCAACTATGTTCATTTCTTTCTTATGTAGAGCTAATTAAACATATGTATACATAATTTATTGTTGTGTACTTATATTTAAAACATTCAATTTCATTCATTTGATCATTTGGTAATCATTCACATATCATTCTCATTCAAGGATAAAAGAATGATAGGATGCTTAGATTGGCGCACTAAAAAGAATCTAGATGTACACGCGTTCATCCTTCAAATATTTGCATGGTTGAAGATTATTGTCTTCAATCCTTTCAACTAGCTTTTTAAGGATTGACATAGGAGAACATTTTCCCTTGTGACATACTAGTAACGCTATAAAGGTACTTCTAAATGTTAACATTTATCAACTAATAAATAGATGTGAGCATCAATATGCCTCCACCTAAGAACACTTATCAACTAATAAGTCTTCGAGGACATCTATAATATACTCATCATTTTATCTAGTATAATTTTGACCATGTGAGTCTCTTCAAACATCTATGAAGAAAGGAAATAGCTTTTCAATGTGACCAAGAATGTCAATAAGTCTTTGATTCCATTAAGGATTATCTAACTAATCCACATGCTCCCATGCTAGTAGTCCATTTCCATCCTCTTTTTAGTTATATAATTTTACTATTGACCATGTTATTGGGGCATTAGTTGCACAACATTGTAATGTGGGATGAGAAAAAATAATGTATTATACTTCCTAAATACTCATCAATTATGAAATGTGATACACATAAGTTAAAAGCAATATTTTGTTGTAGTTTATACTTCTCAAAAATTACATCGTTATATTGTAAGGAAGCTAAGGTAGTGGAACAACTTCCTCCACTAATCTTGAGAGGAGAATAATGCAAAAATTTACAGATCTTTAACAATTACAAAAACTTAAACAAAAATAATATAAATATCATGCATACCATGACACAGTGATTTATGTGGGGAAAAACCTTTTGGGAGAAAAACCCCACACTCCAAAAGTCGCTCAATATATTATTCAAAAATCACAAAGATTACAATATAATTGTAGAGAAAGCTTCTCACAAGAGTATCACCACTTAGAGATCAAGAGACAACACGACCGCTATCATACTCTCATAATACATCATTGTCTCTCTACTGCAGCCTTAATACAATGCCCTCATAAAAATAGAGTTGCATTCTAGGGCAAGACAAGCCAACAAAATATCCACCATTAGATCTAAAACCTAATAACAAGCGGTCCATATTTACAATATATAATTATTTAATGTATGTTGTCCATTTTATGAGTTCCTTGGAAAAGTTAACACACTCACACTTTTCCCTTTTCTACCATTGTATACACCTATCGATGTAACTAGGAAATATATATAAATATATATGCATCCTATCAACAATAAATCGTATATAATTGCAAGGTTGAGACACATTTTTCCAACAAATCTCCCACTTGTCGAACACCTTGCAAGAGCACCATGAGGGTGTAAACATCGTCTCTTTAGTTGTTAGGGTTTGAAAGGCCCATAGTCTCTAAACACCATCTGAACTTCTTTGTGCTTGCAAGCTTAGTTAAAGAATCAACAACATTCATCAAAGTCTCTACCTTAACCAGCTTGACCCTACCATCTTTGACCATATCTCTAACAAAATGATATTGTACATCAATGTGCTTGGTCCTAGCATGAAATGTCAGGTTCTTGGCTAGACATATTGCACTCTGACTATCGCAATAAATTGTCACCGCACCTTGTTTTATTCCAATATCTAACATTGTCTCTTAAGCCAAATGGCTTCTTTACAAGAATGAGTATATACTATGCTTCAGTAGTGGAAAAAGCAACCATAGCATGTCACTTACTCATCCAACTAATTGCACCACCAATTAAAGTAAACACATAAGCATTGGTGGATTTTCTACTATCAACATCACCTGCCCAGTCTAAATCCACATAACCATGAATATCAAGGGAAATTTCATCTTTAGTCATATTACTATGATAACATAAGGAATAATCTGAGGTACCCCACAAATATCTGAAGACTCTTGTAACTAAATGCCAATGAACTCTACTAAGATTAGACATATATCTGGAAAGAACTCCCACTGCTTGGGCAATGTATGGTCTTGTACAAACCATAACATACATTAAACTTCCAACTGCACTCTAGTAAGGAACTTTGCTCATATATTCCATCTTTGATGGAGATGTTGGACAATCTGAAATAGATAACTTTGTTCCAACTGAAATAGGAACACACAATGGTTTACAATCCTGCATATCAAACCTCTATAAAATTGAATTAACATACTTACTTTAGCCAATCCATAGCTTTTTGTTCACAATATCTCTTTCAATTTTCATCCCAAAATTTTTTTAGCTGCACCAAGATCTTTCATTTCAAATTTAGCAGCAATTTTAGATTTTAGTTCTAAAATCATACCTTTCCCTTTACCAATAAATAACATATCATCAACACATAATGCAATAAACAACAAAAGAATAACCATCAGTTTTATAATAAACACAATGATCTAATTTAGAACACTCAAATCCCAAACTCAACACATATGTATCAAATTTATGGTACCACATCCTAAGACTTTGTTTTAGGCCATACAAAGATTTCTTCAATTTGCAAACCAACTTACTTTTACCGTTCACCATGTAGTGCTATGGATGTGTCATATAAATATCCTCCTCCAAGTCACCATGAAGGAAAGCAGTTTTCACATCCATTTGCTCAACCTCTAAATCATAAGTAGCAACAATAGCAAGCAAAAATCTAATGGATGTCATTTTTGCATTAGGAGAGAATATCTCACCATAATCAACACCCTCAACTTGAGAGTAACCCTTTGCAACCAACCTTGCTTTGTATTTTTCAATACTTCCATCTGAACCAGTCTTTTTCTTGAACACCCATTTGCAACAAACATGTTTTTGTCCTTCAGGCAATGGTACAAGATCCCATGTATCATTCTTTTTCAAAGATGCCATTTCTTCATCCATAGAAATCTTTCAGGATTCTGCATCATTCATACCTAGTGCCTCTTCTACAGATTTGGGTTTATCCATTTTAGTATTCAAAGCAAAAATACATCTCCAATCATCAAGTGAATACCTTTCAGGTGGTTTTCTATGTCTTGTGGACCTACGAACAAGTTGAGTTGGAGGTTCTTCCTCCTCTTCAGAAGATCCAAAGCTAGATGAGCTCTCCTCAACTTCTTGTCTATCCTTGGTCCTCATTTCAACTTTCTCAGGTATAGAAGGAAATTGAATCACATCTTCCAGTTTACTTTGTTTTGGTTGCAATGTAACAAAAGAAGACTTAGTTTCTCTAAAAATAACACTTCTACTATATATTACCTTTTGTGCAACAGAATCCCAAAGCTTGTATCCTTTCACATCATAATTGTATCTGATGAAGATACATTTCACATGCTTGTTCTCCAACTTTGTTCACTTCTCCTTTGCAACATGTGCATATGCCTCGCAACCAAAAATTCTAAAATGTCTTAATGAAGGCTTACAACCCGACCATGCCTCTATAGGCATCTTATCAACAAGAGTTGATGTAGGAGACCTATTAATCAGGTAACAGGCAAGGCAATAACTTTAACCCAAAACCTTTGTTCTATACCAACACCACTCAACATATTCCTAGCCTTCTCTATTAGCGTCTTGTTCATTCTTTTTGCAACTCCATTCTATTGTGGAGAATATAGAGTTGTCGTATGTTTATGAATACCACAATCTTTACAGAATCTATCAAAATCGTTAAAAAAAATTCACCGCCATTATTAGTCCTCAAACATTTTATTTTCTTTCCAATATGCAACTCAACCATTGCTTTCAATTCTTTAAATCGACTGAAAACTTCATATTTACTCTTTAGAAAATATACCCATGTCCTTCTACTATAATCATCAATAAATGAAACATAGTATGTGGATTTACCAATTGAAGGAACATCTACAAGACCAAACACATCAGAATGAATAAGATCCAATACACCACAAGATTTATGAGAACTAAAGTAAAACTGAATGCAATTTTGTTTTCCATAAATGAAATGCTCACAAAAATAAAATTCAAGATTACAATCAGACAAACCTTCAACGAGGTTTTTATTTTTCAAGGTCCTTAGACCCTTTTCTCCAATGTGGCCAAGTCTTTGGTGCCATAACATAGTTTTCTCTATAGGTAACTTTGTTTCAGAAGAAAGAGCACCCTTAGGTACCCAAAATCCATGACCATCTGTTGAAGGTGAAACCCTCACCTCTTCCACAAACTTTCTTTTCATAGAAGTATTATTGCACTCAACAATGCATGCATCAAGCTTATACAATGTGCCCTATCTGACACCTCTAATAATCACCATAGCACCTTTGACCATCTTACATCTTGCATAAAAAAAATTCTACCTGCACACTCGCATCTATTAGTTTTCTCCCAAATAACAAATTTTGTGCTAATCCAAGGATAGGCAACACACCATTAATCATTTTTATTCTACCATCAGGAAATATGATTTTAACTTTACCATGGCCAACAATGTCTAAATGAGAATCATCACCTAAGTACACCTTACCTCCATCAAATTCTTCATATTCACATAACCAATCTCTATTAAAGGTCATATGGAAAGATGCACCTGAGTCAATTAACCATGTATCATTACCTACATGAGCTTCCAAAGCTGCAATGAATGCGTCACCATCTTCTTTCTCGAACTCAAAATCAAAATCAAATTTCTTTTTTTTCTCTTTCTTTTCTTCTTTGCATTCCTTATGAACATGTCCAAGGTTATCGCAGTCCCAACAAATAACTTTGGACTTTCCAAGAGATTTAGATCTCCCCCTGGACTTGGATTTGTCACATTGCTTCTCATTTTTCTTTCCTTTTTCCTTAGGTCTTCCACAAAAATTTAGGGCCTCCTTGGTAGTGATGGATACCTTCCTTCTCATTTCTTCAGAAAGCAAAGAACCCACCATATCTTCAGTCTTCAAAATAACATAAGTGCTCTCAATAGCCATAACAATAGAATCCCATGTATCATGCAAAGAACAAAGCAGGATCTGACATTTCTCCTCATCCATTTTGACACCAACTGATGCCAATTGAGCCACCAACATATTGAATGCTTCCAGGTGGTCTGTGATTCATCCACCATCTTCCATTCTCAAGGACTACAATTTCTTCCTCAAGAAAATCTTGTTCACTAAAGATTTGGCTTGATACATCTCACCAAGCTTCTTCCAATTTTTGTGCAGAGGTCTCCTCATGGACATTAATTAAAATGGATTCTTCCAAGCACAATATAATTAGACCCTTGGCTTTATGGTTCATAACATCATATTGAGCAACCTGAGTAGGATTTGTAGGCCTTAGAACATTGTCATCAACAACATCCCACATATCTCGATCTATCAATAGATCCTCCATCTTTAGCTTCCACATATCAAAATTATTTCTAGAAATTTTCTCCACCTCTATTCTACTTGATGAACTTTCCATCTAAAAATTATTGCAACAAGATCACAAAGTGTCTTCTACACAATCTCCCACTCAAATCTGGATTAGTTCAAAAAACCTAACAACCCACAACTGAAACCAAAGGTGATCAGGCTCTGATACCACTTGTAAGGAAGCTAAGGTAGCGGAACAACTTCCTACAGTAATATTGAGAGGAGAATCATGCAAAACTTTATAGATCTTTAATAGTTACAAAAACTTAAACATAAATAATATAAATATCATGCATACCACAACACAGTGATTTATGTGGGGAAAACCCTTTCAGGAGAAAAACCCCACACTCCAAAATTCGCCCAATATATTATCCATAAATCACAAATATTACAATATACTTGCAGAGCAAGCTTCTCACAGGAGGATCACCACTCAAAGATCAAGAGACAACACGACCGCTATCAGACTCTTAGGATACATCATTGTCTCTCTACTGTAACTGTAATACAATGCCCTCATAAAATAGAGTTACATTCTAGGGCAAGACAAACCAACAAAATATCCACCATTAGATCTAGAACCTAATAATGAATGGTCCAAATTTACAATATATCATTATTTAATGTATGTCGGCCATTTTAGGAGTTTCTTGAAAAATTTAACATGCTCACACTTTGCTCTTTGCTACCATTGTATACACCTATCGGTGTAACTAGGATATATATATAAATATATATGCATCCTATCAACAATAAACTATATATAATTGCAAAGTTGAGACACATTTTCCCAACATATATGCTACATGTTAAAATAAATTGTTATTAAAAATGACCCATTTAAATGTTCGTCTAATATTAATTTTTCTAATCATGTTGCATGGTGGATTATGTTCTTACAAAGTTTGACCTTCATTTCAAGAAAGTAATAAAAGGAAAAAATATAGTTGATCAATTGATTGAGGCATCATCCTTGTCTAACTCTACCATGATTCTTGATTTTCCTATTGAACACGTCCTTAGAACTAATCAAAAAGATACTTGGGAAATAAATTTTAATGGATCCCATTGAAAATTGGTGCAAGTGTTGGAGTCATCTTCATATATCAATCTAGTAATCCTATCTTCTTGTCCTTTTGTCTAAATTTCCTCTACATAAATAAAATTATAGAGTGTGAAGCACTCATCATCAAATTAAGGGAAGAAGAAACACTTAGTGTATAGGATCTTAATATATATGGTGATTTTAAATTGGTTGTCCACCAATCATGGGCTCTCACCAAGTAAAGGGGAATTCTCTTTTTTCCTATCATGGTATAGCCTTATCTCTTCTTAAAAACATTTCCTTTAACTCAATTTACACCATGCCTTGTAAATAAAATCAACATATAGAATTCATGGTTATTGGAAATCATATCTTTCATTCAAAGATGAAAGTGAAGACTTGAACACTCTCCTTATCCATAATATCTTATCCAATCATGGCACAAGATGATTGCCCATCCTTGTTATGCAATTTTATCTTTAATGATGAATGATATAGTGATAATATTTATACATTTTTGACACTAGAAATTTGCTAACTAATGTAACTAAATCTTTCATATGCATATTCACAAGAAAACATCAAAATATGCATTTATTTCTAAGGCTTTGCACAATCATGGCTATAATATACTTTTACTCAAATGTTTAAATAAATAAAAAGAATCAATCACTCATTAGGAGGCCCATGTAGTGGCATGTGGTGGTCATTTTAATGGCAACTCCCTGGTTTAAAAAAACCTATGCATGGGATATTATTCAAATTATCAACAAATATTTGAATGTTTTTGTTAGAAAATGCCCCACATGCCAATAACACAACAATATTAGGGTGATCCCACAATACTGGTTTACAATTTTTGGCCAAACTGGACACTGAACTGATTTTTTCTAACTAAATCTTCACTTTCGGGCACCTATAGCGGCTAAACCGTGAAGAATTTGAAGATGATACAAACTAGTGATTTGTGACATTTTTTTTGTAGATTCTAAATATATTTTTTTCAAAAATTTTGGAATCAGATTGCACTTCTTTTACCATCTCCTTCGAAAACTAGTTTTTTTCAGTAAACACCATTTTTAAGGAGTGACGCTCACCGTATAACACATAATTTTTTTTCCATGAAGGATAAAATTCTATTTTTTTCGAATTTAGATTTGTAACTACGATATCTAGTTCTTCCAATTGGTTTCATAGTGTTTTATTGAATATTTTTTCCTAAATCAAGTTTCGAAGTCAAACCAATTAGAATTCAGACATAGGCGGACCGTATAACACAACTTTTTTTGTATGTATCGAAATTCAATTTTTATTTTGTTGGATCAAGGACTTCAATATCTCGTGCACTCATATTTTTCAATTTTTTTTGATAATCTTCTATTTTTCCACATGTGCAATATAGAGAGCTTGATTTTTGGTGAAAAACCTACATTCACAAGAAATAAAAAATAAATATAATAATTAAATTAAATTTATTTAAAATTATACTTTTTGGGAAGCTTATAATAAGGAATACATACTTACAAAAAATAAATTTTAAATGAATTCATTTGATCCCCCAAAACGTAAATCAAAAGTGGTTTTTTATCAACATTTTGATAGGTGTAAAGGAGACTTCGTTATATGTATGGTTTAAAACTAGCAGGGTTCTATCCAAGGGGGTTTGATCTAAGGTAGTTTGATGAAACCCTCTTCAATTGGAATGCTTTAAATGAAAATTTTTAAGGCTTAAATCATTATATTTTCTAAAAATATGTGATTTCAACAAAAATCAAAATCTCCCAGAAATTGTAAACCAGCTTTGTGGAATCACCCATTATATGCTCCCCTACACATGAAATTCAACCATTGGAATTCCCTATGGCCCTTTTCCATTTGGGGACTACATTTAATAGTAAAAATCTTCCTCGTTCCTCTAAAGTTCATTATTTCATTATCACAACAATCAATTAGTTCATAAAGAGTGTTGAAGTTATCATCATGAAAATCACAAATATCATAACACATTTGGCATGCCCTAAGTGTTAATCTCCAATATTGGTTCATTTTTCAAGAAAAAAGAGGTTAAATGTTAGGATAAGATATGTTATCCACCTTGCATATCCTAAGATCTAGTATAACTTAAGTGTTTTTAGATGACTAATTATGCATGCATCTCTAAAGTTCATGAGATGGGAAAATGGGATGCCCATGTGAGGGTGAGGACATATGTAATTATTTTATTATTTGTAGAGGACTTAAAATATATTATGTGTATCAAAATATTAAATTGGGGGTTATTAGATTTATTTAAGGAATCAAGCCTCGATGATCAATGCAAAACCAAAAACAACCTTCTACAAGAGGGAAAAGGAAGAACATGAATTTGCAATAATAGATGCAAGGTAATGGCCAATATGCAATACTCAAGATTGCAATGATATTGAATTGATTTAATTAGGATGTTCATATGATGCCTTGCTTATAAAGGAAATAATGTGTGATATGATTAGACAAAATCTTGACATGTGTCTTACTCTTGTATAATGAGACAACTACCTCAACATTATTAAATGACCTAGAACACAAGCATTAAATAAAATCCAACTAGATAATATATCATAGACACCTAAATTTGACCACTTATGTTTTATCCCTATTTCATCTAAAATCCCTTCATATCCACAAATTAAATAATATTGCTATTATTTAATTAATATGTTGATTTTCCTAAAGTCCTCTAAATCTATTATAAGGTATTTAATTAATTAATTAGATACTTTACCCTTTATCCCTTCTCTAAATTAAAAAAATATGTCAATTTATTTAATTGAGTCATTTATCCCATAGGAATTAAATTGAGGATTTAATTCCTTACCTTTCTCTCTCCTAGTCACATCCTCCATCATTCTTATATTAACCTTTACCAACTCCCTAATCCCCTCATTAAGGATGTGCACATACACCTAATCCATGATTAGGAGGTGGCACATCCTCCAAAATTTTCAAGTGGCTTCTTAATTCTCCTCAATATCCTAATCCCTCGCCTAAAAATCCCATGTAATCACTTACACAACCTAAATCCTTTGATTAGGAGAGGCTAATCCATTTTCCATTTATGGCACTCATCCCTTGTCCTCTCATCATTATTTCATTTTCCTTTTGGAGAAGTAACCAAACATGGGTTACTTCTCCCAAAGTACCCTTGAGGAATTTTGTAAATCCTCTTTATTCCCTCAAATCCATTTAAGAGGATTTTTTGATTCTCTTTGACCCTTCTTCCCAATCATTTGGGAAGACTAGAAAAGAAATCCCTTTATGAGGGAGATCTTGCCCATTCCCCCATGGTACTTACAAAGTACCAAATCTCCTCTCACCCCTTCTCATGGTGGCACTTTTCACCACCATGTGGGTTGAGATGTCTCAAAACATCTCAACCCTTGATTTCCCAAGATCACATCCTAGCCATCCATTCCCTTCGAGCCCATTATAATGACTACACTTAGTTATTTTTGCACAACACCTAGAATACATTGAGCATTGAGATCATCTTGCAAGCACACATAATTTGACCAAATCCTACCATTATGTTGTGAATCACATTAGAGAAAACATCCAATTAATATCACCGGGGAAATCGTTGCATCGATCTCATTGACATACTCCATTTTTTTCCAATTTGGAGTAGGTTTAAGGGTTCTTGGGCCTAATTCGAGTGTTTGTTTTGATTTTTCATTTTTCTTGGTTTTTTTTGTGTTTCCTTGTATTTAAAACATAATTTAACTACACATAGATATGATAAGATCTTATCTAGACAACTAAGATTTATAGAAAAACACTTAGGACCTAAGTGGAATTAACATGTAAATAGGACCTATTACAAAACTAGATAGGTAAAACAACTTTTTACACCAACACCCCTCCCCCTTAAGTGCAACTTAGGAGGTAGATTATTATACAAATTGTGCAAACATGGGTCCCAACTACTAGGTCATGTTAGGTGACCATGTACAAATGTAATCTCTCACAAATGAAGAAAAGGATAAAGACCAGTGGGACAAAACTTTTCAAAAGAGATGAAAACAAAATGCTCTCAATGATGAATGAGAAGGAAAAAACCCATGTGAAGAAAAAGAACCCCTGTAAGAGAGAAGAAGAGATACCATGCATCCCCCCTCAATGTCAAGTCTCTTAAAAGGATGGTAGAAGATCAAAATTGAATGTTGAAGATAATCCAATCTCGTCGAACAACATTCCTCCCATTAGGAAGAAACAAAACCAAGATGATATACAAGATGTCTTCTCATTCCTAAAAAGAAATATGGGAAGAAGGATAATATTTGATGTCTTTGAACTACACTCAAGTGTCTCCATGTCGATGTTGAAAGATGACACACTCCAAACATGTGTTCTATGCCACACTATTGAAGAGGATAATCGAGAATTTCCTAGAGAAAAATGTAGAAAATAATCCAAATTCAAAGATAAAAAGGTTGTTTGTCATAGAATATATATTACATCATGAGTGTCATCATATCATGTCTATTTTATTATAAAAATGAGCTTGTAAGTAGGTTTGTGATATTCAAGCATGAGACTAATAAAGTATAGAGGACAACAGTGAAAAATATTTTAATGCATAATTAACAATGACAGTAACTCAAGGTATAGAGAAATAATTCATGGGTAGCAATAAACTTATTCATGAAAATCATAAAGAGATGAATAATAAAGGATATTCAATCATAATATTCACAATGATAGGAGAAGTTTAATAATGAAATTCCTATACCCTCAAGAACTCAGTGAACATCACCAGTCTAGTCATAAAGTTCATGGGAAGCAAACCCATAACCATTAAGACTACAAGGACATGACATAATAGAGGTTAAATAAGAGATGATAAGTCCCATGGAGAGTTGGTAGTGTCTACATGATAGTGGTAGGCCATAGTTTTTATAAAGGGGCAAAATGGCAATCATAAAAGGAAAATATTACAGTGACCTATAAATAGTAGTGAAAAGAGATAAAACCTAAACATGACAACCTAACAAAGGGAAAATCCATAGAATGTAGTCTCAAACCCCACAATCCTATAGGTGATTATGTGTGGAAAGATTACATGGCAGTGGCAAATGGTATGACATTTTTCATGGTAATCTATAGGTAATAATGGAATAACAAATCAAGACACACAAACATAGTACACATATATTCATTACAGAGATCTCAAGCATAAACTATTCAAGACAACATCAATGGACATATCATGAACAAGGAAGGACAATGCTAAAAAGAGAATGATTTAATCATAGTCAAGACATGACCTAAGGAATATTTGATGAAAGTATGAAGACTAATGAAACACATGTGGATTTCTTACTCCTAAAAGATCTTCTATGCCCTTAGAATGGTTTTTGACAATCTCAAGACTTTCTTGCTCATGTCAAAGTCTTAAATAATGGAAGTTTCAGTAGTTGGTAAAGTATGAGCATTTCAAGTATAGTTTGCAAGCATCTAGGAGGGGATTATGGAACAATCAAGGTAGTTTGGTGGTAGTTGGAGAATTAATGAGCAGTTTGAGCTTCCTAAGGGTAGTTTAAGAGCATCTAGGGAAAGTTTAGACATTTTCCAAGGATCTAGGAGCTTCATAATCAACTTGAGAACATTTCAAGGAGTGGGAAGAGACCAAGTCAAACAAGGAAATTTTTTAGGCGTGCAAAGTAGGTTACCCTGTTTTCAAGCATTGTAACTTAGTCAACATTAGTCCCTATTTATGCTCCTATATGCTTGGGATGAGATATAGGACCCATATGATAGCTTTTCAAGTTATTTCTTTCTTGTTTTTTTATCTCTGCAAGCATAAAACATAGCATTGTAACTCATAGTTTTTCTCAGTCACAACACTGAAAATACTTATTATGTAACACATTTTCAAAGAAAGGATATAGATTTTAGACTTGTATTTGTTGTAAGCACACCTTTCCATCAATAAAATTCAATGATTTTTCCCTCTCAACAGTTGTTTCATTGTGTGCAAATGGATGATTGGTATGCATTTCTATGTTTTATGTTTAAATTGGCTAATACATTGTCTTATTCCAACACCTTTAGGCATAAAATGTATGTCTCATGTAGGTCATACGTTATGTTACTGAAGTTTAAACTCTTTATTTGTGAAAACACCTAGTTTCCCTTCTAAAGGTTGCAAACATTCCAACTTTCTTATAAAATACTTATGTATGAACATGTTGAAAAATTGAGTTGTGTAAACACTAACTAAACAATTGAGATTGTGTGTCAAAATAATGGTCCAAGTCATTCTAGTTTGGTGCATCACCTTTTTAGTCATTCCAATTCCATATTTATATTTTTCTTTCACTCTTTTCTCAGAAGGAGTGATAGATAGCTTTAGTTTAGGTGATAGAACCAAAGGGAACCGACCCTCTCTAGAGGTTCTTTTCTATTTTAGGTGACCCACAAACCTGGAAAAGATCACATGTTTCACCAAAAGGCTGAGTTTTGCAACTTAGCAAGTGTGCACTTTTCGGCAATAACAATTATTATGGGTAATCAAATAAGAATTACAATATCATTATTATAAATACAATAACTTTGGTTATAAAGCAAAAGAATGTAGAACACATGCAAGCAATTTTAGGTGGAACAAGAGTAGAAGCCCATATGGGTTCTCAAGCAAAAAATATAATTATTTTTCTCCTTTAGTAGATTGTAATGTTATATTATATAATTGCAATAACTTTGGGCATACATCATGATTATGTAGAAGTTTTTTGTAGAACCTAGACAAAACAATAAAGTGGATGCACATAAAAGAAAAAATACAAAATTTTAGAGAAGAAATCAAGATGAAGATAGTCAAAAGGAGGAATCTATGCAAACTATAATTTATCCATAAATGAAGGATATCAATGGTACATTGATATTGGATGCTAATACTTGTAGTGCCATGATTCATGCCCACTGCAAGCATAAAATGTTGGTTTGATGAATTTGGCTATACAACATTGATTTTTAAGGTTCATGAAGGATGGAAAAATTGAAGTCTTTTAAACTAAAAAATGAAATGAAGGTAAGAGGGATTTAGCCCAATGTAAACACATACAATGCACTCACACTAGGAGTTAAAAAGCAAGGTAGGAGAGAAGATGATTCAAAGAAATTTAAAAAATAGAAAAGAAGCATGTCACCTAAGTGACACAGAAACAATAGTTAGAAAAGAGAGGATGCGTACAAATCATTTTAGAAGGATGTTTCATAGAAGAAACATAGATAAATATGTAGGATGTTGCATGCAGAGTTGTTCAAGTAGTATTATTTTACACAAAAGTTAAGAAATAAACTCTCTTTGAGTCAAAAGAAGCACAAACTCAAGGAAGCCTAATCATTGCATCATCTTTTAGCTTTGTAGAGAAGAAAACTCAAAGGATGAAGTCACAAAATATTAGAGAAAGAGAAGATTGTTAGAGTAATAGGTTGTTTACTTGATTAATTAATTAAGTCACCTGTACTTTTTTTCACTTAAGCTAAACTTAGGAATCTTTATTTTGCATTATTAAATTAGTCATGTTGTCTTGTTCATTATGATCTTGACACTTGTCACATGCTAATTTAATCCTCTTCTTAGGGTTCTCACTTTAGGGTTTTGATCTCCTTTCTTAAGGATTGATCTCTTTGTAATTATTATCTTCTCGGGTAATGCATTTTTGCTTCATGTTTGCAGAGCACCATTTTTGTGTCTCTTGATCTCCTTTGGTGATAGGTTATTTGCTTGAAGGTGTTCATTGGGATCTGTGAGGTTGGATTATTGACTTCTACATGGTATCAGAGCATGGATTTAGCGAACCCCTTCTCAATTTATGAGGTTTTTTTCTTCAACAAGGGTTGCAGGCTTTAGATGTGAATCCCCTTTGCTTTTTTTATAAATTTTGGAGGTGTGCATTTTTTAGAGCATTTTGTTTGAAAAGGACCTCATCATTGGATCCAGAGCTATCAAGAAAGTCATATTTGGCTTTTGTTTCGCCTGATTTTGATTCTTGACATCAGATCTAAGAGGTTTTGAAGTGGTTGCTTTGTTTCTAGATCCGGAGGGTAGCTGCAATTTTGGTGCATTTTGAGCCAAAATGGACGTCACTATTGCGCTCAAAAGACCCAAAAACCTGAAGATCGCCTATCAAATCATCAAATTTAGTGTAGTTGACATCTAAGGCAAAAAAAAATTGCCAGGAAGGCCATACGACCTTCCCAACATGCTAGTTGAGGTAATTTTTTTAATAAAAAAATCATTAAGGTTGACATGTTTTTTTTATAAATTTCTGTATTTTGAAATTTATTAATATATATATATGAATTGTTGCGTTTTAAAGTTTGGAGGTCGGATTTTATTGGGGGATTTTTTTGGTTTTCGTGGTGCATTGAATGAGGTACCCACAGGATACCTACTGACGCAGGCCCCTGCGGGTCCCAAGTGCCAGCCGATAGACTCTTCCCACCGTTCGGCGAACTCCAAAGTGGGTGACGTTCCTT
This sequence comes from Sequoia sempervirens, assembly GCA_007258455.2. Lineage (NCBI taxonomy): Eukaryota > Viridiplantae > Streptophyta > Pinopsida > Cupressales > Cupressaceae > Sequoia > Sequoia sempervirens. The sequence continues at coordinate 662,901,696 of VDFB02000003.1, read as the reverse complement.
TATTTCCTGATCGGTTTCTTTTTCCAGGCACACAAACCCTTACCGACATGCTTCCAAATTTCAGGTGGCAACCACTTTATCAATGACTGAATTTTTTTGTGGCAAAGATCCAACGAATATTCTGTTGCTAGGGGAATATTCGTTCGCCGATTTTTCTTGAGGGAAACCAAATTTTTTTCCAGTCAGTGGGGAATATTCTAGGAATATTTTGTTGACATCAACGGTATGGTCAGCTACTAGGGCCCCCTTTGACCCCCTTTGTGCCCTAAAAGGGGTTTTTTTTTCTTTTGGTTGTAACTTGGGCATACAATATCATTTTTCAACAAATGAGATATCGTCAGAAAGTTGATTCCATCAAATTTCCAGTGGTGTGGGTCTCATCACTTCATTTTACTGATGGTGCATTCTACATTTAGTTGAAGTCAAAGGAGCTGTTTTCAGTCCTGAGCTCGTAACTTTTGACTAGTTTCTCTGTTTTTCACAATCTTAGCGGTGTTGGAACCGTCTTTCAGAGCTATTCAGTTCCATCCATGCAATTTTTCCAAATTGTTCTCTAGGTACATTTCATTCAGATTTTTGTGTTTTCGCACTCTGGTGAATTACTTGGATGTTTTAGCTCTTGGAAACTTTTTGTTTGCATGGGATGACTCATTTTTTGTTGTTCTATATGTATTTCCAGTTTTTTGTCCTATTTGGGCATTATAGAATTTTTTTTCATGAATGTTCTCTTTTGTAAACACACTGAGATAAAGTGCCTATGTATTGCACATGTATTATGGGATCTTGCACATCACTTTGTGCCTTATTGTACTTGCACTATGATATAAAGTGCCATGGGGGTTGATGTTTTCCTTTGTTTTTCCTTCAATCCTTTCTCATGTGTATGTGACTTTTGTTTTCACATCCTTTATATCTGCTTGTACTTTCATGACGACACCTTCAAATGTTCTTGGTTCCTCTTCATGCACTAATTTTAGGCATTCGGTTTCAATGTACCTATCACACCTCTCCCTTTTCAACATTATGGGGGGTTTCTACTATTGGTGCTAATGCTTCCTTGGTTTCGTGTTGGAGTCAGCTATGTATACCATATTTGTTCCTATGTACTAGGTGGATGTGGCGGCTGGTTACCCATGCATTTCGGTGAGATGGAGCACTTACCATATGGACACTCTTGCATTCCTATTTCTGGAGGCAACCTTCCATTTTTCACTGGATCAATTCTTCAGACTATTAGTACTTGTGCCATATGTATCTTTGAGTTCTTGATGTTTTCCTTGGTTTGCCATTGGATTTGAGTAGTGTCATTGGGGGTACTCATACAGATTCTTGTCTTCTTGATCCTGATCATCATATGTTTCAACAAAGGTTATTTTTTTAGCATTTCAGCAGTCATTCTTTGACAGTGTTTGCAGCTTCTTCATGCTCCAGTGGTGTTCTTCATGTTCTTCATTTTTAGGACTTTGTTTGGTTGGAGGCTTCACAAACCTTCACACCTTGATTTGGAGGCTTTTTAGTCCTTCAGTCACCTTTGATCTCTTTTTGGAGTAGATTTTTTCCCATGAGGTTTTCTCTAGTTCTCTGCATTATAGAGATCTTATGTTTGTACATGGGTACCTTATTTGGCCTTGTTTGTTGGGACCCATCATGCATTATTTTTAGGGTTTTTAGCTACTCCTTAAGTTCATCTTAAGGGGGGGTGTTAGAGTTATCATACATTAGCTAATAATTAATTAATATTTAACTGATTATTAGTCTAATTTATTCTCATACACTTAAGGTAAACTTAGGATTGCTTTATTAATTGAGTTAATATTAGATCATTATGTCTCATCTCATGTGATGTTGACACTTGACATGATCTGACCCCTTTCTCATTTAGGGATTTTCTCTTATAAGCATTCAACTCTTATTGTAAATTAATCTCTTAGATCACGAGAGAATATCTGTAGCTTTCATATCTTCTTGAAAGTTTCTCTCTTCTGTAGCTTTTTCTTGTTGAAGAATATTGCATATTTTGTTTACAGATCTCTTGCGTGGAAGGTGTATTTGTTTGTTGCTTGATCATGTGGCTCATGGTTTTGTGCTTGTTTCACAATTTTAACCCCCCATGACACTTTATATCATAGTGCGAGTACAACAAGGCACAAAGTGACAAGAATCCCAATACTACACATACAAAGTTGAGGCACTTTATTTCAATACGTTTACAAATGAAAAATACATGCAATGTGAGCCCATAAGGTTCAAAAAAGACTACAACTGAGAAGAAGGATTTTTGGAAAAAATGAAAAATCAAATATGGAAACCACCTGCACCACTGCGAAGAGCTCAAAAGCAGCTTTCCGACGATATCTCGTTTGCCCATTTTTGACATCATATGTGACTTTTTGTTTTCACATCCTTTATATCTTCTTGTACTTTCATGACAACACCTTCAGATGTTCTTGGTTCCTCTTCATGCACTACTTTCAGGCATTCAATTTCAGTGTACCTATCATACCTCTCCCTTGTCAACATTATGGGGGGGGTTTCTACTATTGGTGTTAATGCTTCTTTGGTTTTGCATTGGAGTGAGATATGTATACAGTATTTGTTCCTATGTACCAGGCAGATGCAACGACTAGTTACCCATGCATTTCGGTGAGATGGAGCACTTACCATATGGACACTCTTGCATTCCTATTTTTAGCATTTCAACAATCATTCTACAACAGTGTTTGCAGCTTCTTCATGCTTCAGTGGTGTTCTTCATGTGCATCCTTTGTTCCTATCTTTTGGGACAATTTATTCTTGATTGGAGGCTTCTTCGTCCTTCACTCTTGTTTGGAGGCTTCTTAGTCCTTCACTTGCATTTCTCTCTTTTGGAGAGGAGTTTTTAGGTTTTCTCCTTTTTCTCTTGTTGTGAGAGATTTTTTACATTTGTACATGGGTACCTCATCTGGCCTTGTTTCTTGGGACCCATCTTTGCTTTCATGCATCTGCCCTTAGTTTCTTAGCTTCTCCCTAATTTCATCTTAAGGGGGGGTGTTAGAGTAATAGGTTGTTTACTTGATTAATTTAATCATATTGATTAATTAATTAAGTCACCTTTACTTTAATTCACTTAAGCTAAAATTAGGAATCTTTATTTTGCATTATTAAATTAGTCATGTTGTCTCATTCATTATGATCTTGACACTTGTCACATGCTAATTTAATCCTCTTCCCAGGGTTCTCACTTTAGGGTTTTGATCTCCTTTCTTAAGGATTGATCTCTTTGTAATTATTATCTTCTCAGGTAATGCATTTTTGCTTCATGTTTGTAGAGCACCATTATTTGCTTGTAGGTGTTCATTGGGATCTGTGAGGTTGGATTATCAACTTCTACAAAGATATGGTTGCAGAGAAGAAAGAGATTTCTATTATAGCATTAGTGGGAGATTTTTTTTATTATTCCATAAAGACAAGACAAGAGAATGATATGGTAGTAATAAACTACAATTTATAAATTTACCATATAATGAAGTGAAGGAGAATTAATGTCAAGATGATAAAGAGCCTAGAAGACTTGAGACAATGAGAGAGAAAAAATTGTGATAAATATGTTTATATGACTAAAATTGATGAAAGAGATTTCCAAAATCTTAATAGTGGGATGAGAATGATCCAAATAAGTGTTTTCTTGAAGAGTTTTCTCATACATTTGTATTTTTTTTCTTTTCTAGAACATGTGTTCACAAAACCAAAAGAAAGTGACTGTGGAAAGTTGGATGGTTGTGTTGATGCTTTATATGTTCAACATCACATTAAAGTAGTTCTTATTGATGTAATAATTTTCCATAGAAGACATGAATGGAAGTCCCTTTACTATTAATGTAAAAGGAAGAGAGTTAGAGAAAGAGGGGGAGTTATAGGAAAAGGAAAATGATGCTATTGATGTCAAAATGATGACCTTCATTTAGCAGCCATGGATAGAGAAGGAAGAGTCAAAGATGTGTAGAGAATAATAAAATAGTTAAAAAAACTCATGATTTGTTAAATTTAAGAAGATGATCTAAACTATTTTTGGACAGCTATAGAGAAAATATGTCATCCAAGCAATATAGAAACAAAGGATAGATTAGTAGAGAAAGGGGGAGCATAAGAGAATCTTTGATAGGGGGAGAAGTATATTCTTATTGTTGTAGATATGATTATTGACCACAAAGAATATGAATGGATGTTTCCCATGATCTATTTATGGAGAAAAATATGTTACATCCCTTTGTCATTGATGTCAAAGGGGGAGAGTGAGAGAAAGGGGGAGAATTATGTTTTCCATCAGTACAAAGGGGGAGATTGTTGGATTTGATTGTCATTGATGTCAAAGGAGTATGAGAGATTATCAAATTATTTTCATTGATGTCAAAGAAAGAAAAAGGAAAAAATTAAAGACCAAATTCCACTAATTGTTTTATTCCAGTTATCAACATGACAAACTTCATTATCATGATAATACTGAGTTATTATGAAGACAATTTATAATTTAACGGTTAGTTGACTTGGGTTAGGTTATTTGAGGAACTTCTACTATAATGACCAACTTCCTTATTAGTTCCTAAGTCAAGGTATATAAATTTGTTTTAATCACACCCAAGTTAGATAGAATGATATAATGAATAATAACAAATATGGCTAGAGGAACATAAATTAATGTTTATAGAGTAGAGTTCATATTTTCTTTATGGTGGAGTTCATATTTAAAATGTGATATTGTAGCGAAGTCTTTATTTCTTATGAGAGAAATTAAAATGATATTAATTGGGCCAACTTCCCTTTTGGCGCCCATGAACAAACAAACATATAATATCCCAAATTAAGTATAAGATAGCTTTATTAATAAGTATCAAATACATTGTCAAGAGCAACAAATACGTTATTTAGATGTTTGTGATTAATGCTAATATTAAAATGCAACAATCACAATTAAAAGGTAGTGATAATAACAAAAAGGCAGGTATCATATTAAAGGTAGTGATAAATATTAAAGAGGTAGTAATAAAATTTATGAATGTAGTGATCAAGTTAAATGTTTATTAACAAGAGGACATGATAATAATAAAAGCTACATCCCTTGGAATAGGTGCATCTCTTCATATGATTGATCATTTTCATGAGAATATAAGAATTGTAAAGAGATAAGCGTGTACAATAATAGAAATGTGTGTGTGGAGTAAAAGACGATAAGAAAACCACATTCAAATCTGCACATGAGGGATTAAGAGGCAGACTTAGAAGATAAAATATATGTAGATAATTGTGAAGTGGATAATATATAAGTGAATATAATATATATTAAGATCATCCAGTAAGAAATGTGAAATAATAGAGTAGATATATTTAGGTATATGAAGACTTGAAAGAGATTGCATCAAATTGTGGAGAGAGGATTTGTATGTCATTGCATAATCATATTTTATGAAGGCACATAAAGAGTTAGTCATCCATTGAAGAAGACATAGTCTGTGAAGGAGAATTAATGTCATTTTGAGAAAGAGAATATATGTAGATGTATGAATGTGAAGAAGAGTATATATGAGTAGATTTGTTGAAACAACATTCATAAGGTGGAATTTTGTGGAAATTGGTGTTTCCTAAACAAGAGATGGGTGTCTCTTGCTAAGTTAGTGCTTAGCAATGGGGGTTGGTGCCTCCAGTAGGTTGGTGCCTACAAATTATGGGGATTGGTGTCTAGATAGTGGATTGGTGCTCACAAATTATATAAGAGGGGATTGGTGTCTCACATAGGTTGGTGCCTACAAAGATTCTAAAAGAGATTTATATAAAAGCAATATTTTTTTTCATGGTTTTCTCTCCTAAGGGTTTCCATATAAATTGTATGTTCTTGTTACTGATATTATGCATTTGATATTATTGTGGTTGTTAGCTTGAAAAAGTAAAAGATTATATTATACTGATTCACCCCACTCTTAGTATAATCATGTGCTCATTAACATCACCTGTGATATTGTCATTTGAGTCCGTTAACTTATTCCAATCATTTTTTGAGGTATTTACTTGTTCATTAATATTTGGTGCAAGTGTTGATGATGTAGTTCTATTTGATGGACCAAAAAAATTGACAAAGTATAACATTATGGTAATGCGTTTTGATGACCTCCCTTCACCACTTTTAGGAAACTTATTCTTGCTTGACATATCTAAAGAAATAAAAGCTGCAAAAAATTGTCTCTTTGTTTAAGAAGGGGAAGAAAGACCATGTAGCCCCCCCTAAATGTAGAATATCTTATATTGATGGAATACACGTAGTAATGAATGATTAAAATGATCCAAAATAATTGAACAACTTTTCTCCCCTTGGGAAGAAAAAAAATCCAAGGAAGTATGTAAGATTTCCTATTCCTAAAGGGAATATATGGGAAGAAAATAAAATATATATGATGTATTTGAAGTCTAATCAAGTGTCACCATGTTGATACTGAAAGGTGCCACAACCAAATCAAGATTCTCAGGCCTAATTGATGAAGGTGGCAATATATTAGAACCTTGTGGGCATATATTATATAGAACACAATATAAAGATGAAGATGAATCTTCCAAATGCTTCTCAAGGGTCTCTAGTCCAATGCAAAAATTTGACAAATGAAGAGTAGAAAAAAATGTAAGAGGATTTGGAGGTATCCTCATGGCATCTTTATTGGCTACCACCTCTCTTGTTACTTTACCTTAGCTACCATGTATCATGTATTTCCTTTCTATATACAAGAACATGCCTATTCATACTTTTTTATTGTTGGTGTATTTATTTAATTGCACTTTATTACTTAAGTTTACTTAAATAATTTATTTTTATTAATTAGGTAAGATAGGATAATGAGTACGTTTCATTTCCTTCTTACATAGGATTATACTTTTTTCCTTATCCTCTAAGTTTTGGAAAAATAGTTAAAGCAATCTCTTATCTTTTGGTTTTCTATCTCTTCTTCATCCTCATCAAATTTAGAAGATCTTTAGGTTATATATTATATCTCTTTCCTTCCATTGAAAAATAAATTTTATATTAATATCTACATATTCTTGATATTGAATTTTAGCTAATATTTACATTTTGTACTATTTATATATTTGCACCTAGCTTTTATAACAGTCATAGTCACCTACAACTAGGCTTGTGTTTAAGTTTTTGTTAAATCCTACATGGTATTAGAGATTTCTTGATGTCTTTATTTGATTCATTTCCTTTGAGAAATAAGGGTTTCAATTGAATCTTTGGAGAAGAGTACTTATATTAGATTGTGAGGGGGTTTCTTTTATTTATTTTTATTGTAGGTAAAATTTGGAGCTTGGTGGCACAAATTTGAATACACTACAATGTTCAAAACACTTGAGAAAGTTAATATTGACTTTCATTTCAAAAAATTAGAGATCAAGAATCTTAGATGCAAATAAGGGATTAATTGTTGAATTTTCCACATAACTTATTTATAGAGCATTTTTAGACCAAATGGATCTTACTATTACATCTAGAAGGCCTAAAAACCTACATATTCATATAAAATTCACCTAGATTCTATTTTGGGAGAATTTAAGGCGAATAAATTTGTATCTCAATGATATGAAATACAATAATTTGTAAAAGAATATTAAAGAATCAAAGGGCCATCACATAGTCATATTGTGTAGATTGCTAGTGCCTTGTACAACCCATTATATTGAGCTGCGAATGGCCACTAGTAGCAGCTAACCTACCTCAAATGGTGGTGCAACCTCCTACTTCACCCTCATGGGCCAAACATAACTTATTTTAAAATATATTATTCTAACAAAATAATGACAATTTTGGAGTTTGCACAAGCAATTTATCATTTGGAGGTAGTTTTAATAAATCAAATATCGATTTTAGGAATACATCAACATGTATGAATATTTCAAGGATCTTGAAATATTCTTTTCAAGGATCTTGAAATATTCTTTTTCTAACATTATCATGATTTCATCATCCTCTTCCGTAACAATCTAATCCATTTCTAATGCAGTTTTGATTTGTTGGTGTTGAACTTCAAAGGCTTTGTTCTAGCTCATTTTTTTGAGAATTTTATTTGATATGGACTAAGTTTTTATGTGTTTTATAGTGGTATAGATAGTTCCTAATTTTGGTGTTTATTTTTCTAAAAATTACAAATTCTCATAGGTGATGTTGAGCAATTCTCATTTTGGGAACTTCTAGGGCTTCACTCTAGCTCACATAATATCATTTTTTGGTATAATTTTTTTGAAAGTGCATATTTTTTATGTACTTCTCATTGGTGCAATATGATTTATCTCATTCCATATAAAAAATTATAATTTAGATCTATGGCCTATCATTGAAATTTATAATACACTAAGATCAAGGTGACTGTTGTTTTAGTAAGTGGTAGTTGTAAATACACTAATGCATAAAGTTTCATGATCTTTTGAGGGGATTATACATGTGGATTCTATGAACTATAATAAAAAAATTCATCTTGTGGGCTTCATGCACAAATTTCTAGTTTTTCCACATATTAGGACATAATAAGGGATGAGAGTTTAGTCAAATGACATGCACTATGATTCTACATCTTGATGAAATTTTCCATAAGTTACATCTAGATCCTCTAGTTCTCTCTTTGCCACATCTTTTTTATGACTTGACACATCTTAATTCACATTGGTTCACATCTCAAATTGAAAGCCTATGGTAAATAATCATAAATCTTGCATCTAATTCATAGTGGACCAAATCTCAAATTAAAATCCATTCATTATGGTTAATGTTCATAAATCTTCATGGTAGTTTCTTCTATGGATCAATTTTAGTCAGAATGCAACATCGACATTGGGGTACACAAGCAACTACTAGATTCATTCATCATTCTCTCCTTTCACAATGTTGAATGAATTTTGTTTGCCTGAGATGTTTTTTCTTCCTATGGGTTTTCTCTTTTTTTTAAAATTTTTGGGAGGTTTCTATCATTATACATGGGTTCTTGATTAAAACTAGTTTCCAAGACTCATTTCATATTTCACATTTCACAGGTAAGTTGCACTTAAGGGGGTTGTTGATGTAATTATTTAATTGCACCTTATTATTTAAGTTTACTTAGGTAATATATTTTGATTACTTATGTAAGATATGATAATGAGTACATTCCATTTCCTTATTTCATGGGATTTTTTTTCTTATCCTCCCAGATTTGAAATCTTAGTTAAAGAAATCCCTTTTTTTATCCTCATTAGATTTGGAATCTTAAGGCTATATGCTGTAGCTCTTTGCTTCCATTGAATAAATAATTTTATACTAATCTTTCCATATTCTTGATATTGAATTTTAGTTGATATTTGTATTTTACTCTATTTATATGTTTGCACCTAGCTTTTGTAATCTTCTATACTCACCTAAATTTAGGCTTGTGTTTGGATTTTCATTAAATCCTATAGTTATCTCTTAATCAATTTTATTCATTCAATCCAATTAATATATTCAATATGCTATTTCTTTGAACTTTTTTCATTGACTTTGCATTGATTTGTTCATGGAAGGTTTATTGGTTTGATGGATTCTAGGTCTTTGAAATATTCATTGTTCCTACATAATTAATAAAAATGCGTTGAATGCTAAAAAATAATTTTGTGGTCAAATAATGTTAAAAATTGGGACACATGATTGTGCTTCCACCCAAGTACATAAAAACTAAACAATAGAGGATAGATTCGAGGGAAAAAAATATCATAGGGATTTGTGGGTAAAGCCTCAATCTCATCCAATAATAGTGCAATGTTATAGTGCAAGTTTGTCATAGTTTTATGCGATATTTATTTGATTGTAAAATTTAGATCCCAATTGTCAAACATAATTTACATTAGAATATCCATCATTGATTCCATCAAATTAATAAATAGAGTTAAGCCAACCCTCTCATGTATATTTACTTTTATCAATCTCACCTCACAACTAATTTAGATCTGATATGTATATAATGTATTTAGTAATGTTAATTTTTAAAAAAAATTATATTAATTTTTAAGGTGTGTTTAATTTTCCTACAATAATACTTTAATAAAAAAATCACACTTACTAAAAGTAATCTATGCTAAATAAATGAGTGCATATGCACAAGCATATATCAACCTATATTAATTCAATACAACAATTAGGAATGATAAATTGAACATGTTGTTTTTGAGAGAGAGAAGGAGAGGGAGAGAGAGGGAGAGGGAGAGGGAGAGGGAGAGGGAGAGGGAGAGGGGCACTTAGCTTACATAACAACAATGGAGATAAAACTCGATATAGCAAAAAAAATCACTTACCTAAATAAGCACTCTTAGTTTGATATGTGCCTTGGATATAGATTAATTTTCAAATTCACTATGGAATGAATTTGTACCCTACAAGATCAATCTTTCTTATCGTAGGAATATCTTGACACATGAAAGTGATATGTAGCTCACATGAATGACCCTATGGATGGTAGATAGATGTGATTGGTTTCACCTTGATAAATGCTCTTCACTAACTTTTGAGTACTGTTGGTGTTTAGAAATACCTTGGAGAAATTGTAAAATCACAAGGGCCAAGTTCTTTTAGGTTGACCCCCTTGATTGGAGCATCTTTATGATCATGTGAGAATATGAAGTTAGGCATGCATATGTCCTTGATTGCCTTGATGTAGAATAAGTTATTTTTAATTCTCCAAATTGAAAGATTCTTAGAATGATTCTTATCTTTTATGTATAGGATTCTTGGATCTACTTGTTTGTGAAATGATGCACACTGAATGTCTTTAAATACCAATATATAACAATTAATTATGCAAACATGTACCTGCTTGACTCAAAATTCCTAGTGGAATAGGTGGGAGTCAACAAATTTTGAATTTTGAATTTTGGACTTGGTGTGGGGTCATTACCACAAGCAATGGTATTGATCTAGGGCATGAAAGTCTAGATATTGAGGTGATAAGTGAATGTAGTAGAAAAGGTGTAAGGATAAGTGTAACAAATCACAATTGCATAGTTCAAATATGTGCGAATGTGAATACAATAACGTCAACTATGTGAAAATATATGTAAGTGAGAATAAATGAGAAATTAAGAAACAAACCTAACATTACATAAGAACAAACAATTAATCAATATATAATTATACTAAATTATTCTATCAAAATAAACCCAAAACTAAATAAAAATTATAATATGAACACATCAACATGGTAATACAAATACTAATAATCAACTTAAAACTGTAAAATAATTTAATTTTAGCGTAGATCGAAGTCCTTGAATTGCAGAAACCTACCAATTTCTGGACGAAAAAATGAAACACATGCAACTAATCTAGTCACAATCCAATGAACACTTCAAGCCTTGACAGAAGTACTAATGAAATTCAAGTAGAATTCCTTGAATCTCCAAGTAGAAGTGTTAATGATAGGTGCTGTTATATTAAATGGTGAGACCAGAGTTTATAGCTCTGGACAACTTCATACAATCATCTCACATGGAATTGCAGTTTGCAGGTGCAAAGGACAGGCTCATTTTGGAAATATCATACAATATGTGAAAGTTATGTTGTTGTATAGAACCAATGATGGAAAAACCCAGATGGCTTGGAACCATAGTCAAGCACAACAGATTGTTTACTTGGATCAAATAGTTTTCCTTGGGCACACTGTAATCTGCTCTTCCCTGAAAGTGAAATGTTATATCAGGAGCATCCACATTGCCATATAACTGGTAGCACAGATCCAGGCCAAGCTTAGAGCCATCAGCAAGAGGAAGATTGATTGCAGATTGCAGGGCATTTCTCAAAGGATTGTATGCATTGCTATCTAAATATGTAAGTTGTGACCCTGAATCAATAACCACCCCACCTCTTCCATTAGGGCTGAAGTCAAAAACACCTCTTGGCAAACCCAACAATTTGCCTCCCACACTGATACCATCTAACCCTACATAATAGTAGGAAGCTCTTTTCATGGCAGGGTTTTGTATCAGTGGGGTAGATTTCATGTTAGAGACTACTGAGCTCTGTAAATCTCCAAATATTAGATGAGATGTTCCAGCACTGTTAGAGACCAAACAATAGGAGAACTTATGGTTGACCCTAGAACCTAATTGGGACACTAATGATAAGGGTCCCCTGCCAAGACCAATAAGGCCCACTCCCTGAGGAATTCCTTGGATTTCATAGCTGCAACCCAGTGTTATATGTGAAATGGTTCCTGAAGAAAATGTTAATGTCTCAGACAATAAAATACCACTACTAGAACTGTTTCCATACCCATATGAATAGTGGTAACTGCAACCAGCAGAAACACATGATGAGGGGATGGATTTACAAAGTGGGTTCTTGCAGGAAACCTTGGCAGGGCAGCCATTGTTACCATTCCTGCATTGATAAGAATTACAGGGCACCCATATTAGGTCGCTACCTGTATCAATAATGGCATGGAATTTTACTGGGGGTGTGCCCACTCCAACCTCAACCATATATTGATTGGATTCAACATGCACAGATGTTTCAATTTCATTCAACTCCCTCACATTCCTTGACACATTATGTTCATATGCAGTTTTGACAAACTGATTTGAACCTCTGTTCATCAAGCTTACATTGAAACTGAAATGGGTACTGCTATATACCTGACTGATACAACATACAGCAAAGGCCAACATCAACTCCATAAGCAGGCTCATTTTGAAACTCACCCAGAAATGAATTTATGCTCTATAAATGTTGGAGGTTATTAATAAAGCTCAACTTATATGTATTTATACAATACTGAACTTAAAACATATATCAGAGGATTATGGATTTGATGGCTGGTAACTTGTATGTTGATTAAAGTGTTTATGGTTGGTAGAATGTTTGAAAAGATGAATCTATCAAAGGAGAATTTGTGCTAACGTGAATAGAAAAGACTTGATCCAAATTTACAACTACCAAATTCCGAATAATGATAAAAAAAATCAGTCACGCAGCTCATCTACCATGTAAATAAATTTGATCTTCTGTACTTCTCGTCATCCCAAAGTAAGGCTTGCAGAAATAAACTTTTAAGGGGAAAGCTATGTAATTTTTGGTGCAACCATAAATTTCATAGCACAGAAGAAAACAACATAAGATTGAGGGGAAAGGACAATTATTTGCTTCAATTATATCGATCCTTCCTTGAATTAGATATATTTCCACAAAAAAACATAATTAGCTGCAGTAGTTGTCTGAAGTGTAAGTTTGAACTTAGGAAATTTGTCAAAGGAGTGCAACAATTTAAAACTCTGCACTTCTACTTTTTGTTTTTATACCATTTTACATGGTGATTTGATTATACGTTTAAGCATATATTTTGATTGTTCTCGTATCTCTATTAATTTTGATTTTAAATTGACTTTCGAATATAGAAATTTATTTTTATTTAAATAATTTTTAATTTCCAGATTATCAGTTTTTATTTTTAGATTAAATTTGCAATTATGGATGAATTTTTATCTAAAGTTTAAATCAATTTTTAAATAGCTATTATTTGTTGATGTAAGTGTGAAATATTTAAATTTATGCATTAGGATGTTGTACAAAAAGATAAACCCTAATTTGAATAGGAACAAAAGAATCGTATAACAAGAGAGAAAACATAGATTGCATTAGTAGATAACATCATTATAGCATCAATATAGACAAATTGTATGGATACTTAACATGTCTTGATATTTGTTTCAAAACTATCAAATTGGATCCAAAGTTTTATCAAAGAGAAATTTGAATAGGAAACTCTCAAAGGTGTTCGTCAACAACATCAATCTTGAGACATATGTTTTTAATTAAATAAGCATGGAAGGGCCCTGATCCCATGGTTACAACAACAGACAAAAAAGAAATAGAGAGAGTTGGGAAACAACACCACCATCAAACTAAAAAACATCAGCATGCCAACATTTAAAATACATTGAGGAAAACATATGTTTCATACATTGAGGAAAACACATTCCATCTATAAAAAGACTAATAGATCATTTTGTAGTACAAGGTCAATGCTATTAATTTTGCAAGTGTGAGAAATGATATACAGTGATAGATATTGAATTTAGTAGTATAACATAATTGATTAAACTAATTACTAAGCATGAATTATAAAAATAAATTGTAAAGTGTCATTTATCACAATTTATTTGACATTAATGCTAGAGCTAAATATGTTTTTTTTTTATCATGCACATTTATAAATACATGTTTGTGTAGTGCAATTTATCCCAATTCTAACATCTAGGTCAATTATTAATTATTGTTTAAATACATTATATCTTAGATATTTCATGTGGGTGGTTTTATTCCCTTGGAAAGGGTTATGTAAATTGTTTAAAAAATAATATGTATACAATATTAATGTGTAAATGTTGTATCACATGTATTTCATTAAAAATATTTTATAGATATTATATTTTATATATTAGTATAGTATTGAAAAAAATTAAAGGATCTCTTCAAAATATCTAAAGTGTTAATAAATAAAATAATATTTTTTCTAAACTGTGCTATTAGATTAGTCATTATGTGAGCAATAAATATATAGACTAATTTAGATAATATAATTGTGGCATAAATATCATAATATTAAAACTTTAAATGTTACATATGGATAGTAAATAGGAAAGTTAGGGCTCTTAGCTTTAAGTAACATGAGTGTTGTGTGAGTCTACTAATACACTGACTTTTGGATACATCTCAAGACTAAAAATTGGTCCTCAATATCCATCTTTTTTTCAAGATATGTGCTTTGACCTAGGTCAAGTTTGCACCTTTATGTCACTTCCATGTCTATGAATTCTTCTACCATGCATTTATATAATTCTAGTGAAAATACACTTCTAATTCCTTATTTAGTTGTCTCCTCTACTCTAAAGACTACCAATATTTAGAAATACCTTTTGAGAGTTGTCAATATATTGCTAGGGGACCTCCTTGGTAAACCCTTGGAAAACTATGCTAAAGAAATGAAGAAACAAATACCTAATAATGTAAATTATTTGAGGATAAATGTATAGATCTAGATTTGTTTTAGTTCACCATTAGGTAGCATGATTTTCTTCTTAAGTGTGAATTATTATTAGATATTTAAATGAGTGCAATTTGAGGCCTTTAAATACAAGTGCACAATAATAAATCATGCAAAAAATGTTTAGTTCACTTTAGGAAGGAAATGAATTGATGAAAGTTGATGGAAAGGGAGACTCTCCCTCTCAAATCTGATCACAAACACACATAAAACACTATGCAAGAAGGCAGAAAATTAACTTGAAACACATGAAATGGAAGAGAAATCTGCAACATGTATTAACTTCAAAATCTGAAAATGAAATACATAAACATGGAGCTCACATGCTCCCTTACAACATCAACTTCACATATACAAAACCCTGCAACTCAACATTTTGGCTTCATTCTGGCAGCATCTGGGTATGCAACCACAACTTCTCCAAAAATCCCTCCTCTCCAAATGAGCAAGCATCATTATATAGAAATTGTGTGAGAAGAAACCACCATTGGATTCCCAAAACAACCTCCATAAACCACCAAGAATTCCAATGCCCAACTAGAGGAGAGATAAGAAAATAAAATATAAAATAATTCATTGCCTTCAACACCTTCACATGGATGCCTAACTTTTGGCCACTCATCTTGGTCAATTCTTGCATCTTTATTGATCTCCGGTGGCCTCGACGACTCCAAATACAGATATGCAGTAACATGCAAAGCTTGTGGCATAAACATGCAATCGAATGCAAGGAATGCAATTGAACATGCAAGCACATGCACCCCAAGTGATCCCCACCAAGAAATGGATGCCCAAAAGGAATAATTCACCATTCAACTACCTTGGAAACATTTACCTCACCACATTTCCTCCAAAAATTGCATTTACATATCACCACAAGGAAAATCACATTATTGCAAATTAAAATAATTATTTTCCACACACCTTAACCCTTATTAAGAACAAAAAAAATAAATTAGCAATATTTTTGGTGATGTAAGATTGCTAGTACCCTTAGATGCTCCTGCATCAAACACTTGGGGTAGGAAATTTTTTGTGAATATGGATTCAAAAAATGGAGTTGAGTGGTAGTAGGTCACCCTTTCGGATTGCAAGCAATCCTCAATAAACTCCATCACTGAATTTGGTATCTGCATTTGAGACTTCTTTCTCCTCTTCCAACACTTAGTTGGAACAAGCAACCTCCTCCTCTAACAACTCCACTCCATTCTTCTCTCCTCTCGTGGACTTGTATCCACTATGTACCATCCCCCTCCTCCCAATACTATGCATTCTCCTCTTTGCTTTTGTGGGATTCAAGCCACCATCACAAATCGACCACCTCCATAAAGTTTCACATGCAAAATCCTCTACAAATTCTACATCCAAATATGTATTACCCAAACAACAATCAAAAGCTATTGTATCATTATATACAAATCTACAATTATTGCTCCATGGAAATTAAAATTTTTCATCTACATACTCTCTTATTGCTCAACATCCTCAACTACTTTCACCAAATAAGGTGTACATAATCATCACAACTAAATTCAAAATTAAAATTTACCTCATTCTTGTTTGTTGTTCCAACATCTTTTTTCTCATTCTTGGTTGCAACATCCATCTTCTCACCTCCAACGAAAAGTTTTTTAAACTCTTCTTCATATTTTTCCATCAATTCTCCTTTCAAAAAATTGCTGATTTTTTCTGTCTCTTCTTTCAACAAGAAATCATCTTCATCTTCACCAATTTGTTCATCAAATTTTGGACCACCATTGTTCACAATTTCAAATTGAAAACTTTCTTCATCTGGTGGATTTGATTTACTACTTCCACTTGCTACTACTACAACTTGTGCCTCATTATCCTCTTCACTTGTGTGGGCTACCCCTTAAGTTCATCCTTACATTCAACCCCTTCCAAAGGGATCCAACACTCTTTCTTTATTCTCTTCTTTTTTCTATCCTCTTCCAAGAGATCATTCTTCTTCTCATATCTCTCTTCCCAAATTCTTGTTTTTTCCTTAACCTTCTTTTCCAATATGTTTACTTCAACCTTGAGATTTTCAAATTCTTCATGGTACTTCCTATTTTCCACTTCTTCCCAATATTGTTCCCAAAACAAAATTCTTATGAGCCTCCTCATGATCTATCCCATCCTCTCAAGTATAGATTGTCTCACGTTCGACAATTTGGCTACACACAAATCACACTTATACCACTACAGGTCCTAGTGCAAATTGCCTCACATTGAAGCTTCTGCCTGCACACTCAAGAACTCTTGCTCTAATACCATTGATGGAGTAAGAAAGGGAGACTCTCCCTCTAAAATTGATCACAAATACACATAAAACACTATGCAAAAAGACAACAAATTAATTTGAAACACATGAAATGGAAGAGAAATCTAAAACATGTATAAACTTCAAAATCTAAAAATGAAATACATAAACATGAAGCTCACATGCTCCGTTACAACATGGGCTTCACACATACAAAAATTTGCAACTCAAAATTTTGGCTTCATTCCAGCAACATCTCGGTATGCAACCACAACTTCTCTAGAAAGCCCCCCTCTCCAAATGAGCAAGCATCATTATATAGTAACTGTGTGAGAAGAAACCACCACTAGTTTCCCAAAACAACCTCCATAAACCACCAAGAATTCCAACACCCAACTTGAGGAGAGATAAGAAAATAAAATATAAAATAATTCATTGCCTTCACCACCTTCACATGGGCATGTAACCTTTGGCCAATCATCTTGGTCAATTCTTGCATCTTTATTGATCTATGGTGGCCTCGACGGCTCCAAATATGAACATGCAGTAACATGCAAAGCTTGTGGCATAAACATGCAATGGAATGCAAGGCATGAAATTGAACATACAAGAACATGCACCCCAAGTGGTCCCCACCAAGAAATGGATGCCCAAAAGGAATATTGCACCATTTAACTGCTTTGGAAACATTTACCTTGAAGCATATTTCCTCCAAAAATTGCATTTACATATCACCATAAGGAAAATCACATAATTTCAAATTAAAACATTTATTTTTCACACACCTTAGCCCTTATTGAGAACAACAAAAATAAATTAGCAATATTTTTGGTGATGCAAGATTGCTAGTACCCCTAGATGCTCCTGCATCAAAAGTGTTAAATTTTGAATTTAAATTTTAAAATGTCAAGGGTTAAATCCATGGTTGCAAGGTTGATTCTATGTCCACAAAGTTGACCTATCAAATTTTGATAGCAACTTAGTTCATATTTCATCGTTATACCTCTAAACATATAAGAAGTTGCAATTCCGAGTTACAATTCAAAAGTCATGATTAAAATAGTAGATATCTATTTTTGACCATCAAGACAAAAAATTGGTAGCATCAAGGTAGGATTGAAATCTGTAGGAATAAGTGCATGGATAGGCATGATAAATGGAGAATGCATAGCCCAAATTTGGAAAATGTTGATAAGGTATAGATAAAATATATGGAAATGTGTGTAAATAGAAGAGTAACCACATGTGGAAAAGAGCCCAAATTCATAAAATATTGTGCCATTTTTTTATATTTATGTAAATATTAACCTATTCTCCTAGAATGGGCACAAGACAAAATGAGAAATATCATGGCTATGTAAGTTTCATCATTATATTTTGTCCATATTTGAGGTGCATGTGAATCCTAGAATTATCACATATCTTAAATTATTTAGCACTCACAAATATGCATGTAAAGTAAATATTTAGACATAAAAGAAAATCCAGAGGTCTATTTAAAGTAATGAACCTTATTGAAAATTATTGTGTAACTTCATCCTTTTGCATGCACTCTCTGTAGGGCCCTACAAAATAGAGGAAAACTATACCATGAGTAGTTAATATGATGCAAGTAGGATGAAAATAATTGCAAGCTAATTTTTTATGTTAATGATCATAAGAAACAAAAGAGGAAGAGGAGGAAATATTACCATTAGATAAATTCTACCTATACAAAAGTGGTAACGCGTCACTTGGCTCATCAATTATGGCATGGCATGACATGACATATAAAGCACTACCATACCATGTGATACTAGTCTATTTGGTTATGGTAAATGAATATTTATATAGGTACATATAAGCATTCAAAAGTGAAAAAATTATGCAAGTACTAGGCATGGTGCTTCATTTTCAAGTAGCACCAAAAGAAACTCGTGTGTAAGCATTCAAAAGAATATTTAAATATCTAAATGGAAATTTGGACTTTTGTTTGGATCGACAGTGTTGATGATAGGAAAAGTACAAGTGGAGGAGCATTCTTCCTCAACAACAGTCTAGTATCTTGGTTAAGCAATAAGCAAACTTTTATTTCTTTATCCACAACAGAGAAAAATATATAGTTGTAGTATTATGTTGCACACAAGTTGTTTGGATGAAGCAAACATTGAAGGACATGAAAGTAGAATATGATCATCCGATTTCAATACTTTGTGACAATACTTTGTGACAACACGAGTGCAATCAATATTTCAAAGAATCGAGTTGTGCACTCTAGGATAAAGCATATTCCTATCAAGTATCATTTCTTAAGAGAACAAGTAGCAGAGCAACATGTCAAGTTGGAGTACATTGCGACACAAGAACAAATTATAGATTTTTCATGAAGCCTCTTCCTAAATATAATCTTGAGTATCTCAAATAGAAATTGAGTGATATCACTCTCATCTAGTCACTAATTTATCAATGAGAAGTGCAAATTTAGGGGGAGCTAATCACTGCAACATCTTTCAACTCTATGAAATCTTTGTCATTGATGTCAAAGGGGGAGAATTATAGAAAGAGGAGAACTATGTTCTTGTTGCATTCAAAGATTATTTCTTTACAAGGATGCCATCAATAACAAAGGGACAAATTATTGGAAATATTATTTTCCATTGATGTCAAATGAGCATAATTTTTTCAAAGAAGGAAATCAAGCAAGTGAGTCAGCCAATGAGTTATTTTACTTAAATTATAACTTTTGAAAATGTTGATTGACTCAACTTGTCTCATATTGGTGCCCATCAACTTGTCTCATATTGGTGCCCAATTTATGGTGCCCATATTTTTGTAAAATTACTCTTGTTTGAAATGGAATGACCCCTCTTGGGGGAATTAAAAATAAATTAAAATTATTGTTATTTCTATCTGGCTGATCTCCCTTGAGAAGGCCGATCCTATTTGGTGAAAAGGAAAGATTAGGGTAGTGAAAATGGAAGATTAGGGTATAAATAGAAGTTGAAATGGAGGTTACACAAAAATAGATAAATGTAATATCATTCAAAAACAAGAGTGGAGCAAATTTATCACAACAAAACAAGAGTGGAGAAAATTTATCACAACAAATTTTTGAAGAAGAGAATATGTGAAACAAATTGAAGACTCAAATGATCATAATCCATTATGATCACAATCCATTGAAGAAGAAGCATTATTCATGAAGACAAAAATTAAAACAAGAGTGGAACAAATTTATCACAACAAATTTTTGAAGAAGAGAATATGTGAAACAAATTGCAATTAAATTTTTGAAGACTCAAATGATCATAATCCATTATGATCATAATCCATCATAATCCATTGAAGAAGAAGCATTATTCATGAAGACAAAATTTTTGTTCATCCATTGAAGAAGCATTATGATCATAATCCATCATAATCCATTGAAGAAGAAGCATTATTCATGAAGACAAAAATTTTGTTCATTAGAGATTGGTGCCTCTCATTGAAGAAGAAGCATTATTCATGAAGACAAAATTTTTGTTCATCCATTGAAGAAGCATTATTCATGAAGACCAAAAATTTTGTTCATTAGAGATTGGTGCCTCTCAATAAAAAAAAAAATCAGTGTCTCTTGCTAAGTTTGTGCTTAGTAGTGCTAAGTTTGTGCTTAGTAGTGGGGATTGGTGTCTCTAGTGGGTATTTGTAAAATTATTTTATTTTGGTTGTGGCTGGATTTGAACAATAGATCTAATTCGTCTTTCATCAAGGTTTTCTCCCAAAATAGTTTCCACGCAAATCTTGTGTTCTTAATTGTGTGGATCTTATGTGATTGTTTTTCTAATGGTTGTTATATAAGTAAAATTTTATCTTATATTGATTCATCCCCATATAATTCAGATTGTGTGATCTTCATGTGATTGTTTTTCTAATGTGATTTTTTTTCTAATGGTTGTTATATAAGTAAAATTTTATCTTATATTGATTCACCCCCATATAATTGTTTCACTGATTATTGAAGAAGAAGCATTATTCATGAAGACAAAATTTTTGTTCATCCATTGAAGAAGCATTATGATCATAATCCATCATAATCCATTGAAGAAGAAGCATTATTCATGAAGACAAAAATTTTGTTCATTAGAGATTGGTGCCTCTCAAGAAGCATTATTCATGAAGACAAAATTTTTGTTCATCCATTGAAGAAGCATTATTCATGAAGACCAAAAATTTTGTTCATTAGAGATTGGTGCCTCTCAATAAAAAAAAAAATCAGTGTCTCTTGCTAAGTTTGTGCTTAGTAGTGCTAAGTTTGTGCTTAGTAGTGGGGATTGGTGTCTCTAGTGGGTATTTGTAAAATTATTTTATTTTGGTTGTGGCTGGATTTGAACAATAGATCTAATTCGTCTTTCATCAAGGTTTTCTCCCAAAATAGTTTCCACGCAAATCTTGTGTTCTTAATTGTGTGGATCTTATGTGATTGTTTTTCTAATGGTTGTTATATAAGTAAAATTTTATCTTATATTGATTCATCCCCATATAATTCAGATTGTGTGATCTTCATGTGATTGTTTTTCTAATGTGATTGTTTTTCTAATGGTTGTTATATAAGTAAAATTTTATCTTATATTGATTCACCCCCATATAATTGTTTCACTTCACATGGTAGTTTTAATATTGGGATTCTTATATCATATAACTGTTTCTATACTTCACATGGTAGTTTTAATATTGGGATTCTTATATCAATTTTTAATATTGGGATTCTTATACTTAAGAAATTGATAGGCATCACACAATTATTTAAAAAAATTCCATCAAATACAAAATGAATTACCAAAACTATCAACTTGAACATTAAAATATATTAAATACAATAAGTTTAGTGCCACTAATGCATTCATTAGTGCACATTATTATACAACCATAGGCCAAGATTTTATTAAGTAAATATTGAACAAGTAAAATAATGAGAATAAGACATTAAAAATTAGCATTTAATGCAACATATTTAGACTCCCCATAGATGTAATAGAGATTTCTTCAATGATACGATTACATGCCTAGGCCGAATAAGTAAAACAAGATAATGATGCCATTTATGCAAATATAACAAGCATAATTCAATCCCTTAAATATATTTATATCTATCATAATCGAGCTAATAATAACAACAAATATTCTCTTTTATTATTTTTGCATAATGGTATGACACTTCACTATCCCTTATAATTTAAAGCAAAAAAACTACGCTCAAAGATATAGTACATTAACAAATATACATAGAGTAAATATGTGATCACTATTTAGAGAGGCCTATTAAACCAAAAGGTTGTAACTTAATAATTTAGAGAGGCCTATTAAACCAAAAGGTTGTAACTTAATAATTTAGAGAGGCCTGTTAAAGGTTGCAACTTAATAATTTAGAGAGAATGTTTTTTGTTTTAAGGTGTGGACAATCTCATATTCTTATGATAGTCCATTAAAGAAGGAAAAGTTAAAATAAGGAAGTTGGGAGTGCAACTAATTTAAGCTAGGGGTGCAACTAATTTAAGTTTCTTTCAAGTAGGAGAATGAGCATAAAATTAACCACTGATATGAATAAAAGTTTTAACTATCAAGCAACCTCTCAACCTCTATCAAGCAACCTCTCAACCTCTAGGTGGTCACCTAGAGGTTTTTGCATCCTCAATTTTTCAAACCACAATTTTATTTAAAATATCTAATTAGTTCTTTATCATTAACTAAATTGATACCTTCAAAAAAAGTCTATTTAAAATATCTAATTAGTTCTTTATCATTAACTAAATTGATACCTTCAAAAAGTCTATGATCATAATGATATTGTAATAATATTAGTGACAACATGAATTATTTTCCCTTCACACAAGACTAACTCAAATCTCCATCTAATAACTATAAGAATAAATAGTTTCTAATACAATAGATATACCCCAAATATCCAAATACCGTTCCAAAATTATATAAAGTTATATAACAAGGCATTCTATTGTATTAAGAAAAGGAGGGTAACAATGACACTATAGTTAGGCAGGCAAACTACTAGACCACTAACTCACTCTTTTAAAAATGGGTAAAAATGACACTATAGTTGAGGCACACTACTCGAACACTAGTTCACTCTTTTACAAATCAATGAATCACTATTACATGAAGGAAACAAACAACATGCATAACACTTCCATTACGAAGCATATAAACTAATAATAGAACCTCAAGTAGAGCCCTATATAAAGAATAACCCATAAAATTACATGACTGCTACAACGACGGATAATTTAGAATATTTATAGTGAAGAATAGTATGCAGCTGTAGGGATGAGCATGAAGATATCTCAAAAAATAGAAGCCAAAATATGCTCTCTAGCTCCATGATTCCATCCAAAAAAATCCACAAAGAAGGGCAAGGATCAATACAACGTGTTTATCACTACAAAAGGAAAAAGAGATAAAGAATGATATTTTGTTGAGATCACCCTCAAATACTTCTGCATACATACATGCTTAGCTTTGACTAATTTAGTAAGGCAGGTTAATTGT
Source organism: Sequoia sempervirens (assembly GCA_007258455.2). Taxonomy (NCBI): domain Eukaryota; kingdom Viridiplantae; phylum Streptophyta; class Pinopsida; order Cupressales; family Cupressaceae; genus Sequoia; species Sequoia sempervirens. The sequence continues at coordinate 662,877,855 of VDFB02000003.1, read as the reverse complement.
TGATTGAGAAATTTAGCTTGCCATTGATAAACTACCTCAAATATTTGTCATAATTGCTCACATATTTAAATTCTTTAGCAATGAGCACACATGCACAGACATGTAGCTAAGTCGATAATAAATTGAGTGAGAGATCAAGTAGTAGCTAGATTTTGAAGGTGGAAAAGGATATGAAGACGTAACAAATCGATTTGCCACACCACTAAAATTTTAGGACTTGTTCAAGATCATCACATAAGCAGCCTAATCAACACATCAATTCTGTCTCAGAAATAGCATCCCAGAGTCAACCAAAATTTAATAACAATATTTGATTATGGGTATACTGAAATACAAATATTTCTAACATTAAACAAGGATATCCAAGAGCAGATCCTTTTTCTAAGGGATTTCTACCAGCCAAACCAAAGAGCCATTATATAAAACCCATGATTTGAAAATTACAGAGTTATGAACATATGATAAAAACAAGTGCTGTTTTAAACCATTAAACCTACTATACTTGATAATCTACCTCCTCCATTTGAACATCTTATAGATCTGCAGGCTGACACTCTGTCTCTCTCAACACTGTCTTGAGACCCTTTCCACTGGTCCAGGAGTTCGCCAATGGATTTATACCATGATCAAGTCCAGTCATATACTGGCGCTTTTCCCTCTCCTCTTGGAATGAATAATTGTATCTTTCTTGCACATCTGATATAGGGCCCCTCAAAAAATTAGAATTGGAGCAAAACTACAAATACCCATTTGCAAATCAGACCTTTTACTGTGGATTTGAGAAAAATTCCAAATACCCATATACTAGCCAGATTTATAGTGAAAATTACCTGCAGCAAGTTGTTCATGCAGCTGACCATCTGCAGTCAAAGCCATCATGAGCTGAGGCAAGCCCAGAGGCAGAGTATCTCCCTTATCAAACTGCCAAAAGTGAAATACCTTCCCATAAGTCTTACAGACTTTCTCCAGGCCCTGTCTCTGTATTGGCCCTGGAATTCCTGGCATGAAGAGCACCCCACTCTTTACTTCATATTCATGAGAATGCCACAGCCTTTTCTCTTCATCAGGCAGTGTCAAAAATAATTTCTCAGATACCATGTACTCAACTCCAATAAGCCTGGCATTCTTCTCAGGAGTATCATAGAGCAGGCATTGCCTCACATCCTCATTGATGTGGCTGCAAAAATGGTGGGTCTCTGTTTGCCTAGTCATGTCTTGGGCATAAAAATGGAAGCTACACAGACAACAAAAAAGTAATATCATGAAAACTATTATCTCATTGAAGGTTGAAATTTTATCTGCAGTATTTTGGATAAAAGATCAAAATAACTTACGCGCAGAGATGCTCATGGACCCTTTTAATCGGTGCAAAATTCTGGATGAGCTCTGTTCCAGTTTCCAGCATGGAAGTAGAAGTTTTGCTGGGCTCCCCTGGAATGTGAAGGGACTTGGAGATTGGCCCTGGTCCTGCTGCAGCCATTTGTTTTACTTTACAGTCTGCTAATCATTTTTCCACAAATTTATCATGGCATCTCAACCTGCAAATAATTTAGAGCCCAATTCAAGATTTACAGCCCCACAACTTCTCCCTAGGTTTGTTAGAATCAATCACTTCCCCCGTTCTTTCACAAGTCCAAAAAAACCACAGATCTTGGTCTGAAGAGCTTATAGCAGGTGGAATGCCTCTGCTCAAATTATTTCCCGAATTGAAATGACAATTTTAGCAAACAGTTGCTTCAGGTGGCACGCGGCTTCAGGGGCCATCCCATTTCTGCTACATGGCTTGAAATCTGACATTTTTACAGCTTGCATTTGGTGACTCAAGTTCGGACATTTTTGTTAATATATATATCAAGTTCTAGCTTCTCCGACATCTGTCCTGGATCTATGTCCACGCGCTGCATATTGGCAACAAATGTGTCCTGTTACGAGCAGCATGCAAAACACTTACTGGTGAATAGAAAATCCAACAAGTGGAAAAGGCTGCTGATTAGAAATTAACACGTACAGTGCTGAGAAAATACGTAGCAGGATTAGAGGGCAGCGCAGGTTCAGTGCAATAAAATCATATGAAACATAGCAATTTACGTTCTTAATCAGGAGCAAATATTGCATTTTTTTATTGAAAAATCTCTATTAATATGTCAAGCACAATATAATAATGTGAATAATTTCATAAATATGTATAGTTATTAAGAGATGTAAGAGTATTGATATTTATATGATGACAAGGGTGTCAATTTGAATAAGAAAATGATTTGATTATATATAAATGTACATTGTTTATATGGTCCATGTTTTTATAATGGAGTTCAAAAATATGTGATTGAAAATGTAATAATTAAATAAGGGATCATTTCACTAATCCAATTCAGCAAACTTCAATTTCCATCCAACCAACACCTCAACCATCCATATGTTAAATTGTTATCCCATCCTAAAACTATTAAAAATCAAACAAATGAACCAATTAATTATCCATTAACACTACCATTTCATTACCTTCTACCTCAACCTTGACTTTATAAGTTCTAGTCATCCATCCATGCTACTAAACTCATGGGTATTAAATTCTTATCCTTCAAACATTGACAAATTTGTTTTATTTGAGATATGCATATACATTTGACTATAATTAATAATTTTAAAAAGATGATTTACACTTTAAAATGTTTAATCTTATTTTAACAATTTTACAAAATAAATGTTGGCATGGTTCTTTATAAATACAACTATTTTATTTTTCTATTGTGTATAGTTCAATGTGACTTATTCAAATATGTGTTGCACTCATGTTTAACTACTAGAATTATCTACACATTTTTGCTTCCCAAAATTTTAACAATTAAGTTAAAAAGCCCAAATTTATTTATTGCAACAACAATAGTTTTGACAACAAATTTAGGTGCTTCAAAACATTTCAATTTCACAATCTTAATCTCCACTCAAACTTCTAGGAATTTTTTAATCAATGACACTTGTAAATATCAATTCATCAATTATTTATAACTAGGTGAAATTTTCACTTGAAGTTACACTACAAAATATATTCACTAGAATATGGACCTTTATAAATATGATTAAAAAATAGTTATCAATACATGGAATAAATCACTAACAATCAATTCAAGACACTTAAGAATTTATTCAATACAATTATTTTATTTTTCTATTGTATATTGTTCAATGTGACTTATTCAAATATATGTTTTTTATTAGAGGAAAAGTAGGTTTTGAAGGGACCCAAAACCTTTTACAAAAAGATTGTTGCTTTAAGATAAGTCATGACAATACAATCAACCAACCGTAAGCAAAAAAAAGCCAAAAGAAGCAAAAAAAATTCGTAGAAACCTATAAGTTCTTCAGGATCTTAACCACTTCTAAATCTTGAGCAATAATAATCTCACACATTCCCACCACCTTGGCTAGCTCACGAGCAAGGATCTCCACATTTTTATTAGTCTTGTTGCAGGTACAAATACTAGGGCTTGTATAAATCTCAAAGCCCTGCTTACCTTTAGTGACTTCCACCACAGTACCCTCAGCCTCCTTGACCATGACAAAAGTCTCTCCTTTTCAATTATGGGCCTTTTCATTGAGGAAAATAAGCCCTTGATCATTATTATGGAGCGTAGACTGGCTTACTTTAACCAAAGTATCAAGGTTGTCATAAAATTTAGTCATCCTTTCTTCTAGGGTCAAAACTCTCAATTCAAAATCCTTTTTCATCTTCAACATCTCATCAGTCATAGTCTAGAGAATACCAAGCATTTTTTTTCTAATAAAAAAAGGTAGAATCATGCTTGTTATTCTTAGCATTATTGATCATAGATCACACCTTAACATTAGTTTGATTCACCTCACTGAAGAACCATTTGAATAGCCTGAAGAAGATAACTGAACCATCCTTAGCCAAACCAAGAATATTCTTGATCTCTTCCCTATTGCTGTTAAATGTATTAATATCATCAACCAAGAAGTTAGTAGGATCATTTTGAATCTCCTACTAAGAGTCACCCTGTATAACCTTCTTCCCCTTATTAGTACCATAAGCACCACCCGAGACTTTAATTTTGGGATTGGGGGTCTCCATTGTTGCAATGCTAGCAAACTTGAGAGGAACGACATCACTACCCACAAGCCTTCTCACTTCCATCTCTTCACCAGTTTTAGCCTCATTCTCAAGAATCATATTTTTCATCGACCTTCTCATGTCATCAATATCTTCACTAATCTCATCCTTGTTCTCAGTAATCTTATTCTTCTTAGTAGCCCAATAAGAATGAACCTTACCCTTGGTACCTTTAGTACTATCACCACCTATCATAGGATTCTTCATTTTGCAATCAAGGACAATACAAGGGGAAAGATCCTTCACAGAGCCCTTCCCCATTTTAACCCTTTTACCCTCAACAATAACAAGCAGGGAGCTCATTTTTAAATCATATGAGGAATCCTGGACACCAACATCAACAAGGGATTTAACAGAACTGAAATCCCTTCTCTTAGAGTCAAGATCAGTCAAATCCTCATCCTCATTGCCTATGTGGGAATCCCCAAACCAAGCAGGCTGGGAAATTTTATTGGGAATTTTCCTAGGCTTCGGATCAAACCCTATAACCTCTCTTTTTCCCATTTTGCATCTTGCAAGTCCTCACTAGTATCATAACCTGACAACTGGTTATATTGCTTCACAAGATGGATTTTGGACAGTTTCTTGGGTTCCTATAGAATACAAAAGGATTTTGCATACTCCATTAACAAAAGAATTAGGCCCTCATGAAGAATTGGGTTCTTAGGGATCCTGCTAAATTCTTTAACCCCATTATCCAAAGAAAGTAACAGATAATAGGGAAAAGATACTAACTTTTTATGTCTAAAATGATTTAAGAGTTTGAAATGTTAACCAAACAAAGCTGAATATCTACCATCAAGGCTAAAATATCTCATTAATTTGACAATTAGGTCCACCTAGATTGGTTTGATCATCTTCTTGTCATACCCACCACAAGAAAGTTTGAGTAGTTTATCCCTTTCATTCTTCTTGAAGAAGATCACCATAGTAGCATTAGAAGCTTTCCTATCCCTATAAAATTTCCTTCCATCAATGGAGAGACTAGTAATGCCCCCAATAAGTTCCTCAGTAATGTTAAACTCCATCCCAAACACACAAAGGACTCTGTTATGCTAGCCATTGACAAAAACCTAAGAAATCTGAGGGTTGAATCTATGAAGCTTCTCAATGTACAGGGTAATACCACCCTTCATCAAAATATTCCAAATCTACTTGTTGCTTTTAGAGGCATCATGGGAAATAGATTCAATCCTATTTCTATCACCCCCATGACTATTGCAGGCAAGAGAAAATGCAAGTTCAAGAATAATTAGAAAAAGATGAAAGGAAGAAGAAATAGATCCTATGAACACCTAGAATTTGTGTGAAGCTGATTAAGAAAAGACACTTGGCCATCATGAACTTTAAATGATGGTCCTTCCTAAAATCTCTGCGATCATTAATCAAAGTTGAGCTTAGCTTAGGAAGATCACCTTTAGTAATAATGAGTCCATTATAGATGAGCATGTGACAATTCTAATCCATAAAATGAACCCCTCCTTGCATAGTTTGGATATCATGATTAATAGAATTTTGAACTTCAATAGGAAGGGAATCATTACGATCCCATTCCCTAGGCTCAAAAACCCCAATGTTTGCAAACTTATCAACTAGCACATTACCTTCACGAAATATGTGAGAGACATAACTAACCTCAAAATAATTAAGGATGGATATGTAATCACAAATAATGTTATATATGGACCAACAAGGAGGATTAAATTTATTAAGGAAATTAACGATATTTAACAAGTCACCCTCCAACCATATCTTTTTGAATCCTTTACTGAGCAAGTTTCAAACCATGATATATTGTAGATGCTTTTGCAAAATGGTATTTTCTAGGTTCCCAAAGGGAGCACCACCATGGAAAAAAACCTACCATTAGAATCATGCAACACTCCCCCACAACTAGTAGGACCCAAATTTCCTTTCAAAACTCCATCAAAAATCAATTTTAATCCATTCAAAAGGTGGAGATTTCCAAGACATATTATCCCTAGAAGAGAGAGAGATATATCATAAGGGAGGTTCCAATGCTGCACCACAAGAAAATCATACTCAGAGATAGAAAATTTGGAACCAACTTGACTAAAATAAGAAACCTCGTATAAGAATTTTCTTTGATAGCAGAACAAATCTTGTAAGAGAGCCTAAGAGGAAGAAGAGATGTATTACAAAAAAAATTGTTATTCCTTTCCAACCAAATCCACCAAGCAACATGAGGCAAAACAAGGGACCAAAGGAATGAAAGAGATGGATTAGAAGACGAAGCAGACCATTAAGACCAAAGATCACCAATGGAAGAGGGAAAGACCCAACATAAATTCCAAAGATACATAACATGAGCCCAAACATCAAATGCATATTTGCAGCCAACAATAATATGGAAAGCATCCTTTGAGGCCTCCTCACAAAGGAAGCATCTATTAGGCATCATAAAGCCTCATTTCTAAAGGTTGTCAATAGTAAGAACTTTGTTTTGGTAGAATAACCAGAAAAACAAGTTAACTTTAGGGATTAACTTAGGAAACCATAGAGATTCCCAAAAGGGGGTAGGACCAAAGACATCAAATTACTTAGAAAATGTAGACGCCACTGAGAATTCGCCACTCGAAGAGAATTTCCAAACCACCTTATCTGTGGGGGAAGAATCCAGAATATGAACTGAGGATAAGGCCTTGAAAAGAACCTCAAGCCCTAGATGAATATGACGAATCCTTTTCCAAGTACCACTAGAGATATTATCAGCCACATTTATCCCATAAGTGCAAATGTAAAGGTCCCTAAAAGGATTTCCCCAAGGCTCATCTTTGAGGGGACCACTACCAATCCACCTATCCTCCCAAAAGAGAATTCTATGACCATTCCCCAAATGCCAACGAAGCCCCTTTGAAATGATACATCTCGCCTTCACCATGAAATTCCAAAGGACATAACCAGAAGTGGGAGAGAAACCACTCACAAGATCTTTGAAATGATCTATCCCATGAAGGTATTGGCTAGAGAAAATCCAAGACCATTCACTACTCCTAGATATAAGATTCCAGAGCTATTTAGCAAGCAAATAACAATTAAATTCCTTGATTTTTTAGATACCCAGACCACCAAGTTTCTTAGGCCTACACACATCTTCCCAAGCCACCAAATGCATTAATTTTTCTCTCCTTAGTCTCAGACCATAAGAAATGTTTAGGAATACTCTCAATCTTTTCTAGAAATTTCCTTGACATCTGAAAGAGACTCATCACATAAAAAGGGAAATTTTGGAAAGTAGATTTAATCAATAGAACTTTGCCTGCTTGACTAAGCAGGGCTCCCTTCCATCCAACAAATTTAGAATTAAATTTATCAATCAACCCCCTCCAAAAGAAATTAGGAACAACATTAGAACATAGATGCAAACCTAGGTAGGATGAAGGGAGCTCCCCAATCTCACATTGCAAAATCATCACAATTTTAAGTTGTCTGGGTTTCGGGGTATTCATAAAAAATAAGGTACTCTTAAGAAGACTAATTTTCTACCCTGAAGCTATTTCATACTTCCGCAAAATAGAACGAATGTATTTAGCATCTTTGATTGAAGCCTCACCAAGGATGATCGTATCATCCATAAATTGTTGGTGGGAACATATCTGATTGTATCATGGACCGACTTCTAGATAAATCTTCCAAAGGATTTCACCATAATTATGAAAAGAAAGGGAGAAATAGGATCATCCTGCCTCAAACCTCTTGAACAACTAAAGAAAGTAGGAGAGTAATTAATTAAAACTAAAAAAATAGGAGTGGAAATTAACTGTCACACTAACTACAACAACTTATTACCAAACCCAAAAGCTTTCATAATCTTGAGAAGGAAACCCCAATCAACCCTGTCATAAGCTTTCATAAGGGTCAATTTAAGAAGAATTCCCACCTTCTTGTTAATAGTCAGAGAATGAAAGTTCTCATGCATAGTGAGAATAGAATCAAGGATTTTTTGGCCAGACACAAAACCATTTTTTAGTATAGAAATAATTTGGGGAAGGACCATCTACATCCTCATAGCCAACACTTTAGAAAAAAATTATAAATAGAATTGCAAAGGCTAATTAGGTGAAGCTCACCAAAAGAAGAAGCCCCCAAATTCTTAGGGAAAAGAACAATAAAAGAGGAATTTAACTCCCTCAAAAGATTCATGCTCCCAAAGAACTCTTTAGTGGCATTCGAGACATCCTTTGAAACAATATCCCAAAAGAGCTAGAAGAACATGGGGAACCTGTTTAGTCCAGGAGTTTTATTTCCTTCAAAAGAAAATATTACCCATTTAATCTCTTCAATATAAGGTATAAAAACTAGCTTTTTGTTAAGATCCTCTGAAATAATATTAGTAATAACATTCAAGAAATCTTCTTGAAAAATAGGATCCAAAACATGGTCATCAAAAAGCAAATCAGTGAAAAAGGAGGAAGTAGCTTGCATGATATCCTCTTCCTTCTCCAACACTTGGCCATTAGCATGAATAGAATTGATGTGATTTGAGGCATGATGTTTCAAGGTAGAAATATGGAAGAACCTAGTATTTATGTTCCCACTCTTCAACCAAATATCCTACGATCTTTATTTCCAGAACTCTTCCTCCCTAGCAATGATATTAAGCAACATAGATAGCAAGAAAATCTCATGCTAGATAACACCAAGATCATAACTAGAAGTTTGAATAGATTGCTGAACAATATGAAGTTCTTCCTTAATAAGATCTTTATCATTAAAAATGTACCTAAAATAATGCTTATTCCACTTTCGAACATTCAGTTTCACACAAGCAAGCTTTTTCACCACCCTATACATAGTAGATCCATCAACTCTAGTATTTCACCAAGAGTGAAATTTATCCCTAACTTCAGGATGACTGATCCACATTCTTTCAAATTTGAAAGGAAAATGCTTTTGTCTTCCCAACAACTCTACTGAAAGAGAGATAGGGAAGTGATCAAATCCCAACCTAGTAAGAGCAGTTAGGGAGTAGTAATAGGAGATAAACCAATCCGAAGAGAAGAGAGCTCAACCAAGCTTAACTTGAATGAGAGCCTCACCAAATCTTCTATTAGACCAAGTGTAGAAAGCCCCTTGAAGATCCAAATCAATCAGAGCATGACCATTAATGAAATTCATAAAGTCAAATCTACTATCATTTGTAATATGGGAATCACCCTTCTTCTCAACCTCATATAGAGGAGTGCTAAAATCTCCCATAATTACCCAGTTTTGAATATAAAAATGAGCTTTAAAACTAATCAAGCTATCCCAAAACTATCTCCTCACACCCTTAATATTAGGAGCATAAATATTAGAGAGAGTCCAAGAGAAATCATCTTGCACATTCTTGAAACAGGTGGAAACATGATTAGAGTCTCCAAAAAGAGCAATACCTTGCACAACCTTAGGATTATAGAAAGTGGAAACACCTCATGAGGCACTATCTGGATTAAAAATATGAAGAACATGGTCTTTAAAGAGCACGTTCTTAATTTTTTCCAACTTATCGACCCCCATTTTAGTCTCTTGAATGAGAATAATATCAAGTCTATGATCCCTAACCAAATTGGAAAGGAGATCATGTTTGTGAGGGTTATTTAACCCTCTCATATTCCATGAGATAATATTCATGAGGATTTTTGAGGGGTGCTCTTCAAGCACATCTCAAGCAAAGTTCTTTGAGTACCATTAGCTATATCCATTTTTCTCTCATTCTCCCAATTTTTCTAAGTTGAACCCTTACCTCTAGGCTTTGAGCCACAATCTGTTCTCTACCTGTTCCTAGTAGAGACACTCAGAGGGGAGGAAGGTTTTATTCTATTTCTTCTTTTGACTATAGTAAATGAAATCTTAGTAGACTCACGGGTCTCTATTTGAGAGCATTTGCTACCCAAATATTCCAACATTTTTCACCATTTTAAAAAGAGAAAGGAGCCCCCTCCAAAGAAGGTTGCAAATCATCAGTCATGACAACACTAGTCTTCTTAAAATAATCTATTAGAGGAACATTTTCCTTTAATATTTTAGTCGAATCTGGAAGCCATCCCTACCTTGAACTTCATAGACTTGCCTGAGAGAGGCAACTTTAAAAAGATCAACCTCCTTTGAAATTTTAGTCAAGGCCATCCCCACCTTGCTCTTCACCATGTGTGGCAATACAAAGATCCTCTTTGAAAATATCCATTCTCTCACCCCCCACTTCATTAACACAAGAAAACAACCCTGGAGTTTCCAACTGACCCTCTTCAGGAACCTCTATTGACAAGGTTTCCAATTTAACAATAGTGGAAGAGTTCTCTCCCTTATCTAGAGCATCAATAGACTTGGGGCCTACCAATTTCCCTTTCTCCTTCCTTTCCTTTAGGGGGTTTTTGAACCTTAGTAGGGCATTTTTTAGCCCAATTCCCTTCTTTCTTGCAAACGAAGCAAGAAAATGGGATGGACTCAAATTCAATCACTTGGACCCACTCACCTAGTTTAGAATTAATCTTCACTGAAGAAGGAAGGTTTATAGTTTTTTCAACATTCACACAAAAGTGAGCATACACTAAACATTTCCTATCTAGACGAAGTCATTTGGTCGATGGACAACAAGCTTCCAAAAGTACTAGCAATCCCTTTAGAAACTTTCTCATCCCAGAATTCTAATGGGAGGCTCAGGAGTCTAACCTAGATTGGGGAAAAGGAGAAAGAGAAAGCACTAGGATTGAACCTTTGTTCCCATCTTTTCAACACCAAATTAGACTTACCAATCATCCACAAACCATTAGTAAGAGCAGCCAACAAATCATCCTCACAGGTAAAAGAGAAGGAGGAAAACCCATTTTCCATTGCAGCTACGTCAACTTGGACCTTAGGATGCCAATAATTGAGAGAAAACTTCAACTAGTTCAATGTGTGGGTGAGGGCCCAAGAACTTACCAAGCAATAACATATCCATATTCAAAACACTTTTCTCTATAATTATATTAGGAACCAAAATAGAGAACTCACCAGTTGTTAGATTAGTGTGCAAGTCCACTGGGGGTGTTGAAATTTTACCATTAGGTTTGGCACCAAAAATATTTCCTCTTTAGTTGAGGGAAGAATTAGAAGACCCAAATGTAGTGGCAGATTAGTGGATAGATCTTATAAAAAAGGAGGGAGTGGTAGTGAAAATAATGGATTGTAAGGAGAGAGACTACATGAGATTCCAAGAACTTGTAGTAGTACAAATTAAGTTAGCACTTAACTTTTCCCAAGAAAGATGGGG
>VDFB02000003.1:662829027-662866368 GCA_007258455.2 Sequoia sempervirens | reverse complement strand
ATGGTAGTGCTTTATATGTCATGTCATGCCATGCCATAATTGATGAGCCAAGTGACGCGTTACCACTTTTGTATAGGTAGAATTTATCGAATGGTAATATTTCCACCTCTTCCTCTTTTGTTTCTTATGATCACTAACATAAAAAATTAGCTTGCAATTATTTTCATCCTACTTGCATCATATTAGCTACTCATGGTATAGTTTTCCTCTATTTTGTAGGGCCCTACAAAGAATGCATGCAAAAGGATGAAGTTACACAATAATTTTCAATAAGGTCCATTACTTTAAATAGACCTCTGGATTTTCCTTTATGTCTAAATATTTACTTTACATGCATATTTGTGAGTGCTAAATAATTTAAGATATGTGATAATTCTAGGATTCACATGCACCTCAAATATGGACAAAATATAATGATGAAACTTACATAGCCATGATATTTCTCATTTTTTCTTGTGCCCATTCTAGGAGAATAGGTTAATATTTACATAAATATCAAAAATTGGCACAATATTTTATGAATTTGGGCTCTTTTCCACATGTGGTTACTCTTCTATTTACACACATTTCCATATATTTTATCTATACCTTATCAACATTTTCCAAATTTGGGCTATGCATTCTCCATTTATCATGCCTATCCATGCACTTATTCCTACAAATTTCAATCCTACCTTGATGCTACCAATTTTTTTGTCTTGATGGTCAAAAATAGATATCTACTATTTTAATCATGACTTTTGAATTATAACTCAGAATTGCAACTTCTTATATGTTTAGAGGCATAACGATGAAATATGAACTAAGTTGCTATCAAAATTTGATAGGTCAACTTTGTGGACATAGAGTTAACCTTGCAACCATGGATTTAACCCTTGACATTTTAAAATTTAAATTCAAAATTTAACACTTTTGATGTAGGAGCATCTAGGGGTACTAGCAATCTTGCATCACCAAAAATATTGCTAATTTATTTTTGTTGTTCTCAATAAGGGCTAAGGTGTGTGAAAAATAAATGTTTTAATTTGCAATTATGTGATTTTCCTTATGGTGATATGTAAATGCAATTTTTGGAGGAACTATGCTTCAAGGTAAATGTTTCCAAAGCAGTTAAATGGTGAAATATTCCTTTTGGGCATCCATTTCTTGGTGGGGACCACTTGGGGTGCATGTTCTTGTATGTTCAATTTCATTCCTTTCATTCCATTGCATGTTTATGCCACAAGCTTTGCATGTTACTGCATGTTCATATTTGGAGCCGTCCAGGCCACCAGAGATCAATAAAGATGCAAGAATTGACCAAGATGATTGGCTAAAGGTTACGCACCCATGTGAAGGTGGTGAAGGAAATGAATTATTTTATATTTTATTTTCTTATCTCTCCTCAAGTTGGGTGTTGGAATTCTCGGTGGTTTATGGAGGTTGTTTTGGGAAACTAGTGGTGGTTTCTTCTCACATAGTTACTATATAATGATGCTTGCTCATTTGGAGAGGGGGGCTTTCTAGAGAAGTTGTGGTTGCATATCGAGATGTTGCTGGAATGAAGCCAAAATGTTGAGTTGAAATTTTTTGTATGTGTGAAGCCCATGTTGTAACGGAGCATGTGAGCTTCATGTTTATGTATTTCATTTTTAGATTTTGAAGTTTATACATGTTGTAGATTTCTCTTCCATTTCATGTGTTTCAAATTAATTTAGTGTCTTCTTGCATAGTGTTTTATGTGTATTTGTGATCAATTTTAGAGGGAGAGTCTCCCTTTCTTACTCCATCAATGGTATTAGAGTGAGAGTTCTTGAGTGTGCAAGCAGAAGCATCAATGTGAGGAAATTTGCACTAGGACCTGTAGTGGTATGAGTGTGATTTGTGTGTAGCCAGATTGTCGAATGTGAGACAATCTATACTTGAGAGGATGGGATGGGTCATGAGGAGGCTCATAAGAATTTTGTTTTGGGAACAATATTGGGAAGAAGTAGAAAATAGGAAGTACCATGAAGAATTTGAAAATCTCAAGGCTGAAGTTAACATGTTGGAAAAGAAGGTTAAGGAAAAAACAAGGATTTGGGAAGAGAGATATGAGAAGAAGAATGATCTCTTGGAAGAGGATAGAAAAAAGAAGAGAATAAAGAAAGAGTGTTGGATCCCTTTGGTAGGGGTTGAATGTAAGGATGAACTTGAGGGGATAGCCCACACAAGCGAAGAGGATAATGAGGCACAAGTTGTAGCAGTAGCAAGTGGAAGTAGTAAATCAAATCCACCAGATGAAGAAAGTTTGCAATTTGAAATTGTGAAAAATGGTGGTCCAAAATTTGATGAACAAATTGGTGAAGATGAAGATGATTTCTTGTTGAAAGAAGAGACAAAAAAAATCGGAAAGTTTTTGAAAGGAGAATTGATGGAAAAACATGAAAAAGAGTTTAAAAAACTTGTCGTTGGAGGTGAGAAGATGGATGTTGCAACCAAGAATGAGAAAAAATATGTTGGAACAATGAACAAGAATGAGGTAAATTTTAATTTTGAATTTAGTTGTGATGATTCTATACCTTATTTGGTGAAAGTAGTTGAGGATGTCGAGCAATAAGAGAGTATGCAGATGAAAATTTTTAATTTCCATGGAGCAATAATTGCAAATTTGTATATAATGATACAATAGCTTTTGATTGTTGTTTGGATAATACATATTTGGATGTAGAATTTGTAGAGGATGTTGCATGTGAAACTTTATGGAGGTGGTCAATTTGTGATGGTGGCTTGAATCCCACAAAAGCAGAGAGGAGAATGCATGGTATTGGGAGGAGGGGGATGGTACATAGTGGATACAAGTCCACGAGAGGAGAGAAGAATGGAGTGTAGAGTTGTCAGAGGAGGAGGTTGCTTGTTCCAACTAAGTGTTGGAAGAGGAGAAAGAAGTCTCAAATGCAGATACCAAATTCAGTGATGGAGTTTACTGAGGATTGCTTGCAATCCGAAAGGGTGGCCTACTACCACTCAACTCCATTTTTTGAATCCATATTCACAAAAAATTTCCTACCCCAAGTGTTTGATGCAGGAGCATCTAAGGGTACTAGCAATCTTGCATCACCAAAAATATTGCTAATTTTTTTTTTTTTTCTCAATAAGGGTTAAGGTGTGTGGAAAATAATTATTTTAATTTGCAATAATGTGATTTTCCTTGTGGTGATATGTAAATGCAATTTTTGGAGGAAATGTGTTGAGGTAAATGTTTCCAAGGTAGTTGAATGGTGAATTATTCCTTTTGGGCATCCATTTCTTGGTGGGGACCACTTGGGGTGCATGTGCTTGCATGTTCAATTGCATGCCTTGCATTCCATTGCATGTTTATGCCACAAGCTTTGCATGTTACTGCATATCTGTATTTGGAGTCGTCGAGGCCACCAGAGATCAATAAAGATGCAAGAATTGACCAAGATGAGTGGCCAAAAGTTAGGCATCCATGTGAAGGTGGTGAAGGCAATGAATTATTTTATATTTTATTTTCTTCTCTCCTCTAGTTGGGCATTGGAATTTTTGGTGGTTTATGGAGGTTGTTTTGGGAAACCGATGGTGGTTTCTTCTCACACAATTTCTATATAATGATGCTTGCTCATTTGGAGAGGAGGGAATTTTGGAGAAGTTGTGGTTGCATACCCAAATGCTACCAGAATGAAGCCAAAATGTTGAGTTGCAGGGTTTTGTATATGTGAAGCTAATGTTGTAAGGGGGCATGTGAGCTCCATGTTTATGTATTTCATTTTCAGATTTTGAAGTTAATACATGTTGCAGATTTCTCTTCCATTTCATGTGTTTCAAGTTAATTTTTTGCCTTCTTGCATAGTGTTTTATGTGTGTTTGTGATCAGATTTGAGAGGGAGAGTCTCCCTTTCCATCAACTTTCATCAATTCCTTTCCTTCCTAAAGTGAACTAAATTTTTTTTGCATGATTTATTATTGTGCACTTGTATTTAAAGGCATCAAATTGCACTCATTTAAATATCTAATAATAATTCACACTTAAGAAGAAAATCATGCTACCTAATGGTGAACTAAAACAAATCTAGATCTATACATTTATCCTCAAATAATTTACATTATTAGGTATTTGTTTCTTCATTTCTTTAGCATAGTTTTCCAAGGGTTTACCAAGGAGGTCCCCTAGCAATATATTGACAACTCTCAAAAGGTATTTCTAAATATTGGTAGTCTTTAGAGTAGAGGAGATAGCTAAATAAGGAATTAGAAGTGTATTTTCACTAGAATTATATAAATGCATGCTAGAAGAATTCATAGACATGGAAGTGACATAAAGGTGCAAACTTGACCTAGGTCAAAGCACATATCTTGAAAAAAAGATTGATATTGAGGACCAATTTTTAGTCTTGAGATGTATCCAAAAGTCAGTGTATTAGTAGACTCACACAACACTCATGTTACTTAAAGCTAAGAGCCCTAACTTTCCTATTTACTATCCATATGTAACATTTAAAGTTTTAATATTATGATATTTATGCCACAATTCTATTATCTAAATTAGTCTATATATTTATTGCTCACATAATGACTAATCTAATAGCACAGTTTAGAAAAAATATTATTTTATTTATTAACACTTTAGATATTTTGAAGAGATCCTTTAATTTTTTTCAATACTATACTAATATATAAAATATAATATCTATAAAATATTTTTAATGAAATACATGTGATACAACATTTACACATTAATATTGTATACATATTATTTTTTAAACAATTTACATAACCCTTTCCAAGGGAATAAAACCACCCACATGAAATATCTAAGATATAATGTATTTAAACAATAATTAATAATTGACCTAGATGTTAGAATTGGGATAAATTGCACTACACAAACACGTATTTATAAATGCGCATGATAAAAAATAAATAAACATATTTATCTCTAGCATTAATGTCAAATAAATTGTGATAAATGACACTTTGCAATTTATTTTTATAATTCATGCTTAGTAATTAGTTTAATCAATTATGTTATACTACTAAATTCAATATCTATCACTTTATATCATTTCTCACACTTGGAAAATTAATAGCATTGACCTTGTACTACAAAATGATCTATTAGTCTTTTTATAGATGGAATGTGTTTTCCTCAATGTATGAAACATATGTTTTCCTCAATGTATTTTAAATGTTGGCATGCTGATGTTTTTTGGTTTGATGGTGGTGTTGTTTCCCACCTCTCTCTATTTCTTTTTTGTCTGTTGTTGTAACCATGGGATCAGGGCCCTTCCATGCTTATTTAATTAAAAACATATGTCTCAAGATTGATGTTGTTGACAAACACCTTTGAGAGTTTCCTATTCAAATTTCTCTTTGATAAAACTTTGGATCCAATTTGATAGTTTTGAAACAAATATCAAGACATGTTAAGCATCCATACAATTTGTCTATATTGATGCTATAATGATGTTATCTACTAATGCAATCTATGTTTTCTCTCTTGTTATACGATTCTTTTGTTCCTATTCAAATTAGGGTTTATCTTTTTGTACAACATCCTAATGTATAAATTTAAATATTTCACACTTACATCAACAAATAATAGCTATTTAAAAATTGATTTAAACTTTAGATGAAATTTAAATTTTGAATATGAATATCAAAATTCATCCATAATTGCAAATTTAATCTAAAAATAAAAATTGATAATCTGGAAATTAAAAATTATTTAAATAAAAATAAATTTCTATATTCGAAAGTCAATTTAAAATCAAAATTAATAGAGATACGAGAACAATCAAAATATATGCTTAAACGTATAATCAAATCACCATGTAAAATGGTATAAAAACAAAAAGTAGAAGTGCAGAGTTTTAAATTGTTGCACTCCTTGACAAATTTCCTAAGTTCAAACTTACACTTCAGACAACTACTGCAGCTAATTATGTTTTTTGGTGGAAATATATCTAATTCAAGGAAGGATCGATATAATTGAAGCAAATAATTGTCCTTTCCCCTCAATCTTATGTTGTTTTCTTCTGTGCTATGAAATTTATGGTTGCACCAAAAATTACATAGCTTTCCCCTTAAAAGTTTATTTCTGCAAGCCTTACTTTGGGATGACGAGAAGTACAGAAGATCAAATTTATTTACATGGTAGATGAGCTGCGTGACTGATTTTTTTTATCATTATTCGGAATTTGGTAGTTGTAAATTTGGATCAAGTCTTTTCTATTCACGTTAGCACAAATTCTCCTTTGATAGATTCATCTTTTCAAACATTCTACCAACCATAAACACTTTAATCAACATACAAGTTACCAGCCATCAAATCCATAATCCTCTGATATATGTTTTAAGTTCAGTATTGTATAAATACATATAAGTTGAGCTTTATTAATAAACTCCAACATTTATAGAGCATAAATTCATTTCTGGGTGAGTTTCAAAATGAGCCTGCTTATGGAGTTGATGTTGGCCTTTGCTGTATGTTATTGTTGTATCAGTCAGGTATATAGCAGTACCCATTTCAGTTTCAATGTAAGCTTGATGAACAGAGGTTCAAATCAGTTTGTCAAAACTGCATATGAACATAATGTGTCAAGGAATGTGAGGGAGTTGAATGAAATTGAAACATCTGTGCATGTTGAATCCAATCAATATATGGTTGAGGTTGGAGTGGGCACACCCCCAGTAAAATTCCATGCCATTATTGATACAGGTAGCGACCTAATATGGGTGCCCTGTAATTCTTATCAATGCAGGAATGGTAACAATGGCTGCCCTGCCAAGGTTTCCTGCAAGAACCCACTTTGTAAATCCATCCCCTCATCATGTGTTTCTGCTGGTTGCAGTTACCACTATTCATATGGGTATGGAAACAGTTCTAGTAGTGGTATTTTATTGTCTGAGACATTAACATTTTCTTCAGGAACCATTTCACATATAACACTGGGTTGCAGCTATGAAATCCAAGGAATTCCTCAGGGAGTGGGCCTTATTGGTCTTGGCAGGGGACCCTTATCATTAGTGTCCCAATTAGGTTCTAGGGTCAACCATAAGTTCTCCTATTGTTTGGTCTCTAACAGTGCTGGAACATCTCATCTAATATTTGGAGATTTACAGAGCTCAGTAGTCTCTAACATGAAATCTACCCCACTGATACAAAACCCTGCCATGAAAAGAGCTTCCTACTATTATGTAGGGTTAGATGGTATCAGTGTGGGAGGCAAATTGTTGGGTTTGCCAAGAGGTGTTTTTGACTTCAGCCCTAATGGAAGAGGTGGGGTGGTTATTGATTCAGGGTCACAACTTACATATTTAGATAGCAATGCATACAATCCTTTGAGAAATGCCCTGCAATCTGCAATCAATCTTCCTCTTGCTGATGGCTCTAAGCTTGGCCTGGATCTGTGCTACCAGTTATATGGCAATGTGGATGCTCCTGATATAACATTTCACTTTCAGGGAAGAGCAGATTACAGTGTGCCCAAGGAAAACTATTTGATCCAAGCAAACAATCTGTTGTGCTTGACTATGGTTCCAAGCCATCTGGGTTTTTCCATCATTGGTTCTATACAACAACATAACTTTCACATATTGTATGATATTTCCAAAATGAGCCTGTCCTTTGCACCTGCAAACTGCAATTCCATGTGAGATGATTGTATGAAGTTGTCCAGAGCTTTAAACTCTGGACTCTCCATTTAATATAACAGCACCAATCATGGTGCAATTTCAGATAATTTACAATCTATTCAATTAGAATGAGTACAAGTAAGACAGATAAAATACCAGTAATTGCAATGGAAGCATTAGATTGTGGCGTGACAAAATTCTTTGATTATGTGGACTTAACTCAAGCACAAAATGAAATTTAAATCCATTAATATACAGCTATATACCTCCAGTGAAATATATAGTTAAAAATGTTTTGTTTTTTAATTTTATTTTAGAACTCAATACCACTGGGATAGAGGGGAGACTACACCTCGTGACCACTTGTCTGCAATAAAATGCTTTAGCCAATCAAGCTAGGCCCTCCACCCCATATAATTAAAAATGTTAATTAAATTTTTATTTTCTTATTAAACTATGCGTCCTCTGTTTTTAATATGACATTTTTCTTTATGAATTGCATTGATTCATGAAAAAGGGTAATATTCACAACAATGTGAATTTGGAGATCCAAGGAATTCTACTTGAATTTCATTAACACTTCTGTCAAGGTGTCAAGGCTTGGAGTGTTCATTGGATTGTGACTAGATTAATTGCATGTTTTTCGTTTTTTCATCCAAAAAATTGGTAGGTTTCTGCAATTCAAGGAGTACATCTGCGCTAAAATTAAATTATTTTACAGTTTTAAGTTGATTATTAGTATTTGTATTCTCATGTTGATGTGTTCATATTATAATTTTTATTTAGTTTTGGGTTTATTTTGATAGAATAATTTAGTATAATTATATATTGATAAATTGTTTGTTCTTATGTAATGTTAGGTTTGTTTCTTAATTTCTCATTTATTCTCACATATATTTTCACATAGTTGTATTCACATTTGCACATATTTGAACTATGCAATTGTGATTTGTTACACTTATCCTTACACCTTTTCTCATGCATTCACTTATCACCTCAATATCTAGACTTTCATGTCCTAGATCAATACCATTGCTTGCGGTTATGACCCCACACCAAGTCCAAAATTCCAAATTCCAAATTTGTTGACACCCACCTATTCCACTAGGAATTTTGAGTCAATTAGGTACATGTTTGCATAATTAATTGTTGTATATTGGTATTTAAAGACATTCAATGTGCATCATTTTACAAACAAGTAGATCCAAGAATCCTATACATAAAAGATAAGAATCATTCTAAGAATCTTTCAATTTGGAGAATTAAAATTAACTTATTCTACATCAAGGCAATCAAGGACATATGCACGCCTAACTTCATATTCTCACATGATCATAAAGATGCTCCAATCAAGGGGGTCAACCTAAAAGAACTTGGCCCTTGTGATTTTACAATTTCTCCAAGGTATTTCTAAACACCAACAGTACTCAAAAGTTAGTGAAGAGCATATATCAAGGTGAAACCAATCACATCTATCTACTATCCATAGGGTCATTCATGTGAGCTACATATCACTTTCATGTGTCAAGATATTCCTATGACAAGAAAGATTGATCTTATAGGGTACAAATTCATTTCCATAGAGAATTTGAAAATTAATCTATATCCAAGGCACATATCAAACTAAGAGCACTTATTTAGGTGAGTGAATGTTTTTGCTACATCAAGGTTTATCTCCATTGTTGTTATGTAAGCTAAGTGCCCCTCTCCCTCTCCCTCTCCCTCTCCTTCTCTCTCTCTCAAAAATAATATGTTCAATTTATCATTCCTAATTGTTGTATTGAATTAATATAGGTTGATATATGCTTGTGCATATGCACTCATTTATTTAGCATAGATTACTTTTAGAAAGTGTGATTTTTTATTAAAGTATTATTGTAGGAAAATTAAACACACCTTAAAAATTAATATAATTTTTAAAAAAAATTAACATTACTAAATACATTATATACATATCAGATCTAAATTAGTTGTGAGGTGAGATTGATAAAAGTAAATATACATGAGAGGGCTGGCTTAACTCTATTTATTAATTTGATGGAATCAATGATGGATATTCTAATGTAAATTATGTTTGATAGTTGGGATCTAAATTTTACAATCAAATACATACTACATAAACTATGACAAACTTGCACTATAACATTGCACTATTATTGGATGAGATTGGGGCCTTACCCACAAATCCCTATGATATTTTTTTCCCTCGAATCTATCCTCTATTGTTTAGTTTTTATGTACTTGGGTGGAAGCACAATCATGTGTCCCAATTTTTAACATTATTTGACCACAAAATTATTTTTTAGCATTCAACACATTTTTATTAATTATGTAGGAACAATGAATGTTTCAAAGACCTAGAATCCATCAAACCAATAAACCTTCCATGAACAAATCTATGCAAAGCTAAGGAAGAAAGTTCAAAGAAATAGCATATTGAATATATTAATTGTATTGAATTAATAAAAGATTAAGAGGTAACTATAGAATTTAATGAAAATCCAAACACAAGCCTAAATTTAGGTGAGTATAGAAGATTACAAAAGCTAGATGCAAACATATAAATAGAGGAAAATACAAATATCAACTAAAATCCAATATCAAGAATATGGAAAGATTAGTATAAGATTATTTATTCAATGGAAGCAAAGAGCTACAACATATAGCCTTAAGATTCCAAATCTAATGAGGATAAGAAAGAGATAAAAAATGTCAAAAAAAGGAATTTCTTTAACTAAGATTTCAAATCTAGGAGGATAAGAAAAAAAATCCCATGAAATAAGGAAATGGAATGTACTCATTATCATATCTTACATAAGTAATCAAAATATATTACCTAAGTAAACTTAAATAATAAGGTGCAATTAAATAATTACATCAACAACCCCCTTAAGTGCAATTTACTTGTGAAATGTGAAATATAAACATAAAGGAGTGGTAAAAATTTATTAAAAAAAGAAGAAGTACATAGCAAGGGCATTACACAGCCCTATCAAGCTCCACCAAGTGGTCCAACTACCTAGACAGATCTGGGGGTAACTGACCTCGATCCACCAAATTCTAATCATGAATATGATCAGAAGCCCATTTAGCCAAACAATCAGCAACACCATTCCATTCTCTAGGAATATGAGTGAAAGTAACAAACTCCAAAGAAGCGCAAAGGTTGAGAATCTGTTCAACAATCAAAGCCAAATTCTAGCTAACATCATTTAAATGCCGCCTATTCAACAAGTTCACCACTACCTGGGAATTAGACTCACATATGATCCTTCGCCACCCCAATTGACTTCCACGCTCCACGGTTGATAAAATGGCCTGAGTCTCCATTAAATTATTAGTATGAAGACCCTTATAATGATAGAAACCTCCCAAAATTAAAAAAAAAGAGAGAGAAAACCCATAGGAAGAAAAAATATCTCAAGCAAACAAAATTCATTCAGTGTTGTGAAAGGAGAGAATGATGAATGAATCTAGTAGTTGCTTGTGTACCTCAATGTCGATGTTGCATTCTGACTAAAATTGATCCATAGAAAAAACTACCATGAAGATTTATGAACATTAACCATAATGAATGGATCTTAATTTGAGATTTGATCCACTGTGAATCAGATGCAAGATTTATGACTATTTACCATAGGCTTTCAATCTGAGATGTGAACCAATGTGAATTAAGATGTGTCAAGTCATAAAAAAGATGTGGCAAAGAGAGAACTAGAGGATCTAGATGTAACTTATGAAAACTTTCATCAAGATGTAGAATCATAGTGCATGTCATTTGATAAACTCCCATCCCTTATTATGTCCTAATATGTGGAAAAACTAGAAACCTATGCATGAAGCCCCCAAGATGAATTTTTTTATTATAGTTCATAGAATCCACATGTATAATCCCCTCAAAAGATGATGAAACTTTACACATTAGTGTATTTACAACTACCACTTACTAAAACAACAAAGTCACCTTGATCTCAATGTATTATAAATTTCAATGACAGACCATAGATCTAAATTATAATTTTTGATATGGAATGAGATAAATCATATTGCACCAATTAGAAGTACATAAAAAATATGCACTTGCAAAAAATTTATGCCAAAAAATGATATTATATGAGCTAGAATGAAGCCCTAGAAGTTCCCAAAATGAGAATTGCTCAACATCACCTATGAGAATTTGTAATTTTTAGAAAAATAGACACCAAAATTAGGAACTATCTATACCACTATGAAACACATAAAAACTTAGTCCATATCAAACAAAATTCTTGAAAAAATGGGCCAAAATGAGCCAAAACAAATCCTTTGAAGTTCAAAACCAACAAATCAAAACTGCATTAGAAATGGGTTAGGTTGTTAAGGAAGAGGATGATGAAATCTTGATAATGTTAGAAAAAGAATATTTCAAGATCCTTGAAATATTCATACATGTCGATGTATTCCTCAAATCAAAATTTGATTTATTAAAACTACCTCCAAATGATAAATTGCTTGTGCAAACTCCAAAATTATCATTATTTTGTTGGAATAATATATTTTAAAATAAGTTATATTTGGCCCATGAGGGTGAAGTAGGAGGTTGCACCACCATTTGAGGTAGGTTAGTTGCTACTAGTGGTCATTGGTAGCTCAATATAATGGGTTGTACAAGGCACTAGCAGTCTACATAATATGACTATGTGATGGCCCTTTGATTCTTTAATATTCTTTTACAAATTATCATATTTCATATCATTGAGATACAAATTTATTCGCCTTAAATTCTCCCAAAATATATTCTAGGTGAATTTTATATGAATATGTAGGTTTTTAGGCCTTCTAGATGTAATAGTAAGGTCCATTTGGTCTAAAAATGCTCTAGAAATAAGTTATGTGGCAAATTCAATGATTAATCCCTTATTTGCATCTAAGCTTCTTGATCTCTGAATTTTTTGAAATGAAAGTCAATATTAACTTTCTCAAGCGTTTTGAACATTGTAGTGTATTCAAATTTGTGCCACCAAGCTCCAAATTTTACCTACAATAAAAATAACAAAAAGAAACCCCCTCACAATCTAATATAAGTACTCTTCTCCAAAGATTCAATTGAAACCTTTATTTCTCAAAGGAAATGAATCAAATAATGACATCAAGAAATCTCTAATACCATGTAGGATTTAACAAAAACTTAAACACAAGCCTAGTTGCAGGTGACTATAGACTATTATAAAAGCTAGGTGCAAACATATAAATAGTACAAAATGTAAATATTAGCTAAAATCCAATATCAAGAATATGTAGATATTAATATAAAATTTCTTATTCAATGGAAGGAAAGAGATATAATATAACCTCAAGATTCTAAATTTGATGAGGATGAAGAAGAGATAGAAAACCAAAAGATAAGAGATTGCTTTAACTAATTTTCCAAAACTTAGAGGATAAGGAAAAAAGTATAATCCTATGTAAGAAGGAAATGAAACGTACTCATTATCTTATCTTACCTAATAAATAAAAATAGATTATCTAAGTAAACTTAAGTAATAAAGTGCAATTAAATAATTACACCAACAATAAAAAAGTATGAATAGGCATGTTCTTGTATATAGAAAGGAAATACATGATACATGGTAACTAAGGTAAAGTAACAAGAGAGGTGGTAGCCAACAAAGATGCCATAAGGATACCTCCAAATCCTCATACTTTTTTTTCTACCTCTTCATTTGTCAAAATTTCACATTGGATTGGAGACCCTTGAGAAGCATCTGGATGATTCATCTTCCTCTTTATAATGTGTTCTATATAATATGTTTCCACAAGGTTCTAACATATTGTCACCTTCATCAATTAGGCCTGAAAATCTTGATTTGGTTGTGGTACCTTTCAGTATCAACATGGTGACACTTGATTAGACTTCAAATACATCATATATATTTTATTTTCTTCCCATATATTCCCTTTATGAATAGGAAATCTTACATACTTCCTTGGATTTTTTTTCTTCCCAAGGGGAGAAAAGTTGTTCGATTATTTTGGATCATTTTAACCATTCATTGCTAAGTGTATTCCATCTATACAAGATATTCTACATTTAGGGGGTGCTACATGGTCTTTCTTCCCCTTCTTAAACAAAGAGACATTTTTTTGCAGCTTTTATTTCTTGAGATATGCCAAGCAAGAACAAGATTCTTGAAAGTGGTGAAGGGAGGTCATCAAAATGCATAACCATAATGTTATACTTTGTCAATTTTTGTGGTCCATCAGATGGAGCTACATCATCAACACTTGCACCAAATATTAATGAATGAGTAAATACCTCAAAAATTGATTTAAATACCTCAAAAATTGATTGGAATGAGTTAATTGACTCAAATGACAATATCATAGGTGATGTTAATGAGCACATGATTATACTAAGAGTGGGGTGAATCAGTATAATATAATATTTTACTTTTTCAAGCTAACAACCACAATAATATCAAGTGTATAATATCAATAACAAGAACATACGATTTATATGGAAACCCTTAGGAGAGAAAACCATGAAAAAATTATTGCTTTTATATAAATCTCTTTTAGAATCTTTGTAGGCACCAACCTATGTGAGACACCAATCCCCTCTTATATAATTTGTGAGCACCAATCCACTATCTAGACACCAATCCCCATAATTTGTAGGCACCAACCTACTGGAGGCACCAACCCCCATTGCTAAGCACTAACTTAGCAAGAGACGCCAATCTCTTGTTTAGGAAACACCAATTTCCACAAAATTCCACCTTATGAATGTTGTTTCAACAAATCTACTCATATATACTCTTCTTCACATTCATACATCTACATATATTCTCTTTCTCAAAACAACATTAATTCTCCTTCACAGACTATGTCTTCTTCAATGGATGACTAACTCTTTATGTGCCTTCATAAAATATGATTATGCAACTCCACAATTTGATACAATCTCTTTCAAGTCTTCATATACCTAAATATATCTACTCTATTATTTCACACTTCTTACTGGATGATCTTAATATATATTATATTCACTTATATATTCTCCACTTCACAATTATCTACATATATTTTATCTTCTAAGTCTGCCTCTTAATCCCTCATATGCAGATTTGAATGTGGTTTTCTTATCGTCTTTTACTCCACACACACATTTCTATTATTGTACACACTTATCTCTTCACAATTCTTATTTTATTTTATATTCTCATGAAAAGGATCAATCATATGAAGAGATGCACCTATTCCAAGGGATGTAGCTTTTATTATTATCATGTCCTCTTGTTAATAAACACTTAACTTGATCACTACATTTATAAATTTTATTACTACCTCTTTAATATGATACCTGCCTTTTTGTTATTATCACTACCTTTTAATTGTGATTGTTGCATTTTAATATTAACATTAATCACAAACATCTAAATAACGTATTCGTTGCTCTTGACAATGTATTTGATACTTATTAATAAAGCTATCTTATACTTAATTTGGGATATTATATGTTTGTTTGTTCATAGGCACCAAAAGGGAAGTTGGCCCAATTAATATCATTTTAATTTCTCTCATAAGAAATAAAGACTTCGCTGCAATATCACATTTTAAATATGAACTCTACTCTATAAACATTATTTTTTGTTCCTCTAGCCATATTTGTTATTTCATTATATCATTCTATCTAACTTGGGTGTGATTAAAACAAATTTATATACCTTGACTTAGGAACTAATAAGGAAGTTGGCCATTATAGTAGAAGTTCCTCAAATAACCTAACCCAGGTCAGCTAACCGTTAAATTATAAATTGTCTTCATAATAACTCAGTATTATCATGATAATGAAGTTGGTCATGTTGATAACTGGAATAAAACGATTAGTGGAATTTGGTCTTTAATTTTTCCCTTTTTCTTTCTTTAACATCAATGAAAATAATTTGATAATCTCTCATACTCCTTTGACATCAATGACAATCAAATCCAACAATCTCCCTCTTTGTACTGATGGAAAACATAATTCTCCCCTTTTCTCTCACTCTCCCCCTTTGACATCAATGACAAAGGGATGTAACATATTTTTCTCCATAAATAAATCATGGGAAACATCCATTCATATTCTTTGTGGTCAATAATCATATCTACTACAATAAGAATATACTTCTCCCCCTATCAAAGATTCTCTTATGCTCCCCCTTTCTCTACTAATCTATCCTTTGTTTCTATATTGCTTGGATGACATATTTTCTCTATAGCTGTCAAAAAATAGTTTAGATCATCTTCTTAAATTTAACAAATCACGAGTTTGTTTAACTATTTTATTATTCTCTACACATCTTCGACTCTTCCTTCTCTATCCATGGCTTCTAAATGAAGGTCATCCTTTTGACATCAATAGCATCATTTTCCTTTTCCTATAACTCCCCCTCTTTCTCTAACTCTCTTCCTTTTACATTAATAATAAAGGGACTTCCATTCATGTCTTCTATGGAAAATTATTACATCAATAAGAACTACTTTAATGTGATGTTGAACATATAAACCATCAACACAACCATCCAACTTTCCACTCACTTTCTTTTGGTTTTGTGAACACATGTTCTAGAAGAAGAAAAAAATACAAATGTATGAGCAAACTCTTCAAGAAAACACTTATTTGGATCGTTCTCATCCCACTATTAAGATTTTGGAAATCTCTTTCATCAATTTTAGTCATATAAACATATTTATCACAATTTTTTCCTCCTCTCATTGTCTAAAGTCTTCTAGGCTCTTTATCATCTTGACATTAATTCTCATTCACTTCATTATATGGTAAATTTATAAATTGCAGTTTATTACTACCATATCATTCTCTTGTCTTGTCTTTATGGAATAATAAAAAAAATCTTCCACTAATGCATAAATAGAATTCTCTTTCTTCTCTGCAACCATATCTTTGTAGAAGTTGATAATCCAACCTCACAAATCCCAATGAACACCTGCAAGCAAATAATGGCACTCTGCAAACATGAAGCAAAAATGCATTACCCAAGAAGATAATAATTACAAAGAGATCAATCCTTAAGAAAAGAGATCAAAACCCTAAAGTGAGAACCCTAGGAAGAGGATTAAATTAGCATGTGACAAGTGTCAAGATCATAATGAACGAGACAACATGACTAATTTAATAATGCAAAATAAAGATTCCTAATTTTAGCTTAAGTGAATTAAAGTAAAGGTGACTTAATTAATTAATCAATATGATTAAATTAATCAAGTAAACAACCTATTACTCTAACACCCCCCCTTAAGATGAAATTAGGGAGAAGCTAAGAAACTAAGGACAGATGCATGAAAGCAAAGATGGGTCCCAACAAACAAGGCCAGATGAGACACCCATGTACAAATGTAAAAGATCTCTCACAACAAGAGAAAAGGAGAAAACCTTGTGAGAAAAACTCCTCTCCAAAAGAGAGAAATGCAAGTGAAGGACTAAGAAGCCTCCAAACAAGAGTGAAGGACGAAGAAGCCTCCAATCAAGAAGAAATTGTCCCAAAAGATAGGAACAAAGGATGAACATGAAGAAAACCACCGAAGCATGAAGAAGCTGCAAACACTGTCATAGAATGACTGTTGAAATGTTGAAAATAGGAATGCAAGAGTTTCCATATGGTAAGTGCTCCACCTCACCGAAATGCATGGGTAACTAGTCATTGCATCCGCCTGGTACATAGGAACAAATACTGTATACATAGCTCACTCCAATGCAAAACCAAAGAAGCATTAACACCAATAGTAGAAACCCCCCATAATGCTGACAAGGGAGAGGTATGATAGGTACACTGAAATTGAATGCTTGAAAGTAGTGCATGAAGAGGAACCAAGAACATCTGAAGGTGTTGTCATGAAAGTACAAGCAGATATAAAGGATGTGAAAACAAAAAGTCACATATGATGTCAAAAATGGGCAAACGAGATATCGTCGGAAAGTTGCTTTCGAGCTCTTCGTAGTGGTGCAAGTGGTTTCCATATTTGATTTTTGGTTTTTTCCAGAAATCCTTCTTCTCAGCTGTAGTCTTTTTTGAACCTTATGGGCTCACATTGCATGTATTTTTCATTTGTAAACACACTAAAATAAAGTGCCTCAGCTTTGTATGTGTAGTATTGGGATTCTTGTCACTTTGTTCCTTGTTGTACTCGCACTATGATATAAAGTGTTATGGGGGGTTAAAATTGTGAAACAAGCAC
Source organism: Sequoia sempervirens (assembly GCA_007258455.2). Classification (NCBI taxonomy): domain Eukaryota; kingdom Viridiplantae; phylum Streptophyta; class Pinopsida; order Cupressales; family Cupressaceae; genus Sequoia; species Sequoia sempervirens. Next base: position 662,848,536 of record VDFB02000003.1, on the reverse strand, counting down.
AAAACCATGAGCCATAGGATCAAACAACAAACAAATACACCTTCCACGCAAGAGATCTGCAAACAAAATATGCAATATTCTTCAACAAGAAAAAGCTATAGAAGAGAGAAACTTTCAAGAAGATATGAAAGCTACAGATATTCTCCCATGATCTAAGAGATTAATTTATAATAAGGGTTGAATGCTTATAAGAGAAAAGACCTAAATGAGAAAGGGATCAGATCATGACAAGTGTCAACATCACATGAGATGAGACATAATGATCTAATATTAACTCAATTAATAAAGCAATCCTAAGTTTAGCTTAAGTGTATGAGAATAAATTAGACTAATAATCAATTAAATATTAATTAATTATTAGCTAATGTATGATAACTCTAACACCTCCCCTTAAGATGAACTTAAGGAGTAGCTAAAAATCCTAAAAAGAATGCATGATGGGTCTCGACAAACAAGGCCAAATAAGGTACCCATGTACAAACATAAGATCTCTATAATGTAGAGAAATAGAGAAAACCTCATGGGAAAAAATCTACTCCAAAAAGAGATCAAAGGTGACTGAAGGACTAAAAAGCCTCCAAATCAAGGTGTGAAGGTCTGAGAAGCCTCCAACCAAACAAAGTCCTAAAAAAGAAGAACATGAAGAACACCACTGAAGCATGAAGAAGCTGCAAACACTGTCAAAGATTGACTGCTGAAATGCTAAAAAAAGAACCTCTGTTGAAACATATGATGATCAGGATCAAGAAGACAAGAATTTGTATGAGTGCCCCCAATGACACTACTCGAATCCGATGGCAAACCAAGGAAAACATCAAGAAATCAAAGATACATATGGCACAAGTACCAATAGTCTGAAGACTTGATCAAGTGAAAAATTGAAGGTTTCCTCCAAAAATAGGAATGCAAGAGTGTCCATATGGTAAGTGCTTCATCTCACCGAAATGCATGGGTAACCAGTCGTTGCATCCACCTAGTACATAGGAACAAATATTGTATACATAGCTGACTCCAACACGAAACCAAGGAAGCATTAGCACCAATAGTAGAAACCCCCCAATAATGTTGAAAAGGGAGAGGTGTGATAGGTACACTGAAACTTAATGCCTAAAAGTAGTGCATGAAGAGGAACCAAGAACATTTGAAGGTGCAATCATGAAAGTACAAGCAGATATAAAGGATGTGAAAACAAAAGTCACATACACATGAGAAAGGTATGAAGGCAAAACAAAGGAAAACATCAACCCCCATGGCACTTTATATCATAGTTCGAGTACAATAAGGCACAAAGTGATGTGCAAGATCCCATAATACATGTGCAATACAAAGGCACTTTATCTTAGTGTGTTTACAAAAGAGAACATGCATGAAAAAGATGTCTATAATGCCCAAATAGGAAAAAAAATTGGAAATACATATAGAACAACAAAAAATGAGTCATCCCATGCAAACAAAAAGTTTCCAAGAGCTAAAACATCCAAGTAATTCACCAGAGTGCAAAAACACAAAAATCTGAATAAAATGTACCTAGAGAACAATTTGGAAAAATTGCATGGATGGAACTGAATAGCTTTGAAAGACAGTTCCAATGCCGCTAAGATTGTGAGAAAATAGATAAATTGGTCAAAAGTTACGAGCTCGGGACTGAAAACAACTCCTTTGACTTCAACTAACTATAGAATGCACCATCGTGAAATGAAGTGATGAGACCCACACCACTGGAAATTTGACAGAATCAACTTTTTGACGATATCTCGTTTGTTGAAAAATGATATCGTATGCCCAAGTTACGACCAAAAGAAGAAAAAAACACCCCTTTTAGGGCACAAAGGGGGTCAAAGGGGGCCCTAGAAGCTGACTGTGCCACTGATGTCAACGGAATATTCCTAGAATATTCCCCACTGACTGGAAAAATATTTGGTTTCCCTCAGAAAAAATCGGTGAACGAATATTCCCCTAGCAACAGAATATTTGCTGGATCTTTGTCGCAAAAAAACCAGTCGTCAATAAAGTGGTCACCGCCTAAAAATTGGAAGCATGTCGGTAAGGGTTTGTGTGCCTGGAAAAAGAAACTGATCGGGCAATAAAGGAATGTCACCCACTTTGGAGTTCGTCGGACGGTGGGAAGAGTCCATCGGCTGGCACTTGGGACCCGCAGGGGCCTGCGTCAGTAGGTATCCTATGGGTACCTCATTCAATGTGCCATGAAAACCAAAAAAAGCCCCCAATAAAATTTGACCTCCAAACTTTAAAACTCAGCAATTTTTATATATATATATATATATTAATAAATTTCAAAATACAAAAATTTATAAAAAAAACATGTTTACCTTAATGATTTTTTTATTAAAAAATTTACCTCGGCTAGCATGTTGGGAAGGTCGTATGGCCTTCCTGGCAAATTTTTTTTGCCTCAAATGTCAACTACACTAAATTTGACAATTTGACAGGCGATTTTAAGGTTTTTGGGTCTTCTGAGCGCAATAGTGATGTCCATTTTGGCTCAAAATGCACCAAAATTACAACTACCCTTTGGATCTAGAAACAAAGCAACCACTTCAAAACCTCTTAGATCTGATGTCAGGAATCAAAATTAGGCAAAACAAAAGCCAAATTTGACTTTCTCAATAGCTTTGGATCTAACGGCAAGGTCCTTTTCAAACAAAATGCTTTGAAAAATGCACACCTCCAAAATTTGTAAAAAAAGAAAAGGGGATTCACATCTAAAGCCTGCAACCCTTGTTGAAGAAAAAAAACTTATAAATCGAGAAGGGGTTCACTAAATCCATGCTCTGATACCATGTAGAAGTTGATAATCCAACCTCACAGATCCCAATCAACACCTTCAAGCAAATAACCTATCACCAAAGGAGATCAAGAGACACAAAAATGGTGCTCTGCAAACATGAAGCAAAAATGCATTACCCGAGAAGATAATAATTACAAAGAGATCAATCCTTAAGAAAGGAGATCAAAACCCTAAAGTGAGAACCCTAGGAAGAGGATTAAATTAGCATGTGACAAGTGTCAAGATCATAATGAATGAGACAACATGACTAATTTAATAATGCAAAATAAAGATTCCTAAGTTTAGCTTAAGTGAAAAAAAGTACAGGTGACTTAATTAATTAATCAAGTAAACAACCTATTACTCTAACAATCTTCTCTTTCTATAATATTTTGTGAGACTTCATCCTTTGAGTTGTCTTCTCTACAAAGCTAAAAGATGATGCAATGATTAGGTCTCCTTGAGTTTGTGCTTCTTTTGACTCAAAGAGAGTTTATTTTTTAACTTTTGTGTAGACTAATACTACTTGTACAACTCTGCATGCAACATCCTACATATTTATCTATGTTTCTTCTATGAAACATCCTTCTAAAATGATTTGTATGCATCCTCTCTTTTCTAACTATTGTTTATGTGTCACTTAGGTGACATGCTTCTTTTCTATTTTTTAAAGTTCTTTGAATAATCTTCTCTCCTACCTTGCTTTTTAACTCCTAGTGTGAGTGCATTGTATGTGTTTACATTGGGCTAAATCCCTCTTACCTTCATTTCATTTTTTAGTTTAAAAGACTTCAATTTTCCCATCCTTCATGAACCTGAAAAATCAATGTTGTATAGCCAAATTCATCAAACCAGCATTTTATGCTTGCAGTGGGCATGAATCATGGCACTACAAGTATTAACATCCAATATCAATGTACCATTGATATCCTTCATTTATGGATAAATTATAGTTTGCATAGATTCCTCCTTAAATGACTATCTTCATCTTGATTTCTTCTCCAAAATTTTGTATTTTTTATTTTATGTGCATCCACTTTATTGTTTTGTCTAGGTTCTACAAAAAACTTCTACATAATCATGATGTATGCCCAAAGTTATTGCAATTATAGAATATAACATTACAATCTACTAAAGGAGAAAAATAATTATATTTTTTGCTTGAGAACCCATAAGAACTTCTACTCTTTTTCCACCTAAAATTTCTTGCATGCGTTCTATATTCTTTTGCTTTATAACCAAATTTATTGTATTTATAATAATGATATTGTAATTCTTATTTGATTACCCATAATAATTATTATTGCAGAAAAGTACACACTTGCTAAGTTGCAAAACTCAGCCTTTTGGTGAAACATGTGATATTTTCCAGGTTTGTGGGTCACCTAAAATAGAAAAGAACCTTTAGAGAGGGTCGGTTCCCTTTGGTTCTATCACCTAAACTAAAGCTATCTATCACTCCTTCTGAGAAAAGAGTGAAAGAAAAATATAAATATGGAATTGGAATGACTAAAAAGGTGATGCACCAAACTAGAATGACTTGGACCATTATTTTGACACACAATCTCTTAGTTTTTTAGTTAGTGTTTACACAACTCAATTTTTCAACATGTTCATACATAAGTATTTTATAAGAAAGTTGGAATGTTTGCAACCTTTAGAAGGGAAACTAGGTGTTTTCACAAATAAAGAGTTTAAACTTCAGTAACATAACTTATGACCTACATGAGACATACATTTTATGCCTAAAGGTGTTGCAATAAGACAATGTATTAGCCGATTTAAACATAAAACATAGAAATGCATACCAATCATCCATTTGTGCACAATGAAACAACTGTTGAGAGGGAAAAATCATTGAATTTTATTGATGGAAAGGTGTGCTTACAACAAATACAAGTCTAAAATCTATATCCTTTCTTTGAAAATGTATTACATAATAAGTCTTTTCAGTGTTGTGACTGAGAAAAACTATGAGTTACAATGCTATTTTTTTTGCTTGTAGAGCTAAAAAACAAGAAAGAAATAACTTGAAAAGCTATCATATGGGTCCCATATCTCATCCCAAGCATAGGAGCACAAATAGGGACTAATGTTGACTAAGTTACAATGCTTGAAAATAGAGTAACCTACTTTGCACGCCTAAAAATTTTCCTTGTTTGACTTGGTCTCTTCCCACTCCTTGAAATATTCTCAAGTTGATTATGAAGCTCCTAGATCCTTGGAAGATGTTTGAACTTTCCCTAGATGCTCTTAAACTACCCTTAGGAAGCTCAAACTTCTCATTAATTCTCCAACTACCACCAAACTACCTTGATTGTTCCATAATCCCCTCCTAGATGCTTGCAAACTATACTTGAAATGCTCATACTTTACCAACTATTGAAACTTCCATTATTTAAGATTTTGACATGTGCAAGAAAGTCTTGAAATAGTCAAAAACCATTCTAGGGGCATAGAAGATCTTTTAGGAGTAAAAAATCCACATGTGTTTCATTAGTCTTCATACTTTCATCAAATATTCCTTAGGTCATGTCTTGACTATGATTAAATCATTCTCTTTTTAGCAATGTCCTTCCTTGTTCATGGTATGTCCATTGATGTTGTCTTGAATACTTTACGCTTGAGATCTCTGTAATGAATATATGTGTACTATGTTTGTGTGTCTTGATTTGTTATTCCATTATTACCTATAGATTACCATGAAGAATTTCATACCATTTTCCACTTCCATGTAATCTTTCCACACATAATCACCTATAGGCTTGTGAGGTTTGAGACTACATTCTATGGATTGTCCCTTTGTTAGGTTGTCATGTTTAGGTTTTCTCTCTTTTCACTACTATTTATAGGTCACTATAATATTTTCCTTTTATGATTGTCATGTTGCCCCTTTATAACAACTATGGCCTACCACTATCATGTAGACACTACCAAATCTCCATGGGACGTATCATCTCTTATTTAACCTCTGTTATGTCATGTCCTTGTAGTCTTAATGGTCTTGGGTTTGCTTCCCGTGAACTTTATGACTAGACTGGTGATGTTCACCAAGTTCTTGAGGGTATAGGAATTTCATTATTAAACTTCTCCTATAATTGTGAATATTATGATTGAATATCCTTTGTTATTCATCTCTTTATGATTTTCATGAATAAGTTTATTGCTACCCATGAATTGTTTCTCTATACCTTGAGCTACTGTCATTGTTAATTAAGCATTAAACTATTTTTCACTATTGTCCTCTATACTTTATTAGTCTCATGCTTGAATATCACAAACCTATTTACAAGCTCATTTTTATAATAAAATAGACATGATATGATGACACTCATGATGTAATATATATTCTATGACAAACAACCTTTTTATCTTTGAATTTGGATTATTTTCTACATTTTTCTCTAGGAAATTCTGGATTATCCTCTTCAATAGTGTGGCATAGAACAAATGTTTGGATTGTGTCATCTTTCAACATCGACATGGAGACACTTGAGCGTAGTTCAAAGACATCACATATCATCCTTCTTCCCATATTTCTTTCTAGGAATGAGAAGACATCTTGCATATCATCTTGGTTTTGTTTCTTCCTAATGGGAGGAATGTTGTTCGACGAGATTGGATCATATTCAACATTCAATGTTGATCTTCTACCATCCTTGCAAGAGACTTGACATTGAGGGGGATGCATGGTATCTCTTCTTCTCTCTTACAGGGGTTCTTTTTCTTCACATGGGTTTTTTTCCTTCTCATTCATCATTGAGAGCATTTTGTTTTCATCTCTTTTGAAAAGTTTTGTCCCATTGGGCTTTATCCTTTTCTTCATTTGTGAGAGATTACATTTGTACATGGTCACCTAACATGAACTAGTAGTTGGGACCCATGTTTGCATAATTTTTATAATAATCTACTCCCTAAGTTACACTTAAGGGGGAGGGGTGTCGGTGTAAAAAGTTGTTTTACCTATCTAGTTTTGTAATAGGTCCTATTTACATGTTAATTCCACTTAGGTCCTAGGTGTTTTTCTATAAATCTTAGTTGTCTAGATATTAGTTTTCTAGATAAGATTTGATCATATCTATGTGTAGTTAAATTATGTTTTAAATGCAAGGAAACACAAAAAAAACCAAGAAAAATCAAAAATCAAAACAAACACTCAGATTAGGCCCAAGAACCCTTACCTACTCCAAATTGGACAAAAATGGAGTATGTCGATGAGATTGATGCAACAATTTCCCCAGTGATATCAATTGGATGTTTTCACTAATGTGATTCACAACATAATGGTATGATTTGGTCAAATTATGTGTGATTGCAAGATGATCTCAATGCTCAATGTATTCTAGGTGTTGTGCAAAAATAACTAAGTGTAGTCATTATAATGGGCTCAAAGGTAATGGATGGCTAGGATGTGATCTTGGAAAATAAAGGGTTGAGATGTTTTGAGACATCTCAACCCACATGGTGGTGAAAAGTGCCACCATGAGAAGGGGTGAGAGGAGATTTGGTACTTTGTAAGTAACATGGGGGAATGGGCAAGATCTCCCTCATAAAGGGATTTCTTTTCTAGTCTTCCCAAATGATTGGGAAGAAGGGTCAAAGAGAATCAAAATTTCCTTTTAAATGGATTTGAGGGAATAAAGAGGAATTAAAAAATTCCTCAAGGGTACTTAGGGAGAAGTAACCCATGTTTGGTTACTTCTCCAAAAGGATAATGAAATAATGATGAGAGAACAAGGGATGAGTGCCATAAATGGAAAATGGATTAGCCTCTCCTAATCAAAGGATTTAGGTTGTGTAAGTGATTATAGGGGATTTTTAGGTGAGGGATTAGGATATTGAGGAGAATTAAGAAGCCACTTGAAAATTTTTGAGGATGTGACACCTCCTAATCATGGATTAGGTGTATGTGCACATCCTTAATGAGGGGATTAGGAAGTTGATTAAGGTTAATAGGAGAATGATGGAGGATGTGAATAGGAGAGAGAAAGGTAAGGAATTAAATATTCAATTTAATTCCTATGGGATAAATGACTCAATTAAATAAATTGACATATTTTTTTAATTTAGAGAAGGGATAAAGGGTAAAGTATCTAATTAATTAATTAAATACCTTATAATAGATTTAGAGGACTTTAGAAAAATCAACATATTAATTAAATAATAGCAATATTATTTAATTAATGCGGATATGAAGGGATTTTAGGTGAAATAGGGATAAATTTGACCAAACATAAGTGGTCAAATTTAGGTGTCTACGATATATTATCTAGTTGGATTTTACTTAATGCTTGTGTTCTAGGTCATTTAATAATGTTGAGGTAGTTGTCTCATTATACAAGAGTAAGACACATGTCAAGATTTTGTCTAATCATATCACACATTATTTCCTTTATAAGCAAGGCATCATATGAACATCCTAATTAAATCAATCCAATATCATTGTAATCTTGAGTATTGCATATTGGCCATTATCTTGCATCTATTATTGCAAATTCATGTTCTTCCTTTTCCCTCTTGTAGAAAATTGTTTTTGGTTTTGCATTGATCATCAAGGCTTGATTCCTTAAATGAATCTAATAGCATCCAATTTAATATTTTGATACACATAATATATTTTAAGTCCTCTACAAATAATAAAATAATTGCATATGTCCTCACCCTCACATTGGCATCCCATTTTCCCATCTCCTGAACTTTAGAGATGCATGCATAATTAGTCATCTAAAAACACTTAAGTTATACTAGACCTTAGGATATGCAAGGTGGATAACATATCTTATCCTAACATTTAACCTCTTTTTTCTTGAAAAATGAACTAGTATTGGAGATTAACACTTAGGGCATGTCAAATGTGTTATGATATTTGTGATTTTCATGATGATAACTTCAACACTCTTTATGAACTAATTGATTGATGTGATAATTAAATAATGAACTTTAGAGGAATGAGGAATATTTTTACTATTAAATGAAGTCCTCAAATGGAAAAGGGCCATATGGAATGCCAATGGTTGAATTTCATGTGTAGGGGAGCATATAATGGGTGATCCCACAAAGCTGGTTTACAATTTTTGGGAGATTCTGATTTTTGTTGAAATCACATATTTTTAGAAAATATAATGATTTAAGCCTTAAAAATTTCCATTTAAAGCATTCCAATTGAAAAGGGTTTGATCAAACTACCTTAGATCAAACCCCCTTGGATAGAACCCCGCTAGTTTTAAACCATACCTATAACGAAGTCTCCTTTACACCTATCAAAATGCTGATAAAAAACCACTTTTGATTTACCTTTTGGGGGATCAAATGAATTTATTTAAAATTTAATTTTTGTAAGTATGTAGTCCTTATTATAAGCTTCCCAAAAAGTATAATTTTAAATAAATTTAATTTATTATTATATTTATTTTTTATTTCTTGTGAATGTAGGTTTTTCACCAAAAATCAAGCTCTCTATCTGCACATGTGGAAAATAGAAGATTATAATTTTTTTTTGAAAAATATGAGTGCACCAGATATTAAAGTCCTTGATCCAACAAAATAAAAATTGAATCTTGATACATACAAAAAAAAGTTGTGTTATACGGTCTGCCCATGTCTAAATTGTAATTGGTTTGACTTCAAAACTTGATTTAGGAAAAAATATTCAATAAAACACTATGAAACCGATTGGAAGCACTAGATATCGTAGTTAAAATCTAAATTCGAAAAATTAGAATTTTATCCTTCATGGAAAAAAATTATGTGTTATATGGTGAACATAACTCCTTAAAAATGGTGTTTACTAAAAAACTAGTTTTCGAAGGAGATGGAAAAGAAGTGCAATCTGATTCCAAAAATTTTGAAAAAATATATTTAGAATCTATAGACAAAATGTCACAAATCACTAGTTTGTATCATCTTCAAATTCTTCACGGTTTAGCCAATATAGGTGCTTGAAAGTGAAGATTTAGTTAGAAAAAATTAGTTCAGTGTCCAGTTTGGCCAAAAATTGTAAACCAATATTGTGGGATCACCCTAATATTGTTGTGTTATTGGCATGTGGGGCATTTTCTAACAAACACATTCAAATATTTGTTGATAATTTGAATAATATCCCATGCATAGGTTTTTTTGAACCAGGGAGTTGCCATTAAAATGACCACCACATGCCACTACATGGGCCTCCTAATGAGTGATTGATTCTTTTTATTTATTTAAACATTTGAGTAAAAGTCTATTATAACCATGATTGTACAAATCCTTAGAAATACATGCATATTTTGATGTTTTCTTGTGAATATGCATATGAAAGATTTAGTTACATTAGTTAGCAAATTTCTAGTGTCAAAAATGTATAAATATTATCACTATATTATTCATCATTAAAGATAAAATTGCATAACAAGGGTGGGCAATCATCTTGTGCCAAGATTAGATGAGAGATTATGGATAAGCAGAGTGTTTAAGTCTTCATTTTCATCTTTGAATGAAAGATATGATTTCCAATAACCATGAATTCTATATGTTGATTTTATTTACAAGGCATGGTGTAAATTGGGTTAAAGGAAATATTTTTAAGAAGAGCTAAGGCTATACCATGATAGGAAAAAAGAGAATTCCCCTTTACTTGGTGAGAGCTCATGATTGGTGGACAACCAATTTAAAATCACCATATATATTAAGATCCTATACACTAAGTGTTTCTTCTTCCCTTAATTTGATGATGAGTGCTTCACACTCTATAATTTTATTTATGTAGGGGAAATTTAGACAAAAGGACAAGGAGATAGGATTACTAGATTGATATATGAAGATGACTCCAACACTTGCACCAATTTTCAATGGGATCCATTAAAATTTATTTCCTGAGTATCTTTTTGATTAGTTCTAAGGACGTGTTCAATAGGAAAATCAAGAATCGTGGTAGAGTTAGACAAGGATGATGCCTCAACCAATTGATCAACTATATTTTTTCCTTTTATTACTTTCTTAAAATGAAGGTAAAACTTTGTAAGAAACATAATCCACCATGCAACATGATTAGAAAAATTAATATTAGACAAACATTTAAATGGGTCATTTTTAATAACAATGTATTTTAACATGTAGCATATAGGTTGGGAAAATGTGTCTCAACTTTGCAATTATATATAGTTTATTGTTGATAGGATGCATATATATTTATATATATTTCCTAGTTACACCGATAGGTGTATACAATGGTAGCAAAGAGAAAAGTGTGACATGTTAAATTTTTCAAGAAACTCCTAAAATGGCCGACATACATTAAATAATGATATATTGTAAATCTAGACCATTCGTTATTAGGTTCTAGATCTAATGGTGGATATTTTGTTGGTCTGTCTTGCCCTAGAATGTAACTCTATTTTATGAGGGAATTGTATTACAGTTATAGTAGAGAGAAAGTGATGTATCCTAAGAGTTTGATAGCGGTCGTGTTGTCTCTTGATCTTTGAGTGGTGATACTCTTGTGAGAAGCTTTCTCTGCAAGTATATTGTAATCTTTGTGATTTATGGATAATATATTGGGCGGATTTTGGAGTGTGGGGTTTTTCTCCTGAAAGGGTTTTCCCCACATAAATCATTGTGTTGTGGTAGGGTGAAAGCAAGAAGTTGAGTACACGAAGAGGGGAAATTTCGGGCTAAAAAAAAAGTTTTGAAACAAATGCGTACACGTTACGGATCAGGTACCCGAGCCGAAATCCGAACACGTACACGTTCAGCTACGGGTATGTGAACCAAAAATGCGTACGCGTTTTGTGAAAGTATTTATTTTTTAAAAATAAACTGCTGCGTTCATTTTCACTAACTGTTTTGAGCTGCGTCAGAGAAGAGTGGTTCTTGATCACGTACGCGTTTTGAAGCTCATCCTTGGTGAAAATTTTGACTGCCACCTCCTCCCGTCAACACACCCGACCTCAGTGACCTCTAGGTTGGTTGAATTCTGCCTTTTTTTGCTTTGTATCTTGTTGTTTTTCTTTGTAATTAGTATTTAGTTTTTGTTTCTTTAGTATGTTTTAGTTCAATTTTTTATAGTTTTTAATTGCATTTAAAAAATAAAAAACGTAAACGAAACAAATAACGTTAAATTGTAAATTGACAACCATAAAAAATAAACCTAAATTGGACACATTTAACTTAGAAATCAAAACCCTAGGTTACAAAATTTGCATAGGTCCCTAAAAACTAATTTACACAGGTTAATCCTTGGTCCTAAACCCTAAAATGTAAACCTAAAACCCCATTTACCCTAAAACGTAAACCTAAAATAGGCTATTTACCCTAAAACGTAAGTTACGTAAAACCCTAAATTAGGGATCACAATTTATAGTCCATAGGTTCTACCTATACACTTTGGTATGCCATTGGTGATCCACGCAACTACTAATGAAATTCATAAAATTGACTAATAAAGGAGGTACAAACAATCGATGCCATAGATATATATATTAACCAACAAATTATTGATTTAATTATAATATATATTCACATAATATAAATTTGATAGCTAATTTTATCTCAGAAAACTTCATGATTGTATAATTTAACTTGAGAAAGTGTACTAGTGGAGTAAAATAATGTACCTCATGCGAAACTATGTGCTTGATTTAATAAATGTATATATCATGATGCTAGTTGATATGAACATATAATCACTCTATATCAATGTTATATTAGCTTATATAGTGTATGATGTATTCTCTTAAAAAAACATAGAAATGCAAGTCATACTTGTTAATCTAGACTATGTGCAATATGGATAGAGCTAGACATATAAATTTTATTAAATCAAATAAATATTAAAATGTGAAGCACAAATGATTTCTACCCAAATCTTATTTGGATGAGATCCTTTGTGAATTAAATGTAAGGATGCATTATGATCATATTCAAACCTTAATTTATAGGATATTATTCATAAGATCTATAGGTTGTGTGTAATCTAATTCCTATTTTAACTCTCATGTGTAGTGGCATTGTTCTAGATTAGGAAAACTAAATGTTGTACACTTTCTCTAAACTAGTGTATCAATGATAACTTGTAGCATGAACATTTCAATGGAAAATTCAAATTACTTTTTTGAGAAACTTGATATATGATGATTCGTAAATGCAAGTGAATTCTATAACCAAAGGTTTATTTTCTAAGTTTATTTAAATTTATCGAATTGATCAATTGATTCCTCACTTAGTGGTAGTTAGGTTCTTTTTCGAAAACCCATGTGTCTAGAATTTATATAAATATGAAGGAAGAGTCTATGCCATAGAAAAGTTTCAAAAAATATATGATTACAAATTTTTTTTGGTCTAAATCACTTTAGATCCCCTCTTCCTTTTTAAATCATCCAAGAGTGCGTAGAGGTCCAAATAGGTGAACAAAATCCATCGTAACTTAACAACTTAGTTATATAATTGAAATCTAAAATTCCTAATTGTTGCAAAATCCATCGTAACTCAACAACTTAGTTATAATTGAAATCTAATTTATTCCTAATTGTTGATATATTGAAGCTATTCCTAGAATGTCACATATTTTATTCAAAGCACTAAGTTTAGGTGGTAGGGTTTCTCATTTACTTGTAAAAATTTATTAAAAAAACATAGAAATGCAAGTCATACTTGTTGATCTAGACTATGTGCAATATGGATAGAGCTAGACAAGTTGTATAAATGTTATTAAATCAAATAAAAATTAAAATGTGAAGCATGAATGATTTCTACCCAAATCTTATTTGGATTCAAGATCCTTTGTGAATTAAATGTAAGGATGCATTATGATCATATTCAAACCTTAATTTATAGGATATTATTCATAAGATCTATAGGTTGTGTGTTTAATCTAATTCCTATTTTAACTCTCATGTGTAGTGGCATTGTTCTAGATTAGGAAAACTAAATGTTGTACTTTCTCTAAACTAGTGTATCAAAGATAACTTGTAGCATGAACATTTCAATGGAAAATTCAAATTACTTTTTTGACAAACTTGATAGATGATGATTCGTAAATGCAAGTGAATTCTATAACCAAAGGTTTATTTTCTAAGTTTATTTAAATTTATTGTTCATTGATCAATTGATTCCTCACTTAGTGGCAGTTAGGTTCTTTTTTGAAAACCCATGTGTCTAGAATTTATATAAATATGAAGGAAGAGTCTATACCATAGAAAAGTTTCAAAAAATATATGATTACAAAAAAAATTGGGTCTAAATCACTTTAGATCCCCTCTCCCTTTTTAAATCATCCAAGAGTGCATAGAGGTCCAAATAGGTTAAAAATCCATCGTAACTCAACAACTTAGTTATATATAATTGAAATCTAAAATTCATAATTGTTGCAAAATCCATCGTAACTCATGTAACTTAGTTATAATTGAAATCTAAACCCTAAACCCTAAAAGCATTCATTTTGTTGTAGGACCTTAAAATGAAATTTGGTTTCCTTAGGCAACTCCACAAAACTTTATTCCCTTAAGCCATGGAACATTTTGTCCTAGGTCCTTACTAGACATAGATCCCCTTAAGCCATCCTATCACCCTAAATCGTAGATTGATGTCTTAAGGGGTCCTAATAATGACATTTCTTAAGGGGATCAAAGAAGTTCTCAAAATTTGGTGAATAGAGTTGAAGCTCATCTTTGTTTTTTTTGTACATTGCAATTAGGTCACTAGCATATATCTATGTGTCCCTTTAAATGTATTCTATTAAATTTTCATTCTTATCTTTAGTATTCTTTGAAAACAATGAATGAGATTATAAATTTTAATGTTAGTGTTAAACTTATAATTTATTCTTAACTACTTTGTCCCACTATAGAGAACTTGTGTCTCTTATCATGAAATTTGAAAATTTAGATAAATCAATTTATGTCATAGGATTTAATTAAATTATATGTCATACTTGACTAATACATCTATTCATTTTGTTGTAGGACCTTAAAATGAAATTTGGTTGCCTTAGGCAACTCCACCAAATTTTATTCCCTTAAGCCATAGACCATTTTTTCCTAGGACCTTACTACACATAGATCCCCTTAAAAGCCATCCTATCGCCCTAAATTGTAAATCAATGTCTTAAGGGGGAATTTGACATTTCTTAAGGGGATCAAATAAGCTCTCAAAATTTGGTGAATAGAGCTTGACTCATCTTTTTTATATATTTTGCACATTGCAATTAGGTCACTAGCATATATATATCTATGTGTCCCTTTCAATGTCTTCTATTAATTTTTCATTCTTATCTTTATTATTATTTGAAAATAATGAATGAGATTAAATAAATTTTAATAAAACCCCATAATTTCATTTGTACCCTTCATATTAACAACCCCACACTGGAATCAATTTAATGTGTGTACATGTTATATGATTTTTTAATGTTATAAATCGAATGGTCTTCAAATTAAATATATTTTGAATTTGTGCATGTTCAAAGTGATTTTTAAATAACTTTCAAATTGTGTGCATTATTTAATTAGTTTTTTGATATATATTTTTTAATTGTTTAACATGCAGTTGCCATATCATTGCTCAGATGGATCCACTATTTAATTTAGAGGATTTCATGCCTGATCAAGAAATCCCTATAGATCCCAACGTACATCCTAGTCCACCACATGAACAAAACCCTAGCACACCTCCACATTCTCCACCGCCTAACCCCCCACCCCCTCTTCTAGTTGACTAGGATCAACTAAGAGAGAATATTCGAGCAAACCTGATTGTCATTCAAGGAAACATAGATCTCATAAAAAATGAGACTAGAGTCCCTCCACATCTCACACGGTTTGCATCTACGATGCAAATTGTTGTCGATTTTGTTCGATCTATCGATGCAGACCTAGATAGGTTCCATCGATGGAGAGAAGATATGAGACAATTCTATGCAGATGGATTGTCATATAAAGAAATCAATGATCTAAAAATTACTAAACAAGCCATATGCCAATATTTTGTGAACCCCCAAACAAACCAACCAATACCACCCACAAAAAATGAATTTCAATTTTATGGTGTAGGCACCCGTAGATAGCTGCTCATTTTTGGGAGAGATGGTGGATGGTGTTTGATACTCCACTACATGGCAATAGTGAGGTGCCCTTATACTTTTTGAGAAAGTTATGGGCTGAGTTTGAGTTGGGTAAAAAACCCAACTATTTTGATATTAGGTCATTTCAGGGAGCTGGGCGTGGCATGCCCCAACATAGACTAGGAGCACGTGTCGATCCTCAACAACGTGCTCCAGTTGCTCCTATTGTTCCTCCTCCTCCTCCTGGTGTTCTTGTTGCATTTCAACAACAAACCATGTTATCAACATTAGGAGCATTGAGTTCACTTTCAGGACATATCACTCAGCAGACTACACACGCGGCCACTGAAGTGGCCAATAGAGAGCATGGAGGCTCGGGCTATAGGGATACTCAAGCATCCACTTCAAGTGAGGCACATGCATCTGGGATGGGGTCATACCTAAATTTACTATATTCTGAGGATCATCCTACATAGGTATGTTCATCTTTTGAACTTAAATTTAATTCAAGTTTGAAATATAAAAAATTCATGTAAATAATAACATCAAACTATATATATAATATAATAGTAATTCAATAAGTTTGTGTTTGGTGTAGACGCATGATGACGTGATGCCTGAAACTCAATATGATCATTGTGTGTATATGTCAAGTGTTGTAGATCTGGGCTCACCTTTTGGACAGGTACTTGAACCAAAATATATTAAATAATTTGTGTGGATATATATATATATATCTAATTTAATTTGAATTTGCACACATGTGTGAATTGATATATTATATCTAGATGCAAGGAGGTCATACTATCCCTAGTATTGACCAACCACAAGTTACAGTGGTGAGTGCTTCTGAGACATCATCAGCTTAGATGCGTGCTTTCAAAAGTTTGTTAAGTTTAAATTAAATACACATCATAGATCTAATTTATTTTTTTCATTTACATACACATGTATGAATGATCTATACGAACTGTTGTACATCTATATGCATGG
The DNA here is from genome assembly GCA_007258455.2 of Sequoia sempervirens. NCBI lineage: Eukaryota > Viridiplantae > Streptophyta > Pinopsida > Cupressales > Cupressaceae > Sequoia > Sequoia sempervirens. Next base: position 662,831,722 of record VDFB02000003.1, on the reverse strand, counting down.
ATTTGATGAGATACCCATGGTGGGCCGCGCACCTGAGACATCATCGACATTTATGCATGGGAAATCTCAGGTGCGTGATCATGAGGTCATATCATTCAAGGTTGTAAACTTTACTTTAAATCTCCTATACAATTTTTACGAACCTTTTATATATATATATATATATATTTGAGGTTTTCACATATTGTTTTCTTTATATGAATATGCAGGATATAGTAGATAAGGCATTTGCATCTTCTCAACAAACAATTATGCTACCTGTTGAAGAAAATGTGCCAGTTGATTCACATGACCATATGGTAATTTATGCATACTAGAAATCATTTTTACTATATTTACTCGATATTTAATTAGTTTTTTTTTAATCTAAAAGTTTATATTTTCAATTTTAAATATGTTTAATTATATCAAAATTTTGAAATAAATTTAAATCTAATTTCAAGTTTCTTGTACTCTTTTACAGCATGATGCGGGTACATCTAGTTGACATGGAACAAAGAGGAGACTTGATATGACTGATCTACCTGAAAGTTAGATGGTTTTATATTTTATGGACTGCGGATCTCTAGTTTTATTTCAATATATGTGTTGGACTTGAAATATAAATTTTATGAACTATCTAGATCCCTAGTTTTATTTTGAACATGTTATTATCATATGTGTGTTTATTTATATCAGTTGACTTTAATATGATGATTATATATCCAGTCAATTATGAGATCGTGTTATGTTCATTTTCATGATTATATGCATTCATACATATCTATATTTATATTTTTATCTAATTTTCAAGTAATACATGCACTATATAAATTCTTATCTAGAATCAAATTTCATATATATATTTTATCACATGGTTAGGTGACAAATTAAAACATTCCTTAAATAGTTTCTTAAATCATATTCATAATAAATTAAGGGCAAGTAATTTTAACTATTTTCCAATTACATAACAAATATTTGAATCAATAAACAAAAAACTATCTCCTTGTATGTATAAAATGTATAATCTATACAATTAAATAATTATATAAAATGTGGTAAATAGAAGACATGAAACATGTATAATCTATAAAATTGGAACAAGATATTTAAAAAGTGACATCGAACAAACATATATAATGTACATCAAGATGTTTAATACAACTATATAACATGATGAAACATATATGTGCATGTAGATACAATTTAAGTAAAAAATTCATGCAAGAAAAGAACCGTATATAGTAAATTCCATACAAATTCAAATGATGTTAGCCATAGGATGGATTAAGGGGACCTAAGAGGATATATAGCTTAAGGGGGTCTTAAGAGAATTCCTTAAGGGGAGTTAAGGGGGTGGATTAAGGGGAGTTGATAGAATGACTTGAAGGGATGTCAGAGGGTGGATTAAGGGGAGTTGATAAAATGACTTCAAGTGATGTAAGAGAGTGGATTAAGGGGATGCAAGAGGGTGGATTAAGGGGAGTTGATAGAATGAGTTGAAGGGATGTAAGAGGGTGGATTAAGGGGAGTTGATAGAGTGACTTGAAGGGATGTAAGAGGGTGGATTAAGGGGAGTTGATAAAATGACTTCAAGTGATGTAAGAGAGTGGATTAAGGGGATGCAAGAGGGTGGATTAAGGGGAGTTGATAGAATGACTTGAAGGGATGTAAGAGGTTGGATTAAGGGGAGTTGATAGAATGAATTGAAGAGATGTAAGAGGGTGGATTAAGGGGAGTTGATAAAATGACTTCAAGTGATGTAAGAGAGTGGATTAAGGGGATGTAAGAGGGTGGATTAAGGGGAGTTGATAGAATGACTTGAAGGGATGTAAGAGGTTGGATTAAGGGAGTTGATAAAATGACTTCAAGTGATTTAAGAGAGTGGATTAAGGGGATGCAAGAGGGTGGATTAAGGGGAGTTGATAGAATGAGTTGAAGGGATGTAAGAGGGTGGATTAAGGGGAGTTGATAAAATGACTTAAAGTGATGTAAGAGAGTGGATTAAGGGGATGCAAGAGGGTGGATTAAGGGGAGTTGATAGAATGACTTGAAGGGATGTAAGAGGTTGGATTAAGGGGAGTTGATAGAATGAATTGAAGAGATGTAAGAGGGTGGATTAAGGGGAGTTGATAAAATGACTTCAAGTGATGTAAGAGAGTGGATTAAGGGGATGCAAGAGGGTGGATTAAGGGGAGTTGATAGAATGACTTGAAGGATGTAAGAGGTTGGATTACGAGTTGATAAAATGACTTCAAGTGATTTAAGAGAGTGGATTAAGGGGATGCAAGAGGGTGGATTAAGGGGAGTTGATAAAATGAGTTGAAGGGATGTAAGAGGGTGGATTAAGGGGAGTTGATAGAATGAATTGAAGAGATGTAAGAGAGTATATTAAGTGGATTTGATAGAGTGACTTGAAGGGATGTAAGAGGGTGGATTAAGCGGAGTTGATAAAATGACTTCAAGTGATGTAAGAGAGTGGATTAAGGGGATGCAAGAGGGTGGATTAAGGGGAGTTGATATAATGACTTGAAGGGATGTAAGAGGTTGGATTAAGGGAAGTTGATAGAATGACTTGAAGGGATGTAAGAGGTTGGATTAAGGGGAGTTGATAAAATGACTTCAAGTGATGTAAGAGAGTGGATTAAGGGGATGCAAGAGGGTGGATTAAGGGGAGTTGATAGAATGAGTTGAAGGGATGTAAGAGGGTGGA